>JAZAYU010000007.1:3248137-3848137 GCA_038501625.1 Corbicula japonica | reverse complement strand
TTTGTCCATCCCGATTGATAATATTCTTTTAACGTTTATCATGGAATTGTGCTTTTTGTTAATATAACGGTTCCATGACCAGCGACTTATAGTCCTCAATAAAACGTAATGCGTATGACCAAATGAGAATACACTAGACAGAACTCTGACTTAAATTGAACTTAATTTGACAGCATATCTAGGAATACCAAATTTTCCGTACTTAAGCCAAACACCGAAAGGGAACACAATCAACCACGAAACGCCTTCTAAGAGTAATTAATCAATACAGTAAATTTTAAAGTTAAATGAGTTGATTATTAAAATCACACACAATTTGACCATATGCTGTATTACCTTTTTCAGGTATGGAAGAAGCTTGTAAGCGGCAATTAAGACAATAGTTTTTGCTACGAGTAATTATTTTATAACCTGCTGTGTGAACAATAAACTAGTAAGTGGGTTTGATATCTGGACAAATTTGAAAGTTTGCTTGATAAAACAATAAAATGCAAAAAATACACGTCATGTGCCCAACATATGCCATGTTTTCATAACATTTTCCTTTTTGGTTGCACGACGGTGGCAGGGGTTTAAGAGTTTATGAAGGTTTATGGGGAAATCTTTTCTTAAAAGAACCTAGAAGCTCGATTTGTTTCTTTTATCCCTGTCATCGTGTCCTTGCTGATTTTACTCCAGGAGCTCTGGTCGCGGTAAGATCATCGAGTACCCGCCCTTTGGCTTTGCAATGCTATTAGATTCTTATGTTTTATATGTTTGTGTGCTTTTGCATGCAACGCTGTTGAGCCGATAAGTGGGTTGGAGTGGTTTCACCAAGACAACTGGTATTTGTTTTGTGATATGAGAACCTGTTGGGGCAAGTGTGCGGTTGGTGCACCCTAGAACCTGGTTTAAACCCCCAGTGGCTATTTGATTTGCCACTGACCGTTCCAATGCGGTAACCCCTCGGGTTCTCATTTTTGTTAATTGTTAGTGGTGTCTCTTTTGAAACTGATCATTTTATTAACCATGCTCTCTCCCTCTCTTCTTCTTGACTGTGTGGGGAGGCTGTTTTTTCTGAATGTGGCGATTCCTGATATGCATATTTCACCTTTTTTTCTTGGAGATCAATCAAATGATGTTGAGACCGAATTTGAATAACTTCTGATAAATAACAAAATAAAATAGCATTGTATACAGAGGAAACAGGCATTAGCCACGGTATTGTGGCATTAAAAATTGAGTTGCCGAATAAGCACTTATTATAATTTGTTATGTAGTTTTGTTTGGTAGCTACATTTTGTCACTTCCAAGAATTGACATCTTTCGGATAATTCAATAGTTAGATCGAACATATGAAAATTGATACCTGTTACAGAATACGTACTTAAATAAACCGGGTTCAACGACGAATCCGGTTCTTGTTTCATTAGGTTAGTGCTTCTATGAGTACGTAGGTCAGGTAGGTCATATTTTTCGAACTGGAATATATGTCTACAATATCGTTTTGACTTTTTTCGGAGTATTAAATCTGAACAAAAACAAAAACCAGGACAAATTACAAACAAACAGTTGTTTCAAAATTGTTAGTTTTTAGATCTTCGAATTGGAAACTGATCATTTTTATGAACTGTTATCTTGAAAATAATTATATATTCTGTATTTAATACTACTAAATAATAAATATAAAAATGTAAAATATGCATATCAGGAATCGCCACACTCACAAAACACATCCTCCCCACGCAGTGAAAAAAGAAGAGAGGAAAAGAGCGCAGGTTTTTATAAGTATAATAAATTCAAATAAGACGCCACATACAACTAACGAAAAAGAGAACCCTTGGGCTTCCGTCTTGGAACGGTCAGTGGCAAAACAATTTGCCACTGTGGGTTTAAACCAGGTTCTAGGGTGCAACAATCTCACACTTGCCCCAACAGGTTCTCAAATCACAAAACAAGTACAAGTTGTCTTGGTGAAATAACTCCAACCCACCCATCAGCTCAACAATGTGTCATGTAAAAGCGCAAACATATTAAACATAATAAGCTCATAAAATTAAAAAACAAAAGGGGAGGATACTTATGAAATCGATGAAATACTTATATGAAATAAAATTTAAAAAAAAAATAAAAAATTAACACAAGTCACGTGACAAAATATTCTGCCATTGACATGCATCTTTCGGTGGAAGCAATACTCTAACCTGTGATAATTTATTATGCATATAATAATGTGCTGCCAACAATCAGCCATGGTGTTTGGACCTCGCCACACTGGGGAATGCAAACAATCTTCTGTAGGCTAACAATGTCGGCACAATAGATTCTGCAGTCGTCTGACAGGAATTTATAGGCCCCAATGGTATAGAACTGCAAACAATCGCCAGCAGAAAATAATTAAGGCGACATAGGTACTGCAATCAATTTTGTTATACCATATTTACCACAGGTACATGTATTGCAAACAAGTGACTGCTTGCCAAACATATCTGTAGTTTAGGTACAGCAAACTCTCAACAGCAGCCTATAGCACACTGCAAGCAGTCAACAGTAAGATGCAGCTCTATGCATGATAGGTTCTGTAACGAGAAAAAGTTTAAATCATCATCATCTTATGTATTGCAAGTATCCTAATTCATATAAATATTTAAAAACGATCGGTAGTATGTTTTTACCTCTACTATAGTAAGTGTGAAACTATCGGATTCAGAATAAAACAGTGCGAACCGTGTTTCTTAAGGTTATGAAAATATCAGCAGTAGTCTACAGATGTCAGCAATAAAGTCACTCCAAAAAATCGGTCATTATAAATAAATACAATCAGATCATCGCTGTCAAAGACGTTTTTTTATACAATTGTATGATTAATTATAGCACAATTCCTGTATCGCGGCTATACTCCGAGGAGCATCAATCATTGACACCGGTTTCTTGTTTTATCCGCATTAACTTGCTAATGCACGGTCTTAGCGGCCTATTATTTTACTTTGTATTCCAAACTTTCTGTTTTTGACTACAATCGCGAGAATTTAGCACACGAACTGCTCTAGATGCAGTCCCGCTATCATTGCTTTAAATGATTAGAACTGGTACATGTAATATATTGCACCAATGCTTTCAACGGCAGATAATTGGTGCCGATAAAATGACATTACTCTCTACTGTTACACATTGCTTTTGGTTAAGTATGAGACGCTTCGGTAACAAAATGTAAAAATTAACCATGCTTCGACCCATTTTAACGCAACCTTGAATGTGACAACCCATTGCGTGTTTATCGTTTTATTAATCAAGATAGAAGCATTCATTTTCTTAGCTGCATCTAAATTTCAGTCCAAGATAAACATGCAATCGCTTGTCAAACGTTTATCAAAATGAAATAACAAAGCTTTGCGATGAGTTCTCGTTTATTGTTTAACATAACAATGTCTCCATGAACTTCCATTTACGTTGTTTTGACTGTATCATTGTTGTAAATTTTGAAAGCAGTATGAAAATTCCGCCAGGAATGGTTTGATTGATCATATTCACAGAAAGCCTCGGACATGCATAAAACTACCAGCTCCGCTAGATCCGGATTAGGCGCAACAAAATATTTATATAGATTTACAGTAAATAAAAATTACATCAATAGTGTTCAAAAGACAGTGATTAGTAAATAAGGAACATTCAAAGCGGTAGTTAAAGATATTACCATTCCATAAATAACGACATATGGTTTGAATAACGGATATACTTGCGTACTTGAGAAACAATGGACGGATCAGAACAACGTATATTTTTACAGTGGATTCGAGGAAATAGGGATAGGGGAATATAACTTTTTCGTATCACGAACAAAACACGGGGTATACGAGTATTATAAGGAAACTGTTAGAAATCCAATTTTTATAATTATAAACTTAAAGGATGTTTAACAATTGTCATTTTCTTGTTCTTCCTTTCCATAGTTTAATTGCTATGAATGCGTACACGTTTGTAAGTTAGTATTGCAAATAACATTTTCGAAAATTAAAACGTAATATCTAGATTGTCACGGTCCACTCAGTAATCTTCACAACGAACGAATCTTATTCAGAGCTTTCGTTAAACTTTAACAAATTGATTACTTTCAAAAATTAAAATAATATATATGAACGACATGCGTTAACGTTTGACAGTTGTATTATACGTGTCTAAAAATATTTTTCAAACTCCCATTTTTAAATAAAAAAACATCGCAGAACTTTTAATTTTGTTAAAACACCATTATTTTTAATTGATAGGAATAGCAGCTTTTCCAGGAAACAATTCAATACTATTTGCGCAAATAGAAACGTAATAGAATTTTGTTGTTCTAAGATGATATTGTTTTGACAATACGCGTACAAGTTTTTTTCAATAGGCCTTAAAAATTATCCATTTAGTTACTATGCCATATTGTTTAGTACTTTATAAAACTAAAATACTAGAAAAATATTATCTTTTTGTTAATGGTTTGAAAGTAATTTTTATAGGTAATATTGCAATTATATCTTTTTAATCGCCGCTTTGCTTCTTTTCAACCTATTTTATTGACCACCTAGAATGACTCTTTCCGGTAAAATAGTAGTATTTCAATCTCATAGAAAGAATCCATTTCTATGATGACAGGGATCTCGGTATAAAGGTTCACTCATTAGCATTATCTTTCTGTTTTTATTGTTTTGTTATCTATTATTTGTTTGTGTGTTTGTTTTTTATCTGTTTCTTATACTGCGCAAGGAAATAATATGTTTGATCTCATAAAATGCGCGATAATCTTTACATAGAACGTAAATTCGCTGGCTATTTTATTTGTTATAGAAACTTTAGAAATCACTTAAAACTGTTTTGTCTGTTATTATCCCATCTTTCAGTCTGGATGTCTTGATCAAGCTTTTATTGAAATCGATGACGTAAACATGATTTTTTCATACTCATTTGTCATACAAAGGGAGCAAAATGTATTTCTAATATAATTGAATTCTGCAGTTTTCCTTCAGCTATTAATCTTTTCCAGTCTCTTAAAATTGGTTTAGAGTTTTATACAGACATCGTGTCTACGATTTGACCAATTTATAATGTGTGCATTTTATCTGAGCAAAATTTCTTCATACAGTCACAAAAAGTCGTAACTTACTTGTACGTTTCTGGTTCTTAAGATCATGTTTTTTGGTTATGAACGTAAATTGAGGCGGGTTGTTTCATTTGTATATAAACGCATCAGCAGGTTACTATTTTCAAGTAGATATATAGCCTTATGTTCCACTTATTATGGAGATCATTCACTGTTACCATTTCAATGACAATAACAGTAACGTTTGAAAGCAAGGTTTTCCAATTTACCTTTAAATTACTGAAAGATTTTTCCTGTTTGAAAACAATTTTTAACAATTTACATTGTAATTATTTAAATATTTTTCTGTTCGAAATTAAGGAAAAGTTATTTTCGAGCATTCTTGAACTCGATAAGCGCATCATACTTTTTCTCTCGACGATAATTGTTTGATATGCAATACAGCTAAAAGCTTTGTCGTGAACATATGCATCTCTAGCTGTTACACAGAAGAGAGGTTGATCAGTCTAGCAAGCTTTCCGTGATAACTCCTGATTTATAAATTATAAAAGCCATTTCTTTGCTGTGTAGCAAGTCACAATATAAAAAAAGTCAGAATTGACATAAGAACATGTATCAGTCAGTCACGGGTTTCACATCCATTTTGGTAGTTTGTTAGCAGGCTTAGATTTATGATGATAGGCGTTGTGGCCGCGCGGTAGTTGGATCGCTGTCTGAACCTGTATGATCTACAATTGTCAGCTTTTCCTTCATTTTAGTGTGTGGTTTAAAAATATTGCGTTTGGTCTTTTATTTTACCAACCTCGTTTGTTCAAATGAGAAGATGATGTCAATGATCACCGTTCAGTCAGAAATTTGACCGATTAAACTGTTCCAAGAAAATGCATTCTTGACGAGTTCACTAAACTTCTGAAACGAGATTCAACCGAAATAACAATAAAGTTTTATTTATTTGTTGCTCTTTAGGGACACTCCTGAAAAGATTCTATAAATTCAAAAGAATTTTAATATTTTAAATAGGCATGTTTTATGAAAGACGTTAAGAAATATTACAGAAGCAAGTTCCTTACTTCTATAAACTCACACTGATTAATAAAGATTACAATATTGCAGACGATTCAACATTTTGTCGTATTTGGCACAATCAACTTGTTTTTGTCATCTATCCGAAGATGAATGTTGGTTGCAGTTTTTGTTCCTTTGATCTTTTGATTTGATTGAGACGGAATTTATAGAATTATAATGCATGCAATTTGCGATTTTTTTCGAATTCGAAGAATTCTAATTCAGACAAGTAAATGAACTCATTGCTAACGTTATTTGTATTCCTTCTGTATGACCTCGATAGATTTTGAACATATTTTAAAATGTTCAACATATAGGCACAATTTTACGTTTTTTTTCGTCTTGCCATTTTTGTTTATATGTTTAAACATACGTGTTTACACAATTTGAATTAAGATGAAGGTGAAGGGCACTTTTTGTTTACATTCAAGTTGCGGAAATTATTATTCTTGTTCGATAGTTGCATTTTGGTTAAAATTTGGCACGTATTTGTAAACTTTAGGATTGCAAATTACGAAGTGGAAATAGATGCGAAATACTGTTCATACAATATAATCTTTACGTTGATGATCAGAGGTGTGTGGTTAGCAGGTAAATTAATTGAAGTAAAATTTGTTGAGAATAGCCATACACAAAGTTACATATTATAAGGAGCAAGATATTTAAAATGGTTAAACCAATACCCTTAAAATCGAAAATTTACAGAAAAACAGACACCACGATGGCAAAACTGACAATTTATAGAACAGCAGGGGTAAAAATGACAAAAAATAATCAAACTACATTAGTTTACGAGGAAACAACATAAGTAAATAAACAGATACAATAAGGGGCGATCTGAGACGCGCCCCCCCCCCCCCCCCCCAAAAAAAAAAAATATGGCAATTTACAACAAAGCAACATATTTTTCCATGAGAGATTTATTTAATTCTGTATCTTCTTTTTGACAGGTTCTGTGCCGGTAAAATTGACGTTTCCATGTTATTGTCTTTTAATTCACTGTCTGGAGCATAAGTGGATAATGCATTCGTCTTGATCTCTTCCTGCATTATAATGCAAATCCAAAGTAAAACAGGAAATAAGAAAAACGATACTGACTTGCAGAAGAAGTCAACGTTTTCAATGGTTGTCTTGTGTGTAAAACAGGAAGAAGAAAAACGATATTAACTTGCAAAAGAAGTTAACGTTTTCACTATGTGAAAGTATTAGAAAATAAGCTATATATTTTTAATTTCTAGATATTGATATTGCACATAACCACTCAAATCCGACCTAGTAACCGACGTAGATGAATAACTAAATGCTTCAAAGAAGAAAATACGAAGCAACAAAAGCCCACTATGCTTAATGACTATGTAACTATATTAATATATAGTCAAAACATGCCATGTGAGGATGCTGCACCATAGATCATGGTTTAAACCACCAGTGGCAAATTGTTTTGCACTGACCGTTCCAGGGCGGTAACCCCCAAGCTCTCTTGTTTTGTCAATTATTTTGTATCTTGTTTGAAATCGATCATTTTATAAACACATGACCTTTTTTTTGCAAATCTGCAAAACTCTTCTAATCCCCCTATAAACATTAGTCTTTGATCTTACATCACATAAATAGTGTTTGTATGTAAAAGTTTAAAATAAGAATTCGAGATACTGCATCAACGACGAATGTAATCAAAAACGACGAAATTGTAACATTGCCAGCAACTAAACACGACAAAACTGAGAATGCTGCACGTTTGGTTTAATTGAAAAATATATATGCACACATATGCAGAAGACACAGGAACAAAAGCCAAGAAGAAGAGAGGAAGAGAGAGAGCATCGTAAATAAAATGACCAATTTTAAACGGACAACACAATCAATTAACACAAATGAGAACCCTAGGGGTTACCGCTAATTCAATATGACATTTGGGGTTTAAACCAGGTTCTGGAGTGCACCAACCTCGCACTTACCCCTACAGGTTCTCGTATGAACAAACAAGTACAAGTTGAGGTGTTGAAAAAACTCCAACCCACCAGTTTATGGCAATGAATGTTACTTAGCACGCTTACCCTCGGGCTAAGCGCAACTGAATATTAAAGGATTGAAGTAAAAAGTACAAAGTTTGATTCACTCTTAAAGATGGTAGGCATATGACGGTAAAAATGTAACCTTCATTGCGGTTTTTCATTTCAATGCCATTTTTATGGTCCTCTGATGAACGTTCGGTTTGCCATCATAACTGACAGTCATACGCTGTACATGTATATGGTTCATGTGTTTGTTTGCAATGGCGCATGAATCAGTGTAGATTATACGGATGGGTTGGGTATATTTTACAAAGGCAACTTGTAAGTGTGTGTTTACATGAGTACCTGACTATCTCACGTGATATGGGTGAAGTTGCTGCACTTGGAACATTTTGTAAATCCCCAGCGGTAAATTGCTTTGTCACTAAGGATTTCGAGAAGGCGATCCCCGAGATCTCATTACTGTTAACTTTTGAATTGTCTTTTTAATGGGGTCCTACCGATATACGGAGTTATCTCAATATTCTGTCTTAAGTTACCTCCGTTTGCAACGCGCACCTGTTACTGGGTAGTTCCGGTCTGAGAATGAAAATTAAAACATAATAGCGCAGTAGTCATCCATGGTCCTTTTAAATACGTCATAATGGTTGAAATTATTTTTGAGCCAATGACAATGCAGTATTTTTCAAATATTTCGAACCTTAATTCTCATAAAGTCGCGCGTCTGAAATGTGTTTATCATAGCTCGATTTCCTCCATAATATTGTTCGAACATTTATTGATAAACATGTATAGTTCGTCGACGATCTTCTACAGTGTTCAATTAGGCGTGACTTGGAAAGTCTGAAAAAGGAAAATCTTATAAATATTTTAGCTTTGACTTGTTTGGCTTATGATAATCTTCTTAAATTTCTTAACTCTTTATTTCATATATACGTCTGTTATCACATAGGCGACCAGTTTAGATCAAGATCACCTATTAAATCAATGTCATCTGATCAGTATTTTACACTTTTGTCACAAATAACTTAGTGAATCTATCAGGGAGAAGTGTAAGTCGTGATCAAACTACACGGATGAGCCCGTTGATCCGGCAATAAACTATTTTACCTTGCTATAAATTTTTTCTTAATGAATAAAGGGTAAAATGGAACTTCCACGGTTGAAACCTTGTTACTCAAAGCAATGATAGACTGCTACACATGTTCTTTTCCAGAGAATCAGTAATGTTCACATGGTTTTTTCAGATAAAGAAATTTCATAATTCACTTTCTAAAATATTCTCTCAGTATGTTTACGGGCCATTGAATGACAAAACTACTTTCACTTTGACTATTTATTTTTTTTTATACCCATATATGGTTATTTAGGAGGCGACTGTTTTGTCAGTTACAAAAATAATTTCGACTGGGCCTGACCGTTTAATTTTCATACAAGCCTCAAAATAAACTATAACCTATACTTAATAGGGTCTAGTTGGTTAGAGATCAGCAATATGCCTAATAACGTTTGATTATTATCACTGAATTGGAAACTAGATAGTTTTAAAAGGGCACCACATAGTATTTCTCTTCAAACCATTATAGTAAGCTTAAGCGGTTTGTGTTCAACATCGTTATGTTCGACCCCGTAACTAATTAAGAGTTTACGCATTTCTTATGCTCAAAAAGGCAGGTTTGAGAAAGATAAAAGTTAGTAAACCTTAGAAAAGGTAGTTAATTATTAAAGTTATAATACTCGTATATGATTTAAGTTTAAGTTTGACGTGCGCCAATATAACGACCGTTCCTTTTTATGCATGTTCTTTCATGCCGATGATACATTTTTAAAGGAATTAAAAGATTATTAATTACTGAGCCTTTTCCTACAAATTTAATCCACCCCATTTGGTTCACAAGTTTGTCCCCTCTTCGTATTTTTTTTAATGTGCTGCTCTCTTTCTTAAAAAAGTTCTTTCTTATATCATTTAGAACATATTCAAACATGGTTTCATAATGTTTTCACGTTTTCCTCTTTATTTCTGAATTTTTAGCTTAGTTTGTTTTACAATCAATTTTATTTCATAAAATAAATATATTTTTGAGTAAATTCTTCTCGAGGGCTTTTTTCAATTCAGTTTGGAGCACTAGGTTGCAAAAATCAAATAAACATGTCTCGGGTCTCAAACGACATTGCAACAATTAATAGCATATTTAATCCCTAGTCAATTTCTTAAAACAACACTTGTACCCCCAACATCCAACTTTTTCAACCTCTTACAGTGTCAACATCTAAACTTCAAAACGCCTTTATCACACCTCCAGCTGGTAAGACCCCTGTCTTGCTAATTAGATTACGTAACATAGTCATAAAACACCAGGCCCACTTAATTAGCATTGTTTGCAAGACTTAACGGTGACTGGCCGAATACTTTAGTGCATGTTTGAAAAAGATATAATTTCCATGCCAGTCAATAAATCAAATTTCGTAACGTAAATAAGTAAAATTGTATTAAGTTGTTAACCGAAAATCATTTTTCAAAGATAATGGTTTCATTCCTGATATACCGGTTTCACTTTCTTTGTTTATTCGACAATGCATTTAAACTTTGGAAGCAATTTGAGACTTTTTATATACACTTCTGACGCTTTTCTTATTACCGCCTCTAAACCGGAACTACCCAATCGGCAAGGGAAACCACTCTCAATGGGAGATAACTCTGTATATCGGTAGGCCCCCATTAATCTAATTTTCCACGCATGTTCTCTGGTTTATTTATACACTGAAAGTATGTGGAGAGTTTATTTATCCTAAATAGATATATCCATATTTTACTTTTTTGTACTTACTTTAATATTTATTTGGTAATTTTATATAATATTACATTTCAAGCTACCCTACAAAGTTATTGTAGGTTTTGTTGTTACAAGTTACGTAGTAATTTAACGCGATTTTTTAAATAATGTATTCCTACATGTACATGCATTCTTTGCTACCTAAGATTTAGCTGCTTTTGTTTCTAATTTCTTCATCGTGTTTTTATTGTCAGACTTCTTTTGTCACTTGATTGTGTAATGAAAATTTGTACCAAGTCACCGGAATTTAATTCGGATTAGAAAAAAGCAGATTGCCCTTTTATTGATGATGTCCGTAATTCACAGGAAAACTCGTTGGAAAACTTGACTTCAGACATGAATTCCACTGATAATGTTTTGTTGTTAAATCTGCGTTTGGAAAAAAAACAACAACACCACCACATTGAATACGCGAAATAAAAGCAACACATAAGGTATTTTATGTTTTCCTGTAAAATGTAGAGTTTTCTTTTTCAGAAAAAAACATTATGAATTTCACTGTCACAGTTTTGAAAGTACATATAAATACCATTTTTATTGTTTTTGCAAAAATATTTTTAACTTATTACCGACCTTTTGTTAGATTTGTTTAAAAAGAAACATAAAAAAGCAAAAATTATTTATTTGTGTGAACTTACAATTTGATTTCACTCGTAAACATCAAAAAATGGTTAAGCCACTCGTGAAAATATCAGTTTCTTTCTGGTGTTTACTCGTGAATTCAAATTAATATTTCCCTGAGAAAAAAAACACGAAAATATCTTCTATATAATTTATTAGCATGCCGCACAAAGCCATTAACTAGATTTATTGGCATCCCGTACAAGGCCTTTAACTGACTCCATGCAAATGACGATTATGATATACTTAATCCAAAATAACAAGCATTCAGAAGACAATTTAATAATATTGTCTTCATTTAAAATTGATTATGCATGGAATTTTTTCACAGAGAATTTTAGTGAATGTTTTTACGAAGCCTCTTAAAGTAGGTCAAGAGGTTCAATCAAACAACGGAACCGTGTTTTGACACGCGCAGCAAGATCATATTAATAACCAAGTTAATGAGACCTTCAACGTGCGATAGAGACATTCGATAATACTCACCCTGGGATCTTTATAATAAGCCTTGATACTGTTTGACATAATGATAAATGGCATATGCTGTCCTGTCTTAACGTTAATCAACGGTAAACAGTATGCATTATTTAACTAACATCGAATTCATGTGGGTGTTTTTTAAATTATATTAGTTGCCTGAATAACAATAACGATGAAGAAACACAATGACATTCTAATAAATTTGGTAAATGTCAGTAACGACTCAATAAAAGCTGAGGTCATAAACAGTTGAACTTCGTTGATGACATTATGTATTGCAAAATATGGTGCTAAAATGTATGCTGGACTGCAAATAAATAAAATACAGTTGGCTTATCGGCAAAAGCCCAATGTATAAGCCATTCCACACAGCCATTAAAGTAGATATGAAAAAAACAACAAAACATGAGTTTATAATTTGATTAATTTCAAAAAGACATCACAGTTTTTTTAAGAAAAGCTGGGAACACGATATGTTAAAATTCTTGAAACGGTCAGTGGCAAAGTAAAGTTTTATTAAAAAGAACACGTAATTAGAAATGAGTTTCATTTCTAACTAGTTGTGCTCACAAACTCGAGCCTTTTGTCCATAGGTTTCATCATAATGTCTCGCTGTTTAATCCATTAAATAAACTTCAACACTTTTAGTCATCTACGTCCGTTTCTTTTAAATTTCAATAAAATATAACACTTCGAGAATAGTATTACTATACCAATGACCTTAGTTCTGTTTCTCCGATTAATTATGTTTGGCAATGCTTTGCATGTAAGAATTTTAAATCTCTGGAAACTGCTCAATATAAACACTGTTCTATAACTGGATAAGTTGGAATTGTCGGAAATGTTTTCCACCAAGCACAATTTAATGGTGTGCATCTTGAATTGATTTCCTAAGCGTGCAATAACTCTTAAAACTATGAGGCTGTAATACGTTTGGGCAATGAGATGAAAGCATAATGGAAAATGGTTCCCAGACGAACCTTTATTGTTCGACCTGATCTATAAGTATATATTACCAATATGTATATTAAAATAAGTTATTTTATATAATTTAAATATAGTATTAAAACAAAAGTCTTGTTTTTTCGGAAATTGATTAATTTTTCTGTCGAGTTAGAAAAACAAATCTACCATGTCACGAACAGTCAAAATAAAGAACAATTTAATCTTTCCCATCTCTGTCTGATACTTTTACTTTGCTATGCATTCATGTGTATAGTTCGTTTAATATCCCAGAAATGTTTAACAAATAAGTATTTAAACAATTCTTGCCAAAATACTACAGTATTTAAAAAACTCTTTGTTATGATTTGTCATAAAATAAACATAATTTGTTAAACACTATTGGACTGCAAAGATGTCTGCAATATGAAAGCCGTTAATTTTCAAAACAAAATGCTCGTTATTCTGCTATTATAACACAGTCGAGGTGTGGGCTAATGCAAGACTGCGGAACTGCCCAAACTGTGTAATCTACAATTGACATTCTCTGTAACAATATAATTCATTCAGTGTCGAGACCACTAAAGTCAACTGATGTTAACCCCATTGAATATGCATTGGGTGAAATTGTTGGATGGATTAACCGCGAACTGTTTTAAACTCTGCAACAACCTTGCAATCGCAAAATTGCTGAATAGCATAGATTTTTATAGAAATTTTTAGAAACTCCATTTCATCTTTTAGACAACAATACTAAGCTGTTGAGTTCTACCTCATCACTTCGATCAAATATCGTCATTGTTTTGTAAATCGTGTTGCGATTAAAATGGCAATAAAAAGAAATTAAAGAAAGAAAGTTAAAATTATAATATATCATTTTTATTTAAGGTAAGAAGAGTATACGCTTAATAAACCGTAATATATTTTTATAATATCGGAGTAATTGGACATCATTTTAAGGTATTATTAAACTCTCTTTTCTAAACTCTGCCGTTTTCCATCTGTTCATTTTTTTTCAAAACAGAATAATATCTTTGCATTTCTAATTTATGAACGAGAAAGAAGAATGAGGGTATTTCAGGGGACATTGAACGCGAAAATGTGGACGCTTTGAAGGCCCCTATTGTTTCTTCATGGGCAATAATTAGTTTGAACCTCACACGACGTCTACTCTCAAAATAAGCAAGGCATGTAAACGGTTCATACTGATAAAGCCCCAACTGATGTCATGCATACGATGGAGGTCATGGCTAACTCAATTTTGATATTTAGCAATTTCCTGATCAGCGGTGTACCGTTCTCAGACAAACATTGTGTGTATCCGAAAGAAAAAGATAAAAAAGATAACAGGAAGCGGGACTCAATACTTTAAAGTTAATACAACGACGATTAGAACATAAATCCTGTAAAAAAAGCCATTAACACCGGTAATATAATATGTCTTAATAGGATAATATCATACTCAAGCAGAACTAAACAAACACCGGTGAGAGTAAGTACTTTAATTACTCATATGAGAACCTGGCTGGGTGAATATTTTCCATTAATGCAAATGAAAAGGAAACGAAAAAGCATTGTATTCCTTATTTACAGGTATTAGATACTTTTAAATGATATGATCTAATCCTGCACTGGGAATTGAACCCGTTCGTTGACAGCGCCAAGCCATAAAACTTTGACCACGTTACCAAACGAGCTAGACGGGACTACCCTAAATAGGCGCGGATAACATCGATGAACGTGATCACCATTATGTGATACCGATAATGGATTTTATACTGAGAACATTACTGACATATTTGCTCGGGGAGATCTGTTTTCTTATGCCGCCTCATTGCAGAAATCATTGCCAATTAATTTTAGCATTTACGTCCGCCAATTTTCCTGCAGTGCAGCAGATGGAATAATACTGCTGAATTACAGTATCACTATTTTCCTTTGATATTTAATATTTACTTATTGCTGTATCCTTATTTATAGTTTTAAAATCTTTGTATACAATTTGTTAACGTTTTTAAATGGTAAACTTGTTTCTATATTTGTTCCACTCCTTTCAGCAAACCATTTTAATTAGAAAATAATGAAAGTACTAAACGTCTCATAAAGATGTGGAAATATATTTATTCTTATAAGATTAAGCTTTAAGTCTGCAAAAAGATGTTAAAGTCAAAGAAATGATAACTTCAAACGAACTCAATACATGACTCAATAAATTAAAAAAAAAAGAAGAACATTATGACGGCATCACTGGAAACTGATATCATTTTATGTTTTAAAGTATTAATATCAATAGCTTAAAGCAGAAACTATAAAACAGTTTTGGCATAGGCGATACTTTAAAAATACCTTGATGTCGCTGTGCGATTGCTATTTTTAACCAGGTTTTCTTTAGAAAAATCCTGGTTATTAGATTGGGGTATGTCGTTGGGCGGGTGGGCGGTTGGGCGGGCGGGCGTCAACATTTTGTGAAGTTTTTTGTGAAAGTTGTGTTTTTCTCAGTAACCGTTCAAGGTACAACTTTGAAACTTAACATAGTTGTCTGACATATCAATACCAATTATCAGGACAAGTTTCACAATCCCTGACTGTATTTTGACAAAATTATGCCCCTTTTTCACTTAGAAATTTTGTGAAGTTTTTTGTGAAAGTTGTGTTTTTCTCAGTAACCGTTCAAGGTACAACTTTGAAACTTAACATAGTTGTCTGACATATCAATACCAATTATCAGGACAAGTTTCAAAATCCCTGACTGTATTTTGACAAAGTTATGCCCCTTTTTCACTTAGAAATTTTGTTAAGTTTTTTTTGTGAAATTTGTGTTTTTCTCAGTAACCGTTTAAGGAACAACTTTGAAACTTAACATAGTTGTCTGACATCTCAAAACCAATTATCTGGACAAGTTTCACAATCCCTGACTGTATTGACTGTATTTTGACAAAGTTATGCCCCTTTTTCACTTAGTAATGTTGTTAAGTTTTTTGTGAAAGTTGTGTTTTTCTCAGTAACCGTTTAAGGTACAACTTTGAAACTTAACATAGTTATCTGACATCTCAATACCAATTATGAGGAAAAGTTTCACAATCCCTGACTTATTTTGACAAAGTTATTCCCCTTTTTCACTTAGAAATTTTGTTAAGTTTTTTGTGAAAGTTGTGTTTTTCTCAGTTACCATTCAAGGTATAGCTTTGAAACTTTACATAATTGTTTGACATCACAGTACCAATTATCAGGTCAAGTTTCATAACCCCTGACTGTGTTTTGCAAAAGTTATGCCCCTTTTTGACTTAGATTTTTTGTTAAGTATTTTGTGAATGTTATCTGTTGATGCCAAATTGCCTGTTGACGCTTAGTTTGGTTTGTGGGTAGCTTATATCAACAGGCAGCTTGAGATTGCTACCCAGGTGTCTGTGATAAAGGTCAAGGTCATTTGCTAAATATAGAAATTCAGCTTACCCTCAATAACTTGAGTTTGCTTTTACCTCTGGATGCCAAACTTAGTATATGAGTAGCTGATATCAAAAGACAGCTTGGGATTGCCACAGGTATCTGTGATCAAGGTCAAGGTCACTGTTGCTAAAAATAGAAATTCAGTTTTCCCTCAATAACTTGAGTTTGCTGTGGTATATTTACGCCGAACTTAATGTTGGTATCTAATATCAAGATGCAGCTTGAGATTGCTACCCAGGCGCCTGTGATAAAGCTCAAGGTCACTGTAGCTAAAAATAGAAATTCACTTTCTGCTCAATAGCTTGAGTTTTCTTTGGCCTATTGACACCAAACTTGGTTTGTGGGTAGCTTATATCAAGACACTACTTAGGATAAAGTATCATATTTCTCATTAATAAGATAAGCTTTAATGCCTTGAAAGTCATTTGGCGTTTAATGCCTGAAATCGCTCTCGTTATGCATGTTAGCATCAATCATAATACATTTGTATCAACCAGTTGTCAAAGGCTTACAAGATATTTCTAGTTAATATTTTATATGACGCTATTTTTTTTTAAAAGGAGATAAATGAGAGAGAATGTTATACTTTCATCAAACACACACCTCTAAAGGTATATACTTGCCATATATATCTTTTATTCACGTGTTTCCATCTTTCCAGACAATGACGTCTAGTACGGAATTAAACATTGTATTGGTGGAGACCTGAACACCTGAAATTAAGATCACGTTTAAGGATTACTGTGTAATCGATACATAAAGAAGGTTTTTTTCTAAGATTTTCCTAAAAAATCTTCACTATAAAAACATGAAAGTTCGTTTAGAGATTTTCATAGAAATACTTCATTAAATTTCATGTTTTAACTGCTGTCATCGTCGTGTAGCCGGAATAAAGGTATGCAACGATCAATTGTTGAGGGGCTCAAGATGCATTATACAGTATGATCCAAAAATCTTTTTGGGGTGATTTTCTTGACTTAAAAGAATCTCTGTCATTCGACAACAATAGTGTTCTGAATGATACATCTATTTATTTAATTAAGTTGATTAAATTAAGCATGCAAATACACATATTTGTTCGCAAGGCAAAATGTGAAAACCATCAATTATCCACACCGATATAAATTAAGAAACAGGACAACTTCCGAAAACCTTACCAAACCTTTTTGCTCGGTTTGATATAGAATGTTCAATAGAAGTACTGTTCACGTCATCTAGCCCCGGGTTGAGTGCAACTCAGTATGTACACAGATAAATGTATCGTGCTCATTTACTTTCAAAGCGTTTATTTATTAAACACGTCGATTCGAAATGTCCCAAAATAAGACATTTAGTAACGAGTGTTTTGTCAAGGACAATGTGCTCGAGACTAATTTTACTGAATTTAATTTAAAGCTAATTAAATAGCAAAAAAAACCGTAAATAACCATAGTCCGTCTAGGCTATCATTTCTGATCGTATTAGATTCGATTCTTGCCATGGTCGTAATTAGTTTTTGTAGGAGTTACAGCGATGTATTCATTTGTCCACGTATCGATAAAATCAGCGGTTTATCTACACAGTTTCAGCATCAAGCTAGACGTTGTCTTCACTAGAAGCGGACAATGTCTATCTAGAGTGCTTTAAAATTCATAAAATTAAAGGTAAACACTTTTGAGAAAATCGGACAGTGTCTTGTAATAATTATATAAAAACATGTAAACTTGAATCTTTGAAAGGTGATTTGATTTTGTGTTTTCTACATTCTTTAGGAATGTGCGTGACATTATATACATGTATACACTGTAACATATATACAGTGTTATTTATCGTTTGATTTCTCTTCCGTGTCACATTTACTTTTGACATTTACAACATAATAATAATTTGTTCAAATATGTCCAATCCCTTGCCAATGTTTACACCTTTCATCTGGGCGGTTTCTCCTGGTGGCGTTTTTTGCCGTCCAGATAAGAAAAAAATGTTTAAATTTATAACTTTATGGTATTTTAAAATAAATACCTTTTTCCAATCATACAGAGTTAATACATTATTTTTCCTTACTAAGTCTAGTGATAGTTGTGTCTTACACTCCCACGGGATTGAACACAAAACATAAACACTTTATGCATATAAAATATTTTTGCTTCTTTTTTATCTTCCGTTTTGAAATGTTAATATTACCATGTACATTTGATGTTGATATACCTTATTTTAATGTGAGAACCAATCAGAATCGAGATTCGAATCATATGGTTCAATTCTTCTACGCGTTTGTGGAACAAGAAGCCAATGATTTTTTTTATTCTACCCCCTCTTCCCTTACCTAATCCTCTCTTATTGGTTCCAAATATTTCTTCCAATTCATTTCTTTTTATTCAATTGCTTTAGTATTCCATGTGTTTCAGGGCGTTCTCGCCGCACAGATAAGAAAAAATAATATTAAAATTTATAATTTTATGGTATTTTGAAATAAATACCCCCTATCAATCACACATAGTTATTACATTATTTCATCTAACTAGTGAAAGTTTGGTTCTACACTCCAACGAGATTAAATAAATAAGTTAACCATAAACATATTTTATCGGATAGCCGTAACTTAAACGTAATCATCAGGCGCCTAGTCTCAAATACTTACAACACTCCGCTTCATACAAATTGTACGCAAACAGGTAAACGAAGTCTAATATTCTGAGCAAGTTTAATATGAAATTTTTTAATTTGAAAAGAAACATTTATGTTTTAATCAGCTTTGAGTTTGCAAAACGGACATTTTTTCATGCGAAAAATAACCAAACTTTAAGGCTGTATTTGATACAAGATAACAAAGAACGCATCCGACCCCATGATATGGTTTGTAAACATACAAACAGGTCTAGCTTACCCATACATCTTAAACCTGTAGTGACTTAATTTTTAAACACAAACATTTATTATAGTTTAAGTAAAAAATAACAATAAAGTTACGTCTAAGAGCCAAATTATAAGTTTTCTAATTTCACAGCGTAAACACAAGATTGAAGTCTTATTTTATTTTTGAAGATGTCTCTAGAATTTATCGAGTTCTACCTCCCGTGTGCATCCAAATGCGTAAGCAAAACAATAAGATAAACAAACATGCAGAAAAAATGTAGAATATGTTCTTATTAGAATTTCATTTTAAAATGAACCGATGTTTTAAAAGGAAATTAAACAAATCTTTTAAGCCAGGTTAGAGTACTTTATCATGACGGTTTTGAACACGAAATGTCTTCTTACACCCTTCACTTCGTAAGTTAACCAACTGAACACATAACAAAAACAACAAGCCATTGAATATTAGAAAGTAAATCAAAATTATTGGCACCAATAATCATTTAGATGTTTAAGGTTCTAGTAACATGCAATGAAACCTCACTATTACATGTAAGCCCACTTCTTGGACGTGGTCTAAATTCATGTAATGAAGTGGATATAAATTTGAGGTAGAAATAAAGCAATCATGTAAAATGTAAAAAGTAGTAGTCTTATTATCGACATGGTCTTAATATCATAGCAGTCTCTATAAAGGGGTTTTACTGTATATGTACTCTAAAAATAGAACGTTTAACCTCACCAAAATAAATATCAATTACAAAATAACTTCCATTGGTATAATGTTGCCATGTCAAAATATTTTTGAATGACTTTTTGTTATATATATGTATAAATATATATAAATGTCTCAGAAGGTTGTGAAAATTGCATACTATTTCATCAAAAACAGACAGGCGCCACACTTGGTTCACGAGTTTAGGCGATACTCCTGGAAAAGCATTTCCTTCTTGTTAACAGTTATATTATCTTGAAATACATACTAGAGAAAAGTATTGTAAAACAGTGTTATGCACAATATAATGGATGAATATATTATAGTCTGATTCTTTAAGTTATTGACGGTTCATTTCGTATATAAAACACTAAATTTATTACAGCTATTCGCAAGATCAATTACTAGGACATCAACCTGACGAAGTAATTGGGATTGATTCAACGCACTTGCGTGTAATGTAGCGAAAACACAATCAGTCAGTCTAGCCTGTCCTACATTATCTTGTTGAAGAGACACCTTTGTTAGAAATTGGCAGATGTTAAATTTCTCGGAAAGACATTTCCTCGGATGTGGATAATCCCGTTTGACGACTAAGAAATATCGATATAGAAACAGAATGGACGATGAAAAAAATCAAAAAGAAACTTCATAAAGCAAAAGACGCTGCCTCTCCGTAATGACATCTCATTTTATAACTGTGTTACAATAAAGTCCGATATCTGCTATGTGGTTAACCGATAGTTTTAGAGTTTGGAAAATCAACAAGCCGATAGCAGAAGAACATTCACTACAAAGTTCTTCATTGGCCACTGAGTAAAGTATCACTTCTGTAAAG
Organism: Corbicula japonica; assembly: GCA_038501625.1. Lineage (NCBI taxonomy): Eukaryota > Metazoa > Mollusca > Bivalvia > Venerida > Cyrenidae > Corbicula > Corbicula japonica. The sequence continues at coordinate 3,827,289 of JAZAYU010000007.1, read as the reverse complement.
TACATATCTCATAACCGACATGTTAAATAGTGAAACAAGATTATTGGTACAACACTTTCTCATGGACTAGTGGAAAAAACTACATTTAGCTTTTACCTACGACATAGCGTACTTTGAAGACATGATAAAGTTGGCTTTGTTATTGCCATCAGTGTTTATGCTACCTTTACTTATGTCTAATGTAAAGCTGTAATTTTGTTTTGCAATTACTTGATAACTGAAGGACTTGAAAAAAAAAAGATTCCCGACATACTTGTAAACATCCACCAATCGCAATAATCTGGAAGGTAGTTGTGAACCTTGCACCGAATGATAATTTAAAGATAAACTGACAAATGAATAGATACTAACTTTTGTAAATTTTGCACTAAATTTACTAAATATGATATTCTGAATATAAAGAAAATCGTTTTATGATCAAATGATACAATTTACACGAGAATTGGTTGAATTAATTCAGTAAAATTCGGGTTCACATTTCACGGTACGAAAAATCTAAGGGGAACAACTTGTGTTTACCGATGACGTCATTAGATCGCAGTTCGCTACATGTATGATGGGTATCTGTCGCGTATAGTATAACATAGTAAATGTGACAATAACGTTATCCTGTGTCCGTTACTTTGCTAGTATATGAATTTTTGCATTTCCACATAATATTTGCAAACACTAATATCAACTCAGATGCTGCTGCCTTTTTCGATCGGTGTTCGGAACTTTTTAACAGCGTCTTTGTACAAGCAAGTAAGATTTATAGGCTTATAGTATTAACGAGGGACATAATACTGATTCGCATTATATTTGCACGAGTTGTGCATGTCCAGTATAATGCCACATGTGTAGATACTTATCGTGGCCCGTTTCCATTTATTCCAAAACACAAGTAGTCCGATTATGACGATTCAATATCTGTAAATCACAGCTACGGAAACCATATATCCCATGTAGCCACTTCAGCGGATAATAGTGCAAACATTTTTAATTGGACATGCAATAAAATGTAGATGTACGATCAAATTATATTTAACTTTCAGTTTCACATGCTGATCATGCGAAAATTAACTAAAACCGTTTCGTCGATATATCCTTGCGGGGATGGTTCTTAGTGAATGCGTTCGCTAAAACGGTTGTTTTGGGGTTGAGTAATAAAAATAATATACTATTTTAATACATCATGTCCGTCTTGGCTTATTATACAGCGAACTGCATAGAATATTTAGAATGCACTTAAAAAAACGAAGATATGGCTATAAAATAGATGGTAACCCCGTCACTTCCCCCTTTGGTATCCGCCTATGGCTATATGGACTAGAATTTTAATAATTCTGCGCTTAAGCAAATAGGCGATTTATACACAAATATAAAAATGTGTTGCTATCCTAAATCTGGTTTTAAATGACAACGATACAGAACACGAACAGTCTCTTGATTGTTTTAGTAAAAAGGCGTATTAAGAAGAATATGCATTTCAGAAATAAATCCTTCGCGCACAGCCACAAAGTAGAGATGTAAAGAAAGCATATTTTTTAAATTTGCTCTAATCAAGACAAATAATGTTAATTGATTATCTATAAAAGCGCAAGGTACTTGCCCCTGTTCTGTTTTACTGGTTCGGTGACACGCGTGTGATCTATGCCGCTAGCTATCTGGGACCTCTGACGGCCACGCTCTAGTATTACATGATATACTGACCCCAGTCCCCAAATCACTGATTTGATTAGTGCATCCGGTGATCAAACGACTTGTGATATATGCCGCGCACTCTACAGGAAGTATTCAGACACGTGTCATGTATACCACGTATGGCCAATAATCCCTCGATATCGGGTCAATTAATTTTATGAAAGAATGTGAAGTTTTGTATTCCAATATAATCGCGAGACATTATTTATAATTACATTAAATTTAGTAAAATGAATTACATAGCCGTTTTCCGGCGAATTTTTAACGAAATGATTGGTAATGATGTTGTCTTATGTTCATTCTTGATCCCACTCCAGAAAATAAGAAGAGTAAACTCAATAGTAAATACTGCAATGCTAGTCTGTTTTTTGTTGGGCAAGTACTACGAGATAAGATTATTGCAAAATCCCGTAAAAATTCATAGAAATTGTGTATACCAGTATTACTGTATAATTTCCTGAAAGATTTTACACACGAATAAGCCTTCACGTCATACACACCGATGGTATTTAATATATTTATTATATTTAAGTCTCAACCTGTTGTTGTTACCAAATTATAATTTGGTATTTTTAAACAAGTAATAGGCATCAAAATGGGTACACCTTGTTGCTGTTATGAAAGATACCTTTTTACATCAAAATGATATTATTACAGCTTTTAACAATTCCTCGAGATACTTTGATGATTACCCAGATTTAATTAAAAAATACAGGTGCAGTTTAAAATCACTATTGCAACAAGGTATTTCATAGCCAGCTTTTTATATAGATTTAATTTACAAACTTAAAATAAAAGGCAATGTTAATTTCTCCCGGTTATTCGTAAAAACCATCATCTGTAAATTTAAAAAGAAAGTTTACCAACATGATACTCTACAGCGCTCTGCAGGCTTCCTCATAAACCCATCTATGTTGATCATTATATTTACCTCTTTAGTTGCATAAAGGTTGCAGGGGTTTAAGAGTTTATGAAGGTTTATGTGGAAATCTTTTATAAGAACCTACAATGTGATTTGTTTCTTTTATCCCTGTCATCGTGTTCTTGCTGATTTGACTCCAGCCCTGGTCTAGGTAAGATCATTGATACTCGCCCCTTTTGTTTTGCAATAATACTATTTGCTTCTTATGTTTTATATGTTTGTGTGCTTTTGCATGCAACATTGTTGAGCTGATGGGCGAGTTTGAGTTATTTCACCAAGACAACTTGTAGTTGTGTGTTGTATGAGAACTTGTTGGGGCAAATGTGAAGATGGTGCACCCTAGAACCTGGTTGAAACCCTCAGTGGCAATTTTACTTATCACTGACCGTCCCAAGGCGAAAACCCCTCGGGTTTTCATATTTGTTTATTGTTTGTGGTGTGCTTTTTTGAAACTGATCATTTTATAAACTATGCTCTCTCTCTTCTTCTTGACTGTGTTGACTGCTTTTTCTGAATGTGGCGATATCCTCACCTTTTTTTAATTTACTTATAACGTCATCAAGCGAGGACACTATCGACAAACACCCAACATCTACTTATTTAACAGTAAATGTTCCGTAACTAAGCCTGATAAGATGATAAAAGTTTGATTAGGAGTTAGCCCATTAACTGTTTATAAACAGTATACAATTTTAATCATCAAAAAATCCTTTTCATGTTCAAATGAAAATACTCTTTTCATATTTTATTATTTTTTATTTATTTGTAATGATAGAGGCTATAAACATTAACCTAAGTTCATTCATCATATTTGTGTAAAATAAAACTTTCCTGGCGAGAACGAACTCGGTAACTAAAACCCGTGCCCAAGGTTATAAAACTGAGCATGGAAACCAGTCTCAAATCTCAAGCATCTGATTGGCTGAAATGGCGACCAGTCGCCATTTCAGCCAATCAGATGCTTGAGATTTGAGACTGGTTTCCAATCTCAGCTTTATAACCTTCAGCCCCGTATTCATAGATTCGAAGTGATAGTCTCATGGATATTGTAGTCAGCAAACTTATTTACTAGTAACTGAATCTGATTTAATAAATAACGTCCGTCTAGGCGATTCTTCTTCATCTTCTTAGACTTAAGTATGCAAAGATCACAATTATCTTGTGATGCTGTAACAGTGATACATTCCTCTTGTCCACGTGTCAATGTAATTTGCGGTTTATCTACTTGTTTTCTAGCCTTTAGCTGGTAATATGTGCCCTTAAGAGCAGATTAATGACCTTTAGAATTAGAATAATCCGAAACGTACCAAATTAGACACAACATACTTATGATCGAAACACTGGCCAGAAAAGAGTCCATGAGTTTTTAATTTGACAAATTGAAGAACAAAACAAATCACCTTAAATTAACAGATGTGAGAACTAACGGGTTTCTCGCCTTGGAACGGTCAATGACAGACCACAATAGTCACTTATACTGCAATTCAGATTCTTTAATGCTAAAACCTAAACACAACCTAAAAACTTACTCCTACAGGTGATTAAAGAATAAACAAAAACAACTTGCCTTGATGAATAAATCTCATCCAATCCGTCGGCTCAAAATAGTGCATGCAAAAACATACAAATGAAAAGAATCTAAAAGCATTCCTTAGCGAAAGGTTGGTACTTAATGACCTTAATGAGACCTGGAGTGAAATCAGAAGGAACACGATGACACAAATAAACGATACTGACCAGCGTTCATAATAATCACAGCAATATCGATACGACTATGAATATTTTAGTTTCTTGAGTATAGTATTTTCCTTCGAACAGTTCTGGAGATTTTCTAATATGATATTTCAGGTTTTTGTAATTATGGTAAAGGGCATGAACCTGCAATATCTTGGTCTGCGAACTCAAATTCTACCAATTTCATTCTATATAATAATAACTATGTCATCGAGTTTGGTTTAATTCAATCTGATTAAAATCATCACCTGAAATCGCTCTCTATCAGGACGAGTGATAAAAATTGTTTTATCAACAACCTTTCAACCAATCACATTGTCGCCTACAAAATCGCAATTGTCGTAAAATGTTTCAAAGTTAAAGAATGTATTCTTCCATGCTGAAAATATAATAATATAGAACATTAAATAGTCACAAATCATTGAATGCTTTTCAATGAACTACCCACTTATACAGTCAAAAATATATTATTCATGAAACTTACATAGATTTGGAAGTGAAGGAGCAAGTATAAGGTTTATGCACCGTAGAACTTTGTTAAATCCACCGTTGGAAAAACTTTAGGCAACTTACAGTACACGGCGGTTTTCATTTGTTTCGTCAATTGTTTGTGGTATCGTTTTGAAAGTAATCAGGCTTTTAACAAATGCTTCTTTTTTCTCTTTCCATTTTTTGTGGTTTAGCTGTGTAGAAAAAGGGTGTGTTTCTCAATGTAACTATTTCTGTTAAGAAAAAATTACACAAATGTGCTGATGAAAGTTGTGTGCTAAGAAGATAGATAATTAAGTCTAAGAAGATAAATGCACTTTTATTATAAACCGTTAAGCTGTAGTTTAGTGCATTATACATATGAAACTGGAAAATTAAAAGCCACCGAATGCGACAAAATAAGAAAATATGGGCAGAAACGGAAATGCATACTACTGCCCACACCGTCTAGCATCTAACAAAAAAATCATTCTACGAGAAATAATTCAAGTATTGACGATTCACGCGTCAACAATAAACAAAATTTAAAGTTAATCAATCGTCAAATCATAAAAGACATCAGGGAGTCTGGTGAAAGAGCAACTGCACTCGTTCGTAGACACATTGTCAAAGAATCTATACCGTTCATCTCCCCGTGTTAACTTAAGATATTATTTATTATATTATATAAGGATATGTTTAGGTATATAAGATTACATATTAAAACAATATGACCGTAAATATGAGCCTAATGCATCGTGTGCTAGTATGTTCCAACAAAGGTCACATACAGCACACATACAAATACAGATTTATTATAATTGCAGTGTATTTTAAAATAGTTCAATGACGCTCCATGGACTTTTACTTTGTTCCATTTTCTCTACAAGACTCTGTCAAAGTTCCCTGTTCATCTATGAAAAAGAAGCTAGTAAGCTCCAACTGAATAAATGCCATAAATATCGACTTATGGAGGAGATGGCCTGCTTTCTGACTATTCAGAAAAAGTGTTTCTAAGAAGTACTTTAAATCTCTACTGATTCAACCGATATAACCACTAAATTTAAGACGGATCGGAGTTGTCACAGCGGTGTTTAAATATACTCGCAAGTAATATATTTAACAGCTTATTGTTTTTGTTTAAGGAAAGTTCAATAATAGAAGAAAAAGATATACTGCTGCGAGGGAGGTCGCAGTCTTCAATGATTTTGTAACTTGTATGAAAACACGAGTGAATGGGAAATAAAGTGCCAAGCATCGTTCTATTAGACTACGTTATGTAAAGAAAACAGTTTAGAAAACGCACACATGCATAAAGTAACCAACACAGCCAGAAATGCATGCAATAGAATAATAAAATTCTGTGAATTCATAATTATTGTGTGGTACTTTATTCTGTTGATTTCAGGGGCAGGTCGATAAACGAGTTTAAAACGATCATAAAGAATTGAAGAAAATTGCCAATCACTTATCTCAGTACCCATGAAAATGACGTTTTGTAAAAACAACTAAATTTTGTGCCCAACTGTAATAATGAATTCCCAACAAATAGCAATAAACAAACAAAACTAACAAAAACATCTACTTGAATAACAACATTTATTTAAAGGGTAAAACTGATTAAGAGACCACGATAACAAGCGTGATTTTCACAGCAAAGAGCTTAGTTTTAACTACAAGGAGAAATTCATGCAGGAGTTATACTGACTGCCAATGAAAACGCAAAGGTAGTTTTAAAATCAATAAGATGCCGTGGAGCCAAAGCGAGTAATTGTCGACGGTGAACAATGTATCCGACGAGCGAGACAACTCTCCTTGGATAATGCCCGAAACCTCATGTCGCTGGTTGTCTAAATGCTTTGGCATTATTACATTCGGAAAGGGTAAAACCTGAAAACTGAAGATGGGATTTGTTTAGACCTAAGTTAATGTTAACAAATGGACTTGTTTTGTGGTTATTCATGCATGTCTATATGCCAAAACGAAACTTTCGTGCGTTTGTAAGAGGTTACAGTAAGAGAAAAAGTTTAAAAATTCAGAGAATGATAATGCATCGATTAATTACTTAATGTTTTAAAACCCTATCTACCAGCGCTAATTTATTAAACTTTTACAATCAACAAATATATTCCAAAAATAATTTTAAAGTGTTTTTAGCGTTTAAATTGGCAGTCAGTATATTTATCACGGTTCGGAATATATAACCACTGGGACAGCCAATTTGTAAGCTGGCCGGAAAGCACAGTCGATATAGCATTTGCTTATATGGGATCAAACCACCTGCTCTGTCTGTGCGATTTTTTACAGTTGATGCTAATTGTTTGGGACTTTAGGACACATTGCCTAATAACTGCAAATGAGGAATTAATGTCAGTTAAAATACAGGGGAGCGGGAATGTGCAGACAGGATAGAAAAAGACAGGAAAGCATTCGCCCTTTATGACGTGAGTATGGAACTAACTAGTTAATTAGTATTCATTCGCTTGTGATTCAATTATCACAATAGCGTTGTTTGTTCCGTGTGGCGGCCGTAATAAATCGACCCGTACATGCAGTGCTGTTGTCAATTACGCCCTTTGAAGGACGTTGGGCATGATATTTACATTTGTGTAAATATTGAATTGGGCTCAACCTGGTGCTCATGAATAGACTCCGAGCCTGCAATATTTTGATATTTGTCTTGTTTTAAGGTAAGAGGGGCCTAAATAATGTTATTATTATTCCTTAAATAAGCTTTTCCATTGTGATTAACATCATATATCAAATGTAAAAATGAAATATGAAACAATTCCACCATCCCATTTTGGAAAAAAAATCGCATATGAATAGGGTGACCCCCTCGCCTCGTCCCAGGTCCATTTTTTACAAGTGGTTATTGCTAAAAAATCTTATTTTGGGATTAAAAACTATAATATATTTTAGCACCAATGGTGTTACTTGTTAGGCATAAGCCTAAACATTAAAAATTAATTAGTAACATTTAGATGATTTTACTTTGAAAATACATCTATACCCCCTCGGAAAATTTCCTTGACACAAAAACATACACACACTTTCAGAGTCTCTAAAAAATTTAATCATACCAGTACATTTATAAAATGCATACCAAAATTTGCTACATACATATACCAATCATATTGCAAATTATTACAGACTTTCACCATGTAGTTTTTTAAATATAAGCTTTTAAATTGTCATATTCCATGTTTTTCTGAAGAAAACAACAACAACAACAAAAACAGGTGAACATATTTTCCATCACAATTTTGCACAAAACCTTTTTGTTTTACAAATCTTTTATAGATCCGATTTAAACTGTCTTCTGAATGTGTATCTGTTGACTATATAACTTAAATATGTACTTTAAATGTTTTAATGCAGTTTTACTCCAACTGATTTATTAGAAATCCAAGGTCAATTGTTCTTCGTCCATCTTTCCACGATGTACGGCTTGCAGCTTTTGGAAGAGTGTCGGTGTTTATAACAAAATTGTTGGAAATTGATAAAGAAGAGTAATTGTGATAATTTTGTTTACGTCTGATGGTTGGTTTTAATGTTTTTTTTCACAAATCTACCATTGCTAGCTCTGTCCGCCATTTTGGTATTACCGGGAAAATGACGTCACGCTTTGGGATAACAGACTTTTGGCAAATATTTTTTTATTTAAAACAATATAAGTTACTTTTTGAAAAAAATGTTTCTTCTTTGAAGAAAACGATCACAATATTTTAGAGTAATGTAAAAAATAACGATTAAAAATGTTTGCTACAATCAATTCCGATTAGTGCCGGAGAACGTTTCGGCTACTGCCGAAGACATTTCCGAACTCGACGTCGCCAAACATCGCCGTTTCAGACAGGATTGTCTATTTAGGCCCCTCTTACCTTAAGATTTGCTTTTTCTTCTATTTTGTTTAAATGTCTTATAAACATTTACTTGCTCTTCGAACATCTTTATTAATATTATATTTATGCATGTGATTTACAAGTCATAAAGTAGTTTTCTAAGAAAAATCTGCTTATTCACTTCAATGTTCGCATACATCAAAATGTAACTAGCTCATAGTATCTAGGGAAATTATATTTACAAAATTTGATGCGTATTCCCTGTTTTTGAAATTGCAGTTGGCAAAATATTTTTGAAAGAAATTCTAAGGTTTGTCTGCAAGTAAGAATAGAATGACCAATTAACAGCTGTGTTTGTAACAAACTGATAGTGTTTATGTTTTTTTAAATACACAAATCATAATACAAATATTGTATTAAAAGAAAAGTATGTTTAAAAGTGGTAAACGACATATTTGCTCGTTTTGAAACGTTGTTTCATGTATACAATGTTTTAATAGATATGTTTAGAAACATAAGTTAACTCACAGGCCTGTACGTCGAATGTACACTCAAGTCACTTAGTATGCTGTTTTGTTTACATGTAGCACAATTCTTTTTCTTCTGCCATCTCCATTTCCAAATTGAAACCCTTTAGTATATTATCATAAATGCCATATTTGACTGTTTTGAAAAGCACGATAAAAACAATGCCGTCCCCATTCTTGAAAAAAAAAGAATGCGCTTGTTATGATTGATTTTAAAATTATACGGCTACAAAAATTTGTTAGAAACGGAGAGAAACGAATCAAAGTATAGAGGACTTCATTTATTTTGATTTTTCAACTAAATTAATTAAAAAAATATTCATTGGCTTAATTTGTAATTACTTTTTGCAAGCATGATTGAATAAAAACAATTTTATAAGTATTTTACACTAATCGATGTTAACTTTTCTTTAAAACAAGTTCAGTTCAGGTGTAAGTTAAACATTTAATTTAATTTAAACTTGGTTTACGACAAATTAAATTGAATATCGTGTTCTGTAAGAAAAATACCAGTTTGCTTGTCATGTTTTTTTATTGGAACAAAAAAGTCAATCGTTTGTGTAACATTATCTTGTTCTTACTTAGAAACATGTTCGTGACAGGAATCTATATTTGCTTTTAATGAATTAAGTGCAGGAGAAATCTGATGTAAAAAACGCTCTTTATTTTGGAAGTGATTGTTGCGAGCTTTTTCACTCATAAATTGTCATATTATTGATGCAGTAAATTGAGGAATAAAATTATGTTAAATGCGTTTTGGAAAATTTAGGAACTTGCACTTTTTTAACTGCAAAAGGTTGTTTAGAATTCATAAATTCGAATAGAAAAATATAAATATAAAATTAACTATAAAATAGAGGGCAAAAGCCAAACTAACAATATCCCTTTTACAACAAGTGTCACATGTATAAACGTTGTGCACTTTAGAAATTATTTACTATAATTTAACAGTTTTTAGTCATATTTCAGAGTAGAAATAACTTTGAAATAAGCAAAAGTTACAATCTTTAAATGGAATGATTCACAAATTTGCGGTCGTTTTTATAGTTTTAAATTAACGCTGATTGTACAGTATTGCGGCCCTCGAAACCTCGAAGTAATTTAGTTTTAAGTATATGTGGAAGGTCAAAATACACTGACACATAGTTAATATTTAGATTTGTTTTGAGTATTTTGATCTCCCACATTTACTAAAAACTAAATTACTGTCGATTTCTTCACGTTTTTGAAGACTTTTCGGTAGCTGTACTTGGTGAGTGCCAAACATTTACACACCTGTGCGATGGGAGTGCCGTTTTGAAACCACTGACCATCTTTAAAAACGAGTCATTCATTAAATAAAATAGATCAAGGCTTGGAATTCCAACTGGTTGTTGTAGGAAGACAGGAATATACGTTACAGTATCCAAAATGAATAAATTTTCAGTACTTACTGAGTATTTTACGTTTTATTTTGACATTTGACATTTTTGAGTCAAAATTTTGCGTTTATCTCGCCGTAGTTTGTTAATTTCAAGATGAAATGTTGTGGCACTTGCAGAACATAGTCATTTTTTTTAACCAGGGCGCTGATATGTATCATTTTTTCGAAGGTTTTGAATTTCCGGAGATACAAACAAAATACACCACCTCTCGTATAAAATATTTAACGTGAGCTGTATGTGGGAATGCCACCTGTACTTGGGAGAGCCGGTACCAGGGTGTGGTAATGTTATCAGTGTAAATCAGTTACAGGCGTCATGTAGTGACGGTCACGCTTATCAATGTTTCCGCTGGGTTGAATCGGCTAGCTCAGTTGACCCCGTGCTTTAAATTGTGCGGCTAGGCGCTGTCGCCGTCGCTGATTGATTTCAGTTTCGAGCTTTGAAAACCGACCAACAAATTGTTCAATTGGAAATTTCAACCCTCAGTCGTGAGGAAAAACAACTAAATAATTTCTCTTTCTCGGGAAACACATGAGCAATACCAGCTTCTAATCGAAAACAGACATATAATGATAATCTTCCTCTTAGGTGCACCCTAGAACCTGGTTTAAACCCACAGTGGCAAATTGTTTTGCCACTGACAGTTCCAAGGCGGTAACCCTTCGGGTTCTCACTTTCGTTTATTGTTTGTGGCGCCCATTTTGAAACTGATTATTGTAATACCATGTTCTCTTTTCCTCTCTACGTTTTGGCGTTTTGGCTGTGTGGGGAGACTGTGTCTGCTGGATGTGGCCATTCCTGATATGCATATTTCACTTTTTTTCTATTCATTTCGCAATCGCAATAACTGAAACATTTTTTTGTGCTCATAGTCATTTTGGAACTGACTTATCTTTAACAGAAAGCATAAGTAGAGTACATACACTGCATGCATTAATCCGAGTTTACATTTCATTAAACAAAGCGTGAAATCTTTTATGTTAGACATCAAATGTCGATAAAGCCTCACCTGCTAAAAATGTATTGTCCTGACGACGATTCTCTTAACCATGGTCTATTCTCCCTTAAAATTAATATTTAAAATGTCGTTGTGTTCCGACCGCAGACCCATTTTTCTCAGTGACGAGCTTTAAAGGTCGTTATGTAAGATATTTATGATTGTTCATCGCTTAGCTATAAAATAATTTTTGTTTAATATCAGCCCCACCTTTGGATTGGCGGTTTCAATATAACATCAATTGTAGACTAATGTATTATTGAAAGATACCCAACAACAAAGAAAACCTAAGGATGTACAGAGCTAAATGTTTTGCATAACGTCTGCTGTGGTTTACAGGATTCTACATCACGATTATAATCTGGCTGGTTTCGCCATAATGATCTCGTACAGACTTAACACATTTTATCGTTTAAGGATCATACGTCGCTGTACTTGGAATTACCGATATAAAAGTTAAAGAAATGTTCCAAGTTCACTGTCTCATGCACACTTTCATTTAATTGATCTAACTTAGTACAATTTACTTATTCTAATACTTGCAATGTGTAAATAGTAAATCTTGCTAAAACCTCGGCTTGGAAACTTGCCGAATAATATGAATTTTTATTTTAAGATATTTATAATGAACATAATCAAGCAGAGACTCTAGTTTTTATATATCGTATTGGATTGTTTTCAAAGTTTCCATTTTATAAATTTCTTGTTTGTGTCCGAACCGTTACAGATATAGAACATGACTTTTATTCAGGATTTTGCAACAAAACATCTCGTCATTCAAAATGTATACAGCAAATGAAAGAAAATTGAATGTGAACAGAGTAAACATAATGGTTAATGCTGTTAATATTTTTATCGTTTAATGTATATTTATACATTCATATTATTATACTATATAACAATATTTTACGTAACAATATTGACAATATTTTACGTTACAATATTTGCAAAGGTTAACACAAATAGACAGGTTGGTTCTATAATTATCAAGGTCAGTTAACTTAAACATTAAAACAACTACAAAAACAAAATGATATTCATCCTAGTAAATTTATTATATCACTTGTTTTTTTACGAATCTCAATTCGTATATATTCTTTAAGATTATAAAAAGTTCACCAAAGTCTCCAAACACCGCATTAATATTTGATTCGCGCTAACACAATCGCGATGTACTACGGCGCGATAGATTCCGTTTACTAAAATCTGCTTTTTATCAATTCCTTTCTAGTTATGCTGTTATGTGTCATTTACAAATTCCTTGCTGATCTACTGCATGTTACTGCGAAAGACAAATAATTGTTTTTATTAAGTTACCACAGCATTTGTATGGCAATTCATTCGTTTATCAAATGCCTCTTGTGCTTTTAATTTGATATTCTTGAAGGGTTGTCAAGATACATTCACGGAGCTGATACAAAAAACGCTTCCATTACAATTTATTGAATCCTGGGTGTATGAAATTTCTGTGGAGAAAGTATTTTTGTTGTTGGCTCGTACAGAACCTAAACAGTTAACAGCTTTTGTTTATATTGTCAGAAAAAATACATACACACTTGTTTTCATAAAGGAGTGTTACATGTAATTTGGTAATGGACACATGTCTTTCCCAGTCGACAGAAACTACAATATCTCTATTGTTTTTAACGCACACTCATTGCCTGCTAAATTTTCATTTTTTTCGTGTTTGATGGCTTTCTAAGTTCCCTGTTCATCTATCATAAATTTGGTATCGATGGAAAGATGACATATACATGCAATCGGACGACAATCAAACCTCGAAAACCGGTTTAAATCTTAACAGGCGGTGAAATAACAGATCGCAACGTGCTTCAAAGTTATAATGGAAAACCATACAGAGCAGGGCTTCTGTTCATTAGTAAAGTACAACACACAAAAACAGCTTCAATCCGATGCAGAATAAATAATCAACAATTTGACTTCGACAAATGCGTGAAGAATTAAAAGCGCTCTATTTGCATGGTGATATAGACATGTTTATTCTAAGTTCATGTTGCTGAGAGAAAAAAAAACAGGCCTATTAGATGAAGTTATACCATCATTTGGAGTAAGAAATAAATGTGTGCTCACAAGTATCTGGTTTAAAACACCAGTAACAAAATGTCTTGCTCTGTGTACACGTTTGATACTCTTCGGGTTCTTTTTTCTTTGTTTTGTGCTAGGCGGCGTGGACAGTTCTAATTTTGCATTTCCATAACTGCCCATGAACTGGCTCAATTAAACCCAGCCTGCAATATTTTCATATGTGTCATATTCGGTGGCTTCCAAATCCCCATTTCAGCTATTCTTACTTTTGAGTTGGCCTTTCTTCGTTTCAAATGCATGTATGGGGAGGCTGGGATTATTTCTTTTCTTAAAATTGTAGTGTGAATTTAACATTGTGATTATGTAAGAAACGAACATTCGAACATTTCTGATTTCCTTTATTTTTACCGATGGCATGACATAGGCGATATTAGCACTAGTTCTCTGATTTATCTTGTTAATAGCTATTTACTATCCCATTACTAAAAAGAGTCCCTCTGATTTGTGTAGGAGTGATGCGCTTTCACTATTTGGCCTGTATTTCAATTATATAGCACGGCACAATATGAAATATTTCTATACATCCAGTCTACGAAACTCAAAAGTTGTTGAGTGTGTACCAAAGTAAAGAATAAGGAGAACTCTATTTTACTGTTTTAGTTATTTGTTATCTTTGAGTAATTTCACCTTGTAACTTGTACTCGTTCGTTCATTTGAGAACCTGTGGGGGGCAAGTGTGAGATTGGTGCACCCTAAAACCTAGTTTAAAACTCCAAATAAATGCAAAATGTCACCCCAAGGATATACTTCTTGCTTGTTAAATTTTGCTTTTGGCGTTGTCTGTGATATGCAGGATTTATATTTTATTTTGTTTAGTTCCGCCCATTATTTTCATATATTTGTTTAGGGCAAACCCATTCTTTTATCTGGTGACCATACACCGCTGAACTTGGAATGGTATTAATCTGAAAATACCGCACTGAAGGTGCCATGTTCACCGCCATATGCATACAATCGTTTGGGATGGATCAAATTTGTACTGTTTATTTGTGTAAATATTGAGTTGCGCTCAACCCGGGGCTAGGCGGCGTGGGCAGTAATATGTTTCCTTTTCATCTATTATTTTCTACAGACCGATCCGTATCTCTGGATTTATATTGCATTTGCATAAAATGGAAAATGTCCAGATTCAAATTATATGCATTTAGTTTCTTCGCTATATTGTATGTTGTATGCATTAACCCACATATAACAACTATTTTCACCAATATCAGATATCGTCTAAAATGTGATTTTGATTTCAGCATTCCACCACTATTTGTATACAACGAAATTGCCAAATCGTCGTATCTTTTGGACCGAGACAATGTAAAATGTGTTTGATTTTCACGCAAAAAGTGAACCATTCCAATATATACTTAGAAAATCGAACTTAACTGAGATATTAAGTTTAACTGTTAATGCAAGAGTTATTATAAAACTAATCATTGAATCCTATTTCATTGCAATAGATGAATAATAAACTTTTAAAGCTACCAATCATGTCAAATTAAAAAAGTTAAGAAATGATGAAATATTCATTTTAAAAATAATTTGCGCAGAAGTAATAGAGCTGTGTTTGTTTTTACAGACGATCGTTTGAGTTTTTAAAGTGCACAAAATTCTATTTAGATGGTTTTAAAATTTTTCAGGATTTGTGATACGTACCCCCAAAATATGGCATACAATTCAAAAGAAATGGTTTGAAGCTTTTAGAAGTTTAATGAGATTTTTTATTGGGACATGTTTTTATTAACGTAATTAATCTGAATATGTCATTGTTTTACATTACAACATAAAAAACATAAAACAAAGATATTTTTCACATGTAATTGACAGGTCTGATTCAAAATCAGTATTACATTTATATACACAATGCCGGATTCGCTGGATACATAAGTTTGAAGTAAACCACACCAGTAATTTTACAGCTATAACATATATCACACTGTCCAATGGTCAAACATTTAACGTATCTGAGATAGTAAGAGTAGATTTTTTGGCAATGTGCCACATACAACTACTCGACAATTACATGCAATCACATAGTAAAACAAGACCTATAGCCAAGGGGAGTGTCAAGCTAAATTTCTGAGTGTGGATGGGGTGTGTCTGGAGTAGTCTATGACAATTTTGAGACCAGAGCGCATGTTGTTAAATAAAAACGTTTAGTATTACACAAATTTAAGACTCCAGTTGAACCCCTAATTTCTGGAACCTCACTGATATATTAGGAAATATGTTTTGACAGTATTGTTCTTTGGATAACTTACAATTATTTTGTTTGTCAGTTGACTTTAAACTGTGTATTTAACCCCGAAACGCTTAAAAAGGAATGTCGTCCGCTGAAGATTATGACGTCATTCAACGACTGACGTCAGCTGTCCAAAGACAAGCTTTTCCGTGGCGTGCCACATTTATTTTACTTTTTTCATGCTTCATGCGTTCCCCTTTTCAAAAATACTTCAGAAAGTAATATCAGAAAGAGCCACTTTCCAAAACTGTCTGATTTATTTAACGAAATTAAAAATGAAGTCAAGGAGGTGGTAATACAGCTATGTTTATTTTGTACAAGATGAAAGTGTTCATAACTTTGAAGATTTGTATTTCTCCAAATATAAAGGATATTGGATTAAGCTTACATTTTCATGAACCATTTTTCAAATTTGTAAAACGAATAATGAATGGAGAGACATAAAGTCAGTTTTAGAAATAGATGAAAAGGGAACTTTGAAAGCCACCAAATACGACAAATATGAAAATAATGCAGGCTCGGTTTGTTTTAGCCTGTTCGTGAAGTAAAAACGAAAGAAAGAATCTTAAATGGGACCTTTAGAGAATGACGAAGCCCCGTTCTGGTGACAACCCTAAAGTTTGACACGATTTCATCGTTATTCTTCTGCCCTGTTATTTTAAAAATGGGTTCTTAACTTTAATTGTTTTTCAGTCTGACGTGCAATCGTATTTCAATTTTTTCAGTGATTACATGTTTCTAGGACCTTTAAATTGGATTTCTGGAACACATGTCAGGATACTTTCACGGATGTGATACAAAGTAAACACTTTAATTACAGAGCAGCGAATCCCCGCTGTGAAGACTGATAAGAAAATTGTTTACTAATATCTGTTTTAGGGGAAATGATTATAATGTGTCGTTTGAATATAGTCTTTTGGTAAACCATTTAAGAAAAAGGCAAAAGTTAATTTTCCCATACTTTTATTTCCCCTATAGAGCGTGTTTAACGACACTCAAAACATTTACGATGCCAATAACGTTATCCTAAAAGGATGATAATAACAATTCACGTCGCCTAACCCAAGGGAAAGTGCCCAAGTAAATTACAACACAGTTTCGCCCATCCCAATTGATAATATTATTTTAACGTTAACCATGGAACTTGAATGTGCTTTTTGCTATAATAAAGGTTTCATGACCAGCGACGTATAGTCCCCAGAATAATATAATGCGTTTGATCTAAATGAGAAAACACTAGACAGAACTTTATATTAATTTGACAACACATTCGTAAATACCAAAACCTATCTTGAATTTTTACGACAACTCGTCCTTTAACGGTAGTTTGCACATGCGCACTAAAACAGGAGAGCATCCTTAAGCCATACACTGAAAGGGAACAGAATAAACCACTAAACAACTCTAAGAGTCATTAATCAATACAGTAAAAGTTAAATGCCTAAAATATCAAAATCACCCACAAACTAACCCTTGACTGTTTTACCTTTTCTGTCTTAAATACTTTCAAACGTTGAAAACGAAAACCAACACTGATTCAAAAAGGTGTCTTTTCTTCAACCGCAATACGAAACCATCGACATTACGAGGAATGATCCAAAATAACGTAGACTTTTGTTATAGCTTTTATATTATTCAAAATATCACAAATAAAATTACACAAGCCTTAATCGGAATATGTCCAGCATATTGTTACAAAATATCAGCAAAATACAACATCGCGTAAAAAAATTATGAACAATTTAAATCATACACTAAGCGCTATCCGGCGGACGTCAAATTAGATCTCTCAACGTCAAAGACGTTAATTCACGAACGCAGCGTTAGCGAAGCGGCGTATGTTCAAATTCATTTTAAATAGACCCTGTCACCAGAATGTGATGCCATAGAACCCATTGATTAAACATAGCAGTGTTTTATTGCTGGTCAATGCCGCGCAAGTGGTTATGAGGCGATCAAGAAATTAGTCTCTTCTCGCTTGTACCGCCGAAGAAACGACCGGGAATGCAATACCCACAGTATCGGAGTTCTTAACGGGCGGTTACCTGTAAAAATAATTCATTACAAATTTGTTTTTGTTATAATTTAACAAGCCTTTGGATTGCGGACACAGTCTCTGTAGATGTTGACTCAAGTGTAATTAAAATAAATAACTTATTTTTTCTTCTTTGATAATTTATGACTTATTAACGATTCAAATACCAAACAAAAACATTTTATTAAACAAATTTGTTTATTTATTGTTAACATACCTTTAAATATGTAATTTGTTCGGCAATATCCGTTGCACGCTACCTCATCCAGTCTAAAAAGCGCCACAATAGTTGAAATTTTATCCGCTTCAAATGCCTCCAGGCTTGACGTCACTGCCGTAACGCAGATTTTTTGTCTTGTTTACCTTACCCCAGGCCTATGTAATGGCTCTCCAGACCGTAAAATCCGCTACAGGTACCACTTAAAAACTACAGCTCGGCTTACGGAAGATTTCGTTTGCTTCTGCTAAATTATTTTAGCTTTTCAGGAGGTGATTTTCAAAGATCATGACGGAATTTTATAATAGCGCGTATTTCCGGGCGATCTGACAACGACATTTCTGACGTTTTCACGTCGGTGATAGCTCTCTTAAATATTGACTGTTTTTAAACGCAAAGTCCGAATGACGTAAAATTTCGGCATGACATCATTCGTATACCGCGCTTTGACGTTCTGAAGTTTTGCTCTTTTCCCACTTGTAGTTTTCTTTATATTGACAGGTATTTGCTTTATAAAGTACAATGACAATGACGTGCGCCGCCTGCCTGTTACCATAGTTATTCAGATAAGCGATATGAATATTTTAGCTCAGTTTGTTACGTTTGTGTTCTGGTTGAATTTAGTATATACTTTATTGCGAACGTGTTTCAAATTAAGATGCAATAACAAAAGTCTACATTTTTTTGGACCATCCCTCGTATTTAAAAATGTTTATGTATGAATGAAGCTTGCAAACGACAACGAAGGCAATAGTTAGAGTAACTTTTTATAACCTGCTGTGTGAACAATAAACTAAGAGGATTTAGTGTCTTGATAAGTTTTAACGTAAATGAGTGAGTTGAATGATATTACTTATGGCCTTTCATGAACAAATGTTTGCTTGATAAAACAAAACAAATAAAAATAAAAAAGTCATTTGCCCAACATATAACATGCAGTTCCCATTACATTTTTCTTGGAGATCAATCAAATGATGTTGAGGCCGAATTTGGATAACTTCCTATGAATGATGAAAGAAAATAGCATTGTTTTCGAAACAGAGGAAACACGCATTAGCCACGGTATTGCGGCATTAAAATCGAGTCGCCGAATTTTCACACAATCCGCTATGCAGTTTTGTTCAAGTAGCAGTATTGCGAAATGTAACATTCGAACACCTATACACATGAAAACAACTATTGTAAGGATTTCATCTATTATGAGGTAATCATAATGTTTCTTCTTGTAGCAGATTTAACTGAATCTTTCTCGTCTTTATGTCTAAAAAGTATCGCTTTGTTTCGTTTAGAATGAATAGTTTCAGAGAAGTTGTCAATCTAGAATGTAACTATGGCAGGATTTATTACCACATTCTTATAGATGATATGATAGTTGTAAACTTTCTTCCCGATTGTATTCGAAACAATTTAATCTAATCTACAAAATGCACTTCTAATAATAAATTGTCTCCTTGGACTAGAATGAGTAGGATAGTTAGTTGCGTTTACGTTTGTCCTAGCCTGTTCTGTTGGTCAAAGTACACTCCGGAAATGTTTGACATGTTCATATTTATTGATGGTCTGTTGCCTTTGACAATTATGGACAAAATGTTAATTGAGTTTTTGAGTGAAAAATAGAGCTATAATATTGATCAATTATATAAATAGATGTCTCTCGAACTTTTAATTTAGTTTTCTGGAAAATGTGTCAAGTAACGTTCACGAATCTGATACAAAGAAAACATTTTCATTATAAGGTTTTGATTACTAGGCTTGTCAAGGCTGGGAAACGAAATTTCGTTTGCTAATATTTGTTTTCGGAAAATGAAGCTTTGTTGTCAGGTTCGAAACTAAAGTGGTCGATATCTTTTGTTTCACGTTTAAGATTATAACTACGAAACATGCACTTTCAATAAAGATTGTTTTCTTTTCCGAGAGTCTAAGGACAAACATCAAATAATGAGAGTCTACGGATAAAAATCGAATAATGAGAGTCTAATAATAAATTGAATAAGGAGAGTCTAATTATAAGCATTGAATAATAATAGTGTAAGTACATGTGTAAGCATTGAATAATAAGAGTGTAAGTAAAGACATATAATAAGAGTGTAAGTATAAACATCGAATAAAGAGAGTCTAAGTATATACATTGAATTATGAGAGTCTAAGTATTGACATCGAATAATGAAAGTCTAAGAATAAACATCGAATAATGAGAATCTAAGTATAAACATCGAATAATAAGAATCGGAATTGCAGGGCTAGGATCTGCCGCCGTGACGGTGCGGGTTCGCTCTCAGGTACATGTAGAGGCGATATCATTTGTTTTAATGAACAGCTTAGGCCTGTACCCAAGATCATAAAACTTAAAAAGGAGACCAGTCTCAAATTTGAAGCATATAATTTGCTGAAATCTAGTCTCCATTTCAGCCAATCAGATGCTTGAGATTTGAGACTGGTCACCAAACTCAGTTAAATGACTTTATGCTCTGTATAATTTACAAACCAATTAATATTTAACAAATCTCTTAATTTTTGTAGTTTAAAAACACGTTTAAATATAACCTAAATGGTCGTTTAGTTGGTACTGTAATGTCTTTTTTGTACTAAACGTAAAGGCTGAATTCTTTTTATTCAGTCAGTTTCTTCTACCCTTCAGCAGATTACCAAATTGCTAAAAGCTGACAATCAGACAAGTGTTTAATATTTTTCGGTGCTCCTGATAATTGCATAATAAAAAAGCAGAAGTTTCTCGCCTTGACAAATATTGATATTGCGCTGAATATAAATGACTGAACATGTTTGAACGAAAGAAAGGCAATTACAAAGATTAAGTTTGTGTTTGTGCAAAGCGGGAGATGCATCAATCTATTTGAAAAGTATTATTTACCAGTAACAAATATCATTCAATATTTGGGCTTGATTAGAGTCTCTCGAAATCTTCGCTACAAAAATATATGTTTGTCAAGATTTTGTTGCAGCATTTTTCGCAAAAAAGAGAATATTTTATAATGTCAGTGATAATCACATTATTTTAAAACTTATTGAAAATCGAAAAAGTTGGAATGAGAAAATGCATTATCTGTAAAAAAGATATATAATTCCGAAAAATGTTTCCTGTCTATGTATCAGCATTTTTTTTTATCAAACTGATGCTCAGTTACCTATTGTTAGATATGAAAAGCTGATTCTCAGTTACTAATTGTTAGACATGAAAAGCTGATTCTCAGTTACCTATTGTTAGACATAAAAAGCTGATTCTCAGTTACCTATTGTTAGACATGAAAAGCTGATGCTCACTTACCTATTGTTAGACATGGAAAGCTGATTCTCAGTTACCTATTGTTAGACATGGAAAGCTGATTCTCAGTTACCTATTGTTAGACAAGAAAAGCTGATGCTCAGTTACCTATAGTTACCTATTGATTAGTCATGAAAAAACATTTGATTTGTTTAACCGTATTTTCTGGCTTAAATTTAGCAAGATGTTTCAGCTTTATGTTCCGTGGGTTGAAACCAGTGCCTAAGGTTATAAAACTGAGCATGGAAACCAGTCTCAAATCTCAAGCATCTGATTGGCTGAAATTGCGACGAGCCTATAGTTCAGCCAATCAGATGCTTGTGATTTGAGACTGGTTTCTCATCTCAGTTTCATAACATTCAGCTCTGTATTCGCTTCGCATTTAGATTGAGGACATTGCAGATGAATATCATTAGATATTCTGATGGGATTCTAGCCTGCATTCTTTGGATCAGGAGCTTGTTGTAACAATGAAATTGTTAAAAGTAATCCGTTTCTCCAAAACTATACAATAAGAATAGCCTAGGATCACTGTCGTGCAACTGCTGCCCAGTACCAAATGCTAAGTGCCCTGTGGCAGTTCTCAAGATGGAGACCAAACTAGAAGGAACAATGTAATGTGCTTTGTTGTTTCCCATTTTATACATACTGTTCGGTATAGAAAGGTAAACTTGGATCATATGATGAAAATGACTGTTGATTCAGTGATTGATTGTTGAAGGAAATCGTGTCCTTTTGACATTGTAATTAAAAGAAATAAGTGAGCAATGTAGCTTTTTCAAAATTGAAGCAAGGCCGACGATTGTTTTTGATAATTTATTCTCTGACAACTTTTTCTGACCTATTATATGGGATATTTATATGAAAGGCCTCTAATTGCTTATCTTGTGGTATAACTATTATATGGAACACTTAGTCTTCTGTTTTCATGAAAACGGCTGCCCTGTAAAATACATTTCTTTCTATTAGCATGACTAATTTATATGCGACACCTATACTTGACGATTCTATTTTACCACTGGTTGTCTATGAAGGTAACTTAAGACTTAATTTGTGTTTTTCGTTCATTGATTGCACCTATCTATCGTAACAAATTATTTCTTACCAACTTATGTTTAAAAGAAACAATTTATTAATTACTGACTCCTATAATCCTTTTCATCATATGATTCAGGTTAAACTTTCTATGCCAAACAGTATGTGTTCAAATTGGAAACAACACAACATATACGTTTTGCCCCCTGTTTTGGTCGCCATCTTGAGAACTACCGCAAAGCACTAAACTTTTGGTACAAGACAGCTGTTACACGACAGTGAGGATAGGATAATCTTACAACATATATGACTGCAAATACACGTGCGTGACCTGTCAGTAATCATCAAATACACGTGTGTGACCTGTCAGTAATCATCAAATACACGTGTGTGACCTGTCAGTAATCATCAAATACACGTGTGTGACCTGTCAATAATCATCAAATACACGTGTGTGACCTGTCAGTAATCATCAAATACACGTGTGTGACCTGTCAGTAATCATCAGCAGTGCATACAACCTTAGTAATACTTGTTATCTCCTCTTTCCTAAATAATGAGTTTATTCGATATCTTTTACAGATGTGTCTTAAACAGATTTAGCACGTGTAAAATAACTTGTATGAAGTTTATGACATCCAGAAAAGTGAAAATATAACTTTATGGTTTGAGTGAGCTGATACATATAGATCAGATACAGTTAATTAAAGATCATTTTTGTGCAACTCACATTGGTTTTAAATAGCTTAGCTTTTATTTACGAAAATACCAAACCAAAATATTTTTTGCTTTCACCAAATTGATTTTTGAATACAACTACTTCCAAAATAAACATTGGTGATAACTTCCTATTGACTTCATAATTTTTTATTTGCAAAAAAAACTGCGTTATTGAATCATGATGTTTCCAATCTTATTTCGGGAAAGTTTGAATTTTGATCTGTGTAATTAATGTATAAAGCTAACAAATTGGTTAAATTTATTTAATTAATTTATAATGCTTATAGATTTGTTAATAATTCTTTCAGATATAACTATATTTCCTAAAACATTACATTGTGTTTTCTGTTTTGCCTATATCGGCTTTTTTATCATTTTGATTTTTTTTGTTTTCTCTGTTATGCCCACCCCAGTGAGTTATCTCGGGACCCGCACGGCGCTGATTATGGTATAGTATATTTCTGAAAATACCGCTTTGAAATTTCCATGCTCACCATTGTTTGGGATCGATCTCAATTGTTCCCTTAATGTGTAAATATTGAGTTGCGTTCAACCCGGGCTAGGCGTCGTGGGAAGTAATATGAATTTCCATAACTAACCTTGAACAGGCTCTATCAAACCGAGCCTGCAATAGTTTCCTATTTGTCCTGTTCGTTGGCTTTTATAGTTCTTATTTCATTAACTACAATTCTAAGAGGAAGGTCTGTAATTTTGTATGTGGCTAAAATAAACCATTTCACTTACGTAACTAGTCGTACATATCGTTAACTTTATGCTCCATATAACAAACACGTTCTCAGCTGACAGTTTGATATACGATGTTTAAAAGGCAGAATCAATTTTATTAAGTCTATCCCCACTTAAAAATATTGAGCAAAATGTATACGCTTAAAAGTAGGCTTAGCGCTGACACACATTGATTAAATATTGTTTTTTTTTGGTGTTTCTTAACAGAATAACCATTTTGACACACCGCATGGGCAGGTGTCCTACGTACTCCAAAACTGTGGTTAAATGGCTTGTTAGGAAAAAAGTGAAATATGCATATCAAAAATGGCCTCTTTTACTCGTGATTTACTTGATCGTGTTTTTTTTAGTTTTAGAAATCGCTGAGATGAGACAAATAAGCAGAAATCTATAAAATTGTTTCCAAAATCTTTAACATCAACAATTTCATTCGCGAATGTTATGTCACAACATTTTAATTCGCGGATATTATGCCTCAAAAATTTAATTCAAGGATATTATGTCACAACAATCTATTTCGCGGATTTTATGTCACAATGATTTAATTCGCGTATATAATGCCACGACAATTTAATTCGCGGATATCAAGTCACAACAATTTAATTCGCGGAAATAATGTCAGTTATTTAAATTGAATACAAAATATACGAATTTTCTTATCATTCATTTCATTTCAATTATACTGAAAGTGTAATGCATATCATCATACAATATAAACTTTATTCTTTGCACCATTTGGACAATATGTATCTATTTGACAGTGTTTTCCAAAGTTCTAACTGGTCATTATTTGCATATATTTACAATGTACGTTTGTATTTTCTTTTTTCCATATGTCTTATAAATAGGACAATTAATTACAAAATTATACGCATCGTACATTAAACGGTTTCATGTAAAAGCCTTTTGAAAAAGGCATAACTTAATAGAGCGAAACAGGAGTTGCTGTTCTTGTTGTAACAGATAAATAGGATAATGCAAATAATAGAAACCGAGTATAGAACGTCTAATTTTTAACTTAACAAATACAAGACAACTTCATATTCAAGAAAATTGAAAGGGGCATAACTCATAAATAGTGGAACAGGAGTTACTGATTTTGTTGTCACAGATTGGTTTATGTTGATAATATAATAGAGGCACGCCACGGGAAAAGGTACCTTCGGGCAGTTGACGTCAATCCTTGAAACGACGTCATTAAGTAGAGCAGACGACATTAATTATTATGCAATTCGCTGTAAAAATACCATTTTATTGTCAAAACGTGTAACAAAATCACTGTTTTGTTATGAGAAAATAATAGAAATTTGATAGTTCTTTCTACATATAGTAACAACAAAAATGACACAAAAAATGACCGAAGGTACCTTTTCCGTGGCGTGCCTCATATATTCAGTATTAAGTGAAAAGGGCGCCTTCTTTCTAAGTTAAAATACATTTAAGCTTCATATTCATGTTGTTTGAAAGGGGCATAACTCAAAATAAGTGACAGGAGTTATAATTCTTAAAGTCACATATTTATTTGTTTATGCAAATGATATCTTCCAAGTATAAAATAAATATTAGAAGTACATTCAAAGTATAAAAAACGTTTAATTTTTCATATTAAATTCATTATATAAAGGGACATAAATAAAATTTAGGGGAACATGAGATATCATTCTTGTAGTCACAGAATACTTTTTCATGCAGATGATATTTTCCAAGTATAAAGGCAACATTTTATTTAAAGTAAATGTTGGGGGACTCCCGGACACCTCCGCCAGAAAATAGGATCTCTATGTGTCTGTTATCGCAGGTGACAAATTAAAAAACATTTATGTTCGAAAATGGGCTGGCAAATCGAAATAGAAAATTCAACTGATTGAGAACAGAGTGACGCTGCCATACATTGTACTTACTCGCTGTTGTTTGTTAATAATTTATAATGAGAACGTTTATGTTAATATATGAAAGATCAATATAGGCAGATTTAAGTGGTTATTGCTGGACTCAGATACGCTTGTTTTACATTTCGTCATGCCCTGAAAAATAGTGAAATTATTTTCTTTAAAGTGATGATAAGGTATATCAGGGCTATCTGATCAACCTTTTTGGGGGTTGTCCCGGTTTGCTCAATTGATTGCGTTGTGGAAATTGCAGGGCTAGGCGCTGTCGTCGTGACGATGAGGGTTTACTCCCAGGTAGTGGCAATGAGTAACTTATATGTAACATAATTCTGCTTTTAAATTCAAACAGAATTGCAAAGAATTAGATTCGCTCTATTTTGTAAACGGTAAGAAGCTGACTGATGATGTCCATAACTTTAAACTGACACATTAAAAGTAATTATTTGTTTTATTTTTTTCCGAACTCATTATTTCTTGTAAGATTCATCTTACTGTTCTTGATGTTCTTAACGTAATATTCGCTTTAATAACGACGAACGTTATGTGTTCCATAACTCAAAGACCAGATAGAATTATGACAGCTTGAACCATCGCAGAAGACAAATTGCGTGCATTATGTATTGCAATCAGTTTATTATGCTTGAGAAAGTCTGTGAAATGTGTTTGTATTAGGTTTCTTGCAATCGTTGATGAGCAATTTCACGAGGACAGAATTTCCCGAGCATGTTTTGTTGCTTTCTTGCAGGAATTCTGTAATTAACGAATTTATAAGAGGTGACTGTGCGGTTGAAATTTTTATCCCGGTCAACGTGTTCTTCCTGTTTGGCTCTAGGGGCTATGATCTCGATAAGGCCATTGAATACCCGCCCTATTGCTTTTTAAATGCAATAAGCTTCTTATGTGAATATGTTTGTGTGCTTTTTCATACAAAATTGTTTAGTTGATGGATGGGATAGAGTTATTTCATCAAGACAACTTATACTTGTTTGGTAATATAAGATCCTGTTGGTGCAAGTGTGAGGTTGGTGCATCCTTGAACCTGTTTTAAACCCCAAGTGGCAAATTGTTAACCAATGACCTTTCCAAGGCACACCCATCGGGTTCACATTTACGATTAATGGCTGCTATTTATTAAAAAATTACGAACGGGTTGTATCGTAAACTGCGACCCCCATTTACGACAAAGTGTACGAATGGGACAAACGTGTTTCATAGAGACATAATTATTTAAGGTAGATGGACACGTTCGTGACGTTAGAAGGGCGAAAATGGACTATCTCTTAGATTTCAATGAAATTTATACCAAAGATAGTTCAAATCATTCACTTTTAAAAAATTATATTTTTGATGTCGGTTTATGGCGTCTTCAGAGAATAACTAGCGCCACCTTGCGGTCACTAATTTTCATGTGATTTTTGTCGTTAACGTCTTGTAAACAAATACAAAAACAATTTTTCCTGTTGTTTTATTTACATAATTACAATAAAATATAAATTTAAGAGAATGTTTATAATAAAAATGGAATATCTTGCTTTGTATTCAAGGAGTTTAATTAATATACCGATGATCACGTAAGAGCGAGTGCCACACCATTCACGCCTGTTAACGGCGTACAAGATCAGTGGAATATCACGTTCCATACCATAATTATTTGTTCTATAGTTTCCATGTCACGATCGAAATAATGGAAGTTCAATTTGTTTTTTTTTTGTACGAGAATGGAAGTTCAATTTGTGTTTTTTTTTCGTAAAAAGAATTTACTGTTCATCAGTCAATTTCGACATTTAAATCTCCCTGAGAACGTACTTACGGTTGGAAATCGAAGTCAAATGATTGTTTAAATATATTAAATTTTCCATGTTTAGATGGTGATGCCCCACGTTTACATTCTGAGGGTGTCTATATATTATATCTTTGTAAAACGTTCTAGAGCTTATAACACAGTTTAGAAAAAGTACAAAATGCAAATTAGGAAGACTAACAATATATCTAGATCGTTCGTAAGGTGACTAATTTATATGATACACTTAGATAGTGAAGGAATATAAAATCCGTCACAGTGGGGCCGTGGGGCGGTAACAAGGCTTTGCTGACGGTATCTGTTCCTTTAGGAAAGTTAGGATTTTCCTTTCCCGGTAAACGCGGTTACATTTATCCGGTATGTAAGTAGCGTATCTCTATGGTAACCTCAATACCAATTTTGAAAAAAATGTCTCCGTAAATATTTGTTCAACACAGTATCGCAACATCGTTTCAATTCATGAAGTATACAATCATTTTCCTGACATCTTGGCTATCTATGTTTGTCCTGCAAATGAAACTATCAATCACGTTTCATTTTTAGATTGTTTTCCTTATCTCTCAACATATTTTGCAAAAAAGCTCTTAAACCCGAGAAATTAACCATTCTTTTTCAGTAGAAACAAGGAAAACTATTTTTCAAATGTTTTTACACTATAATATTATATTGTAAATTTATTGTTCCGCAAATGTAAATTAGTTTTGCTTGCGAGAAAAGAAATTACAGAAACAAAACCGTCTCACCTTTTCATGTAATTATTTAAAAAAAAATACAGAGACTCAAACGAAAACGATTCTACCTCTCTGTTCAGAGATTTTTAAGGACGGTTTTTACTGTGTGATTTTATTTGATATCAAGAATTGCTACACTCTGAAAAATTACAGCCTCCCCACGCATCCGAAAAGTACAGAGGAAAAGATGAAATGATGAAAGCGAAAATTCTTCAAGAGTAGCTACATATGCAAATACATCCTTTCTCACAATTTACGATTAAAAGTTTGGTAGTTTCTAAAATTCTACTTAATTAATTAAACAAACGCCTCCCAATCGAAGTTTTAAATTATAACACATGATCATGTCTTGACAAATTTAATAATTTGTACAGTTTTACAAGTTTTATTTGTCCTAGCGCTAAATTAATATTCTTTTATTAAATTGAGCCATCGAACACGAGAAATATGAAAATATTCCAGCCTGATGATCTATCCTTTTACTGCCCACGCAAAATTATGTTTTTGTTTCGCTATTGCTCTTATAAGAAAACGTCATGGATATGGGGAATTAATTTCGTTTCTGTTACTATTATAGTTTTTATACCGTATATAATAACTATGTCTGTTTGTTGACATATGATTAAATTTGAAGATCGGAAATGAAATAAAAACATACACTGTCTAAAGGATGGCTAGACATGCAATAGTTCGTCTGATAAAATCCTGTCTGGTGCATCTTTCTTTTAAAGTTGAATTTTAATTATTTAACGACTATATATCACGGCAAGTATGGCCTCGATTATTGTATATTCATATATATGATACATCTCTTGCTTTTGAATGTTTGCCTTAGGTCAACATCAGTGATACGCAGGATTTGTGTTCTCAATTCCCCTGTCAAAATACTATTCTGTTCAGTTCCGACGATTGTTTTCTCGTTGTCTTCTATCTGGAAACCTTACGCCGCTGAACTTGGAATGGTTACTATTCTGAAAATACCGCATTGAAGGTTCCATGTTCACCGTCATATGCCTACCATCATAATTGGCACTGTTTACAAGTGTAAATATTGAGTTGCGCTCAACCCTGGCTAGGCGGCGTGGTCAGTAATATGCGTTTCCATTACTGCACATCATCAGGCCCAATCAAAGCGAGCCTCCAATATTTTCATAGTTGTCGTGTTCAATGGCATTTTATGTTCACTTGGAATGTGTTTCCTTGTATATTATCAAAGCAGATTCTTTGTTTAGGAAAGAGTTAGACGGCGTGTCATTAAGTATGAAATAGAAACCAAAACAGCATTTACTGCGAAAACTGCAGTGGTTGAATTTAATTTGAGTATCTCGTTTAAAACGTCCCGAAATCTCATGGGAATAGATTGTTTCAAGTCATCTCACACGTTCATATTAATATATAGAGCCATCAAACAGCCAATTATTTTTAACTCCATCTATAATATCACCATATAATCAACCATCGCTGATTGAACCAATATGTTTAGTAGCTTGCGAAAAAACCGGACAAGCAAAGATAAACCGGAAGTTGTTTTCGAGAGGCTTACTCTGCACGTGACATTAACCCTCAAGTTTGACAAAAGTTTCTGCTTAATAATATGTTGAATGTTTTTACTTCATTTTTCTTTGTCAAATAAACACTTCTTCTACGTAAATTAAATAAGTAAACAGTAAATAATTATGTAAATAAATTTTCGAACTTAAGGGAAAGAAGTTATTATGTGATAAGCGCATGAGACACATGTAAATGGCGTTTCGTTTATTTGATCATCAGAGCACATTGATGTAAGAGACATATACTTAATGAAATTGTTTTTATGAAATAGATGAAAAGGTAACTTTAAAAGACACTGAACATAATTAAATTACAAACATGTTGCAGGCTCGGTCTGATATAGCCTTTCATATCGCAGTGGTAGAGTTTCTGTTAACAAATCATATACTTTAGCAACGGATTCAGAAAATTTCCGGGAATACAAATATGCTTAATATTTTCTTAGTAACATACAATAAAACACGTCTAGATATATCAAACCTTGATAGAAAACCTTGAAAACCTATTTAAAAACCTAATGTCGGCACAGGAAGGAACACAATCGGAAACCCCTGACACGGCTTTCAATTAAAATGTCAAAAGTCAATTTAGATAGAAAGCAACACACACAATGGCCGTTATTCATTGCATTCATGGCATACTTTTAATTTTCATGTCTTTGAGAACTTTCATCGTTGATTTTTGTTTTTAAATGTTCAACAATCTTTCCAAAGATCATATACGGTATTACCTCAATTTCCACATTTCCTTTTTTCGACTTTACAACAAACAACGAATCTCAGCTGTTCGAAAGACTTTTTGGTTCATAGAATGGCTTTCAATCAGCACCGGCATCTACTGAGGCCGTGTTAGCTTGGCTGTTGGGTAGCGCTCAAACCGAAGCTGGGCGGCTAGACAGTAGCGTGCGTTCCCGTTGCTACCCATGAACAAGTTTAATTAAACCAAGCCTGCAATGTTATGATATTTATCGTGATCGGTAGTTTTCAAAGGGCCTTTTCCATCTCTTTATTCTAAAGACTTTATTGGTCTTATTTTTCTATTTTACTTACTGCACATCTTAGACTGATGCATTTTGAAAAAACATTTTGTGTACAATATGGGTTCTTAATTAATGACATAACTTTTTATGTTTTTAAATGTTTTTGAGTTTGTGATTATACATGTGCATGTATTACAAGTTCCAGTGATAAACAAACGAATTACTTACCACAAGGTCGCTTAAATAACTAGCTTTCTACCAATATGACATTATTTCAATGAGGTCAGAGCCCAAGGTTATAAAACTGAGCATGGAAACCAGTCTCAAATCTCAAGCATCTGATTGGCTGAAATGGCGACTGGTCAGCCAATCAGATGCTTGAGATTTGAGACTGGTTTCCAATCTCAGCTTTATAACCTTCAGCACAGGTAAAGGAGAATAAGAGCCATATTTCTTAGGCATTTTTATTTTCAACATTTACTATTTTAGTTTTGCAATTGTACTGTCTTTCAGCCAGAAAAAAAAACAGTTTTCTAGTTTAATAGTTAACAGGTTGTTGCGCGTTTTTTTAATTCGTTTGATCAACAGAAATATTTCTACAATTGTATAATAGAAATATATTTCATTTAGTGAGCTCAGGAATTCGTATTGACACGAGTTTCGTACCCAGAAAAACCCAACATAATTCCTGTGTTCACGAGTTGTCAAAACATCTGTTAATTCGAAAAAGGCCGTCAGCATGATATTCTTCAAAGCTCAGCGTTTATTGATCACTTTATTTACCTCGTTGAAGTCAATCACTTTGCTTAACTGTTTGTAGTCAAACCGTTGTATTTTATATGTTCATGCAAAATTATTAACGAATAGGTTTGCGTTAATTCACCAAGACAACTTGAAATTATTTGTTCATAATGATCGTTTTAAAGCGGTTACCACCTATAGTTCTTTTTTTCGTCAATTAATTGTTGTGTCTTATTTGAAATTTGGTCATTGATAAACCCATTCTCTCTGTTCCTATCCGAGGTTTTCTGAATCTGGCTATTCCTGATACATGTATGCATGTTTAACTTTCTTTTATCAAACAAAATTGCAAAGTTAGGCTACATATGAATTGCACACGTATATAGAAAGTATGAAAAATATAGAAGAATAGTCATGTTATTCAACGATATACTAGCAGCAAAACGATCAATCTTCAAAGGTACAATATACCAACATGCGTTTCGTCCGTTCTTTATATTTATTTACGTAAACTGATGAATTTGTAGGCATTCCTGATGAATAAATGGTGATTTTATTTTTAGAGGATAATCAAAATTAATGTGATTGCGCCGAATGATCCAATACTTTTTCTTTAGATTCAATGACCTCTAATTTTAAGTGCCGCCAGTAAACGGAAAAGTTTGTTTGGCTTTTTGTAATGATAATGTCTCAGCGAGTTTTAGACAAATTGAGTTAGTTCCCATTAGAAGGTCATAGAACGAGAAGTCAGATAGCCTAATTGGCTGCCGATGCATTAGCCTGTTTAATTCAATTTTTGCCAATTCTGTTATTCTATCTAGGAGACTGTAGTTTATTCAACAGAGGACGCAATACTTGTACAAATAAAGCTTTTTGAATAGCTTAAACTGAGAATAAGCGATGGATAATGAGTAGTAGCTAACAAAACATAATTTCTAAATTTGTCGTAACGATACCTTTGTACATGTATCTAAAATACTATAAAACAAAGATGTGTTACTGAAATCTTTGACAGTTTTTTGCAAGCTCTAGAAAAGCGGGCATGATTTGAAATGTTTAAATAACCATTTTCTTGCTAATGATTTTTCTATGGTAATGATTGGCTTGTATCTAATTATATGATGTGGAAATGATAAGTATAATGCGGTAATACCAAGCATTAAGCATGCTTGAAAAGGCGCCTGATATTTTAATGTCTTTGTATGAAATCAGATTTGGCATGAGCTTCGGGAACTGTAATAACTTTATTAACATTCGCAATACCAAACACCACTTTTTTGAGTGTTAAGAGCACGGATACTTTAGCGTTAGAAAGAGTTGTTCATGAACTTAAGTTGGCTATTAATACAAAGAAACATTGTTTAGTTTTAAAGGATTACTTCCGTATGGTTAATAAATATAATACTCAAAATTAGAAAAGACACTTTTGTAGTTTGTACGAGATAACTTTACACTCACGTTTAAGTCCAATAATTCAACTCATATATTTTATTTATCGGTGTAATCAAAAAACCATTACAAAGAAAACTTAATGTATCATAAACATAAAAATGTTAACACAAACAACATAATTTCAGACTACAAAAGTGCCTTTTATCAAACTGTTTGTAGTTTACAGTGTTTCAAAAAGTTTTGACACTTACGAATGTGTGTACGTGTTTGTAGCTTGATCTTTTAAAATTTATGTAGTTTGAAATATCAATTATTGTTTTATCGACCGGAGATTACTTCAAATAATTCCTGACATCATTATGTAGTAATGTATCTAAAGAACAATGCAATTGTAACCCCGAAAACTATTTTAAGAAAATGTCAAACCGGAAGCATGTTTCATAACGCTCGAAAAAAGGATTTGAAGATGTCATTTCATTAGAAATTGATGCAGTACCACATAAAACACATTTAGCTTTTGCAAAATATACCTTGTATGTAATTGGGACTCTTTACGTGGTTTACATTTTGTATATATGGATACGATCCATGGAGCCGATCGCTTCTATTAATAGCTTACATGTATCAGTTATTTGTAGTAATTACGTGTATCGCGTTCCCAATCGCGATCCCCGCTTCTACAGTTTTTAAAGCTGCTCTATTGTAGATGTAATACATAATAAATGATGCATAATCAATATTTTACGTACACATTTTAACAACCGATGCATCTGTTCTTCATGGCAAATCAAATTGATAAATGTGTTGGTATTCCTGATGAATAAATGATGACAAAGCTTCGTTTCTTACAGGAAGATGAAATATAGCATGATTGCATCGAATAATTCAACGATTTTCCTTTAGATTTCATCGCTTCTAATTACAAGTCCCAAAAGTAAGATAATCGGGTTAAGCATCTTGTAATTATAAAGTCTCAGCTTTTGTTTTCGACGAATTTACTTTGTTACCATAAACACGTCATACAACTTGATATTGAATAGGTAATTGGAGACAGGGAGAGAGATCCATAACTCGACCTTATTCTCTTCATACACTTGTTTTAATAAGTGAATAATTAGAACTAATGGTTATATGTTCTAAATACACCGATGATTCTTTTTACAATTCTCAGCAGGTATTCGGGGTATACTCTTTAAACATGGAACATAATAAGATACATCATTTTCACTTCTTTTTGTTAAATAATAACGAAATTCCCTACATTCGTTTAGATACCACATGCAATTAATAAAGTTAGGGGTAAAAACAAAAGTCATACAATTTTCAGTAGCGGGTGTAGTCTCAGTTAACGAAAATTCATGTCGCCTTATTTGAATATGATTCTTTAAGTAGTTTTGAACATTTTAATATACTTGTTTGTCACGTCAATGTCTATTTATGGATAAGAAACTACTATTAATTTACAACATAACACAGTGAGAAAATTTCCTTTAAAGCTTTGTATTTGTCATTTTATCATTGATTTAAAAAGTGTATAAACCTCCAGATTAATCCCTTTTGTACAGATTGTCACTACATCACTTAAAACCACAGAATCTGACATAGAGTTACCTAACATCTAAGATATTTATGTTTATACTGAAAATGAAACTGCCACTCAACTTCCATTTTCTAAGATTGTTTTCCTTATCTTTTAACATATTTTCTAGAAAATTCATCAAACAAGACGTATATGCCGACATACGTTTTCCACTAGGCGTATAAAAATTTAGGGTATTGCTTTTAGTTTTTATATCTTGTATAGCTTGAATGTGATATGAACTGTTAAATGAACTGGCTATATATTCTCTAATTTATTATCATTATAATCACTTCAGCTTCAAGTGTTAAATAAAATGGGTAACTTGTAACTCAGAAAATTGTTGTAAATTAGGCATCTTAAGACTCAAAAACATTATAAGGTAGAATGGATTATTCCAGGAAAAAAGGATAAAACCACTTTTTCATGATGCCTGTATAATTACAAAAATATATTTTGCAGCATCGATAAATAATGAGGAAGTAACAATTATTCTAATTCAGATACCACAAAGGGCATTAAAAACTAAAGTTTATCCGGATTCTAATGCGGACTTGTTTGCAATTAGCAAGTCGCATATAGAATTTCTAAAACAGCGAAACATTTCTTTAGTGAAAAAGTTTAAACGGCACTGTTTGTTGCATATGTTTGAGAACCATTTTAACAAGAGAGTGAAGTATGTGTGTCAGGGTGGCCACATCCAGAAGCCGCAGCCTCCCTACACGGCAAATAAGGAAAAAGGAAAGGGAGCATGGATTTGTACAATGATCAATTTCAATTAATAAAACCACAAACCATAAACGAAGCTGAGAACCCTAGAGGATACCGACTCGGCAAAAGAGTTTGCCACTAGGGGATATAACTAGGTTCTAGTGTGCACCAACCTTGCACCAGCCCTACAGGTTAACTTAAGTATCATAATATGAGGAAAAGAGTGTACTTATTTATAAAATGATCAACTTCAAGAAAGAAATCACAATCAATTAAAGAAGAAAGAGAGGTAGCCTAAATGGGGTAACCGCCTCAAAACGAATCAGGTGAACAACAACTTAATACCCAGTGGATTAATGCATGGACATACTTCATTTTATTCCGGTGTACATATAGCGTTACGTTCAACACAGGGCTTGGCGTCATAGCCAGTAATATGCATTTCATCTACTGCCCAACAACGTGCTCAATCAAACCAATCAAGCTAATCAATTTATGCCGTCTTTTATTGCGATATTTTCATATTTGTCGTGTTCGGTGGCTTTCAAAGACCCAGTTTCATCTATTATAATGTAAATAACAAATACTACCTTTTATAGTGTATTACTAATTAAATTTCCCCGAATTTCTAGACAAATATTCTGTCTCAATTAAACATAGTATAGACGATACTTATATTCGACGATATGAATCTTATACAACGCATGTCACAAAACAGCCCGAGCATGATAAACTGATTAGTCGGTATGGCGTAGCTAATTTGTGTTATGTGACTGTTCAAGCTTTCATAATTTTCTATCTGACCAATTTCGTGGTAAATATTATCAACATTCGGTGTATACTTTCTTTAATAAACATTTATTTAGGAAAGACCTAAAACGTCAATCATTTATACATAATTGTTCCAGTTATTAAAACCAAAGTTAATCTCCGGACGCATTTGAATGAGTATCTTACGTAAGACTAAAATTTTCTCTTAACAACCCTTTACATTTAATGATCCAAAATATTTAAAAATCTAATTTATAATTTAATCACATAACAGTTTTTAACCTTCCATTCTTGAATGACCGATAAAACACACATAAAAATGAAGTTCACCTCCGCATTTGGGCAACGTATACACCACATGCCAGTTAACATCATCGCTTAGAATTACTAATTTGCGACAAAATGCATTTTTGAAACAACTCTATTTTGAAATTGATCATTTAATTGTCCGTACTCTCTTTTCCCCTCTTATTTTCGGCTGTATAAGGAGAATGTGTCTTCTGGATGTGGCAATTCATGATGTGCATATTTCACCTTTTTTCTCTGAAGATGTGTGTTTGCCATTTACCCTTGCTAATAGTATTGATAGAAACGCCTAGATAATTCTTTTTAAAAATAATGTAGCTGTCGCTACGTCACTTTAAACCAGAAAACTGACATTTTTTATCTAAAATCTAAGATACTTATGTTTATATTTTAAATGAAAATGCCACTCAACTGTCATTTTCATAGACTGTTTCCCTTATCTCTGAATATATTTTATAGAAAGTTTATAAAACCAATCGTATAAAGTACATACGTTTTTCATCAGACGTACGTAATTTTATTGGCAATGCTTATATCCTGCTATATACATGTATATGCTTACTTGTGTCGTAAATAAACAAGAAAACGGCACTTAATCATAAATCAATATTTTGCTTTATTTCTTTTTAGAATTTTATAATATGGTCTTTGCGATTCAACGTAAAACAATGTCAAACCTTTTATCTGAAACAATCAAACTTGTTATAATTATAATCTATATTTTATAAAATGTAAAGTCAAACCCAAACCATAAAAATACGGCGGTAGCACTTAGCCAACCATGCAAGAGGCAGATACTTACACCCGTATCCGTTACCTCCCCCCCCCCCCCCCCGAAAAAAAGGCTAGTACAAGTATACCTATATACAGTCACCAACAATGATTGATCCTCTGGGAATTTTAACAAGATTAAATACGTGGATCAGGAAAAACAATAAACATTACATAAAGTATTCGTTCATAGCAAACACCACAAACAAATAACCAAAAACGAACAGCGTTAACGGTTAAATACATAATAAATCTTTATGTGACGAAACGATAGTTGGATTTTTCTTTATTTTCCTATACAGAAAGATATACGAGGCTAAACAGAAAATAAAGTACATCTGTCTAAGTACTTTATGATGACGTTCTATGTTATAGGCAGACCGGTAAAAACTCTTGTATGTTCAGTTCTGTCCGTCGTTTTCTTTTTAAGAGCCAACCCATTCTTTAGGGGCCATACATGTTTGAATGATATTTATTTAAATATTCTTTTATAAAGGTTCAATGTTGACTGCCATGTGCACACAGTAGTTTGGAAAATGAACTGTTAACTGGTGTTAATACTGAGTTTCAATAAATCTGGGGCTATTCGGCGTTGGTTCTTATATGTAAATGCAAAGCAAATGACGCTCAACTCTTAGTTGATAAGTAAAACATGCGTGTTACATATATATGAAATATTTTATGAAAATTAAATAATCTTTATTGTTTATTGATAAATCATTTCGCAATAAATATAATCTCAACATATGACGATATAATTAATACATTAACTGATAAAGAAAGGTCAGACCTATTTTAGAAGAGATGTGTATATATTGGAGAATGTCAAATATGCACTATTACAGTCGAGGGTACTATTGTCGAGTAGCAACTCCGCTTTTTTTCTGTCGAGAAATAAAAATGTATGGGGAAGACTTTAGCTTAAGATAAAAATGTAATTGGAAAAAAACATGTTCATGGAATAAAAACATTGGAATGAACAGGATTACAAAGGATATCCACTTAAAATGATAGTGCCTCTAGCTGGGAATGAATTCGCACCGTCATGGCGAAAGCGCCTAGCCCTGCAATTCCGACAACGTAACCAATTGAGCTTACCAGAACAATCTATTAAGAAATAGTGAATTGATTCCAGCGTAAATTTTCTTGTTTACTGCATTAAAATACGACAATGGTACTAAATGATTCACAGTTCTTAATAATCTCTGTGCTGTACTTGATAGCACGCAATCTGACAACTCTGATTCCGCACTTGTCAGTAGCTTGGACATTTTTGGTCGTTATAAAACAAGAGAGCATGATTGAAATCGTGTCTATTACTGCTGAACACAAGAAACGAAAGCGTGAAACAACAGCAAGTAGGTTCTTTGTAGAGTTATTTAGCTACAATACTGAAGGGGCTTTCGCTCTTCCGGTAAATTCACTGACAAAGAAAAAAAAGAGCTTTTTGAGATAATATGAAGAGAACATAATCATAAACTTATTTGTATTAATTTTCAATTTAAGTTTAAATATTATTAACCCAACCGTCTCATCGACAGTGGTTTAACACGTTTGTTTGCTTCATCAATTGATAAAGGGACGTAAAAGATAAAACTTTAAATTTATTTAAAATTGCTTCAGAACTTCAGGCATAAACACGATTTATTAATAACTTACTATTTTTTTTTTAATTTATG
The DNA here is from genome assembly GCA_038501625.1 of Corbicula japonica. Lineage (NCBI taxonomy): Eukaryota > Metazoa > Mollusca > Bivalvia > Venerida > Cyrenidae > Corbicula > Corbicula japonica. Next base: position 3,788,415 of record JAZAYU010000007.1, on the reverse strand, counting down.
TCCGATAAATTATTACTTAGGTATTTTAAAACTGGTCAACTGTTTATCTGACATTAATATAAACATTTTCAGTCGTGTCATTCGAAAGCATGTTTTGTGGAAATTTAATGCCATTCGATAAATATAAATGACGTCATTAGGTCGAGCAAACGATAATGCATTCCGCGTTAGTGAAAAAAAAAGTTCTCCAAATACCTAACAAAATTTTAGTCTTTTAGCAGGAAACGTAACAAAAACGTGTTTTATTTCTAAAAAAGAAAAACAATTGTCAAAACCTTTACAAAAAGACATATCGTCTCATTACGAGTATTTGTCTCGTAACGACGATGAAATTTTTAAATGATGCATAAACATGTAAAATTGAAACCCGATTGTAGCACCAATTTCTAAAGTCTTAAAGACGGCATTTGATAAGGACAGACCTTTCATATATTAGGACAAAAATATCGCAACACAGCTAAAGGTCTTATTGCCTCCTCTGCTCATGGACAGACTCAATCATCCGAGCCTGAAATATTTTTATATTTGTTGTGTTCGATGGCTTTAAAAGTACACTTTCCATCTACTCTAATGAAAGTAAAAAGTCTTTTGATCAATCGTATTGGCACTTTTATAAAAATGTTGAAATCTATTATTTCTTTTTTTAGATTAAAAATATTTTGTTCATCATTAACGTTAACTTAATGAAACAAAATTCATTATGTTTTTAAAATGTTGCAATCTTTCTCGCAGAAAGGTTTTTAACATTTGCGTTAAATAATTACTCGAACAAGCAGTTTTGCTCCAAGTAATTGAAGCAGTCAGCGTGTTCAGTAGTCAATATTATATTGCACAATGCTATGATCAAAGTGTTGCAAATCAGTTACACTATATGTTATCCGCGTAAACGGATATGCGTTTTCTTTCATGCCTTTGTAAGGGATTTTCATTAACTAGGCATCGACAAAGCCTTTGATATTTAAGGTTCAGCATCACAATAAATGCATTGAATAATATCATTAAAAACTTAATGTTACATTTATAGACGAATAATTTGAACCATTTTGTTAAACAACCTTTCTTCATGATGTATTTGGATTATACAAGCAGTCTGGTATATGTTCTTGAAAAACCTGAAGTCTTAGAATAGAAAACTTTTTTTATTTCTATGGAAATATATGGAAAGTGAATATTTATACGATACATATTTATGGGTCGGTTTGATTTAATCTGTTCACATGCAATTATGGAACACTTTCCACGTCTATACTATTTGTTAGTGTCGGAAGTGAGTTTGTATGATGTTTTTCTAGTGATGTATAGTTCACTCTATATAGTAAAAGTTAATTTCAACGACCCATCTACTTTTTTATTGGTTTAAATACTAGGTCAAACGGTAGGTGAGACAGCAAGCGTCTCTAAATGATGAATATTAATTAACTTATGTTCAAAATTTAGCCAGTTGATACACCTATCAAGATACGTTAAGACTTTTTATTTAATTAAAAATGTAACAGATTTTCGTTATGTGCGCATATGACTTTGAATTTCCTAGTGTTCAACGTAAAGCCAGCTGAAACAGTTAACTCCGAAAAAAAGGATGACTAATGAGTTTCGCTAGGCGGCGTCGACAGTAATGATTATACATTTCCATTACTGTCCATGAACAGGCTCAATTGAACCGAGTCTGCAATAATTTAATATTTGTTGTGTTCGTTGGCTTTCAAAGTTCTTTTTCATCTATTTGTTCAATATTTAGCCGGCTGAGACATCTAATGCTCCCAGCCCAAATAACTTACAATTTACCCTTGTTAAATACACCAGTCACATGTTTTTCAAACTCATTTATCATTTTCATGCTGAATTCGACCGCACATCATTTTATTCAATTCCCCGTTCAAATTGTTATTTTGCATACAGATTTTATTTATTCTTGTGTGCGACATTATGTCTTTCGTTTACCGATTATCTGACTTGATGAAAATTCTCGCTCTCGAAATCTGCTGGTTTAAATCTTTGATATTTGAAACGTTATTTCTGCTGTGTTTTAAATTCACATCGCTTAGAGAAGGGAATCAGTTTCTTCACATCATTTTTCTTGTTAGCAGATGTATTGGTTCTATAAATATAAAAGCGACATTTTAAAAATACTCGAAATATGTTTTAAAATTAGCGCCCAGCACTGTTAATAAACTTGGTATACAATTAAAAATTTTAAAATAATTTGAATATTTTTTTATTTGTTCATTAAGCCAAATGTTATTTAAAACACGAATGTAAGCAGCTAGATAGAATGCAGGGTCTTGCACAATTAACTTGAGAACCTGGCGAGACAAGTGTTACGTTTACAAATGATAGCGTCTCTAGCGTTGGAGCGAACCAGCGCCTAGCCCTGCAATTCCTGCGACGCAACCAACTGAGCTAACCGGGACAACCCCAAAACACATGTACGACTTTTATTTAAGTGAACACTAAAGGGTGGACAAAAAGAAATACAATGTTAAAAATAATGCGTGACTTCCAATAGATTCTACAAATAATATGTATAATATGAATGTATACAAAACATGTATACATGTTTAAACACAAAGAATCCATGCTTTGAAAGATAATATTTGCGATGTTAAATGAGTAATCTGTTGGAATTCCTTTAACACATAAATGTAGTAGATTTCTATAATTAATAAAAAAAAAATAGAACATACCATAAAAAATTCAGCACAGCGTCATTCCCACCAAAAAGTATCAATACTATGTGTAAACTTTAAAACATATCAATATATTGATATGACATAGCAAAGACTCGTTCTCGCAAAAACAGTTACACTCGAAATCTGGCCCAAAGGATATAAAACTGAGAATGGAAACCAGTCTAAAAGCTCAAGGACCTAAATGGTTGAAATGGCGACTATTATTCTGAATTCGAATGTTGGGTCAGAAATTTCAGGAAAGGACCTAATTATAATCTTCAGTACAGATTATTTCATATGTACCTCAAACAAGTGCTAGATACTTTTACCAGAACATTTGGCTTGATCAAGGTAGCTTCTAGCTATTACACTTATTTCCGTCTGACAACAGACAATTCTTTATTTATTTGGTTTGCACAGCCTTGTCTTTAGTAAAGTTATTATACACAAGATTCCTCTGTGCCTCCTCATTAACACGTCTTTGAGAGTTTCAGTAATCCCAAATTAGCGGATATATCAGCCACTATATGACATGTTTATTATGCTTGGAATACAAACTGCTGAAACGGAAAATGCTATTGAGGCTCTACGACCTCATCGAAATAAGTCTGTCTTGGTTCAGTGATACTTATTATTGGATCATGAAACGAAATTGGGACGGAGTTGAATACATTGAAAGTAACAGGATATGACATAATTGCATATGAGAAAAACACATGATCAAAATTTCATCATGTTATAAGATTAAACTGTTTGTAAATTGAATGCTAACTCAAATGACTAGTATACATTCAACCAGTTACGTCCTTTGAAGGTCGTTGAGCAGGAACTCATGTACTGTTTTAATAGTACTTCTAAAATTTCTTTTGCTTTTATATTTCGTCAAGTTTTAAGATGTGTGATTTCATTACACCAGCCAATATAGTTTTGGATATTGTTCAATCATCCCAATGATATATTTCCTGATTTTTAAATTTTGTCTTTGGGATTGTCTGTGATATGCAGGCTTTATATTCTCATATCCCCTGTCAAAATTCCATTCTGTTTGGTTCCGCCCATTGTTTTCTTGTTTAGGCCAAACCCATTATTTTATATAGGAACCATACGCCGCTGAATATGGAATGATATTAATCTGAAAATACCGCATTGAAGTTTCCATGTTAACCGTCATGTGCATTCCATCGTTTGGGATGGATCAAAATTGTACTGTTTGTTGGTGTAACTATTGAGTTGCCCTCAAACCGGGACTAGGCGGAATGGGCAGTAATATGCATCTTCATTACTGTCCTTGAACAGGATCAATAATAATAATAATAATAATAATAACAATAATAATAACAATAATAATAATCATATTATCGGCATCATCATAATAATTATTAATAGTGACTGAAGTGATGCAGTCAATGTAACTAGTATTTAGAATCTAACATATTGTGTTTTTTAAACTTAAGCTGAAAAATAATATCATATTTAACTGTAAATATAATCGTTCAATCTTTTCTCTGTTTCATTACTTTGTTATTTTTGTATAAGTTTAGCTATTTATTTGCTAATTTGGAGATAGAAGCGCAATGAAAGTATCCCACGAGCTTTAAATCTAGATTAACATTAGCGTGAATAATAGTAATTTACAAAAAGCTTCGAATTGAGGCAACGTCTTCTTGTCAGATGAGGGCATTAATTGTATTTTCGCATGGCCGCTTAATGAAATTTCACTTAATAAGTAGAAAGACGACATGTTGTTGTTCAATGTTAACCAACATAAATAAATCAAAAGAAATGTTTAATTAGATAAGAAACCTATAGTCTGATGATGATCATGTTGTCGGAGAAAAAGATTAAAACACCTTAAAGTTAAGATCTTAGGAACTAAATACATGTATAATTCAAAGCCAAAATCCATCATATTAAGTAAAGAGCAAAAACCACTATTTCCTATTCTGTATTAGATTGTTAAGATACTTGAGAGAATTACCGTCACGGTGTAATTCGCAGCTTTTCTCACGACCAGAAATGACACGCAATCTTAAAACACTGTCTATCACAATTCAACAGCTTGGACGCTGCTAAAAATATTAAAACAACATGACAACTGACGCCTTCAAAATAATTTTCAAAAAAAATAGTTTTCACTTCCCGGTAAGTATTCAATACTTCGTAATTTAATAATATACACCACAATGCAATGTGGTATAAGGCTGTAATCACGTTGTTACCTCATCCATTTCATAAAATTTCTTCCGAATTTGCCCAACGTATACACCTCATACAAGTTATTTACAGCTGATAAAGATAAGTAGACAGTCAAGCTTTACTATTTTAATATAACCAAGAATGATCTTGATATGGACATATCAAATATTTGTCCCGTGATAAGAAAAAACCTGCCGATATAAAATGTGTAAAACCTTTTGCTGATAAGCCACATTTAAATATACTTGTTTGTCACGTCAATGTCTTTTTATCGATAACAAACCATCATCGCTTAAGACTTACTAATTTACAACATAACACAATAAGAAACATTTTCTCTACAACTGTAAGTTTTTCATTTTATCTTTGCTAAAAAAAGTGTATAAACCTCTAGATAATCCCTTTTGTACAGATTGTCACTACAGCACTGAAAACCGCAGAATCTGTGAAATGAAACTGCCACTCAACTTCCATTTTCTAAGATTGTTTTGCTTATCTTTTTACATATTTTCTAGAATATTCATCAATCCAGCGTATATGCCGACATACGTTTTCTACAATGCGTTTTTAAATTTATAGTATTGCTTTTAGTTTTAATATCTTGTATAGCTTAAATGTTATATATACTGTTAAATGATCTGCCCATATATTTTCTAATTTATTATTAAAATCACTTCAACTTCAAGTGTTAATAAAATAGGTAACTTGTAACTCAGAAAATTGTTGTAAATTAGGCGTCTTAAGACTCAAAACTTAATAAGGTAGAATGGATTATTCCAGGAAAAAAGGATAAAACCACTTTTTCATGATGTCTGTATTACAAAATATATTTTGCAGCATCGATAAATAATGAGGAAGTAACAAGACGAATGTTTCAAAATATTCTAATTCAGATACCACAAAGGGCAAAATGGCATTAAAACAAAAGTTTCTGATTCGGATTCTAATGCGGACTTGTTTACAATTACCAAGTCGCATATAGAATTTCTAAAACAGCAAAAAGTTTCTTTAGTGAAAACAATTTAAACGGCACTGTTGGTTACATATGTCTGATAACAATTTCAATAAAATGTGAAATATGCTTGTCACGTTGGGTACATCCAGAAGTCAAAGCCTCCCTACACAGCAAAACGGAGAAAGGAAAGGGAGCATGGATTTGCACAATGATGAATATCAGTAAGTAAAACCATAAACGAAACTGAGAACCCTAGAGGTTACCGGCTTGGCGAACAGTTTGCCACTGAGAGATATAAACTAGGTTATAGGGTACACCAACCTTGCACCAGCCATACATGTTAACTTAAGCATCATAGCCAGAGGAAAAGAGTGTATGGACTTATAAAATGATCAACTCTCAAAAAGAAACAAACCACAAACAATTAAAGAAGAAAGAGAGGTAACCTAAGGGGTATCTGCCTCGGAAACGCTTTGTTTACAGATCTAGGTCAAGGTCATCCATTGGTAATAATGAAATAAATGCTGTATTATCATAGAAAACGAATCGGGTAAACAACAATTAATATCTAATGGAATAACATATGAACACACTTCACTTTATTCCGGGGTAAACATAAGAGTAACGCTCAACAAGGTGGGACAAGGCGTCATAGGAAGTAATATGCATTTCAATTACTGCCCGAGAACAGGCTCAATCAAACCAAGCCTGCAATATTTTCATATTAACTTGTCGTTTTTATTCTTCCTGCTCTTTAAATTTTGCCTTTGGCGTTGTCTGTGATATGCAGAATTTATATTCTCAGATCCCCAGTCAAAATTCTTTTGTTTAGTTCCGCTCATTGTTTTCTCGTTTAGGGCAAACCCATTTTATCTGGGGACCATACGCCGCTGAACATGGAATGATATTAATCTGAAAATACCGCATTTAAGGTTCCATGTTATGTATATATGCATACCATAGTTTGGAATGGATTAAAATTGTACTGTTTATTGGTGTAAATATTGAGTTGCGCTCAACCCGGGACTAGGCGGCGTGGGCAGTAATATGAATTTCCATTACTGCCCATAAACAGGCTCAATCAAACCGAGCCTGCAATATTTTCCTACATGTATCTTTCGTGTTCGGAGGCTTTCAAACCAGATACTTCCTATTACAATGTATTTCTAATTAAATTTCTCCGACTTTCTAGACAAAAATATTCTGTCTCAATTAAACATAGTATAGACGATACATATAATCGACGATATGAATCTTAAACAACGCATGTCACAACACAGCACGAGCGTGATAAACTGATTAGTCTGTATGACGTAGCTAATTTGTGTTCTGTGACTGTTGAAGCTTTCATAATTTTCTATCTGACCGATTTCATGGTAAATATTATCAACATTCGGTGCATACTTTCGTTAATAAACATTTATCTAGGAAAGACCTTTAAACGTGCCATCAATCATTTATAAATTGTTGTTCGAATTATTAAAACCAATATTAACCCCCGGATGCATTTTAATGAGTATCTTACGTAAGATTAAAAGCTTCTCTTGACAACCCTTTACATTTAATGCGCCAAAATATTTAAAAATCTAATTTATAATTTAATCACATAGTGACATAACAGCTTTTATCCCTCCATTCTTGAAAGAGGCAGACACATACATTTGTATCCCCCACCCGCAAAGGCTAGTACAAGTATACCTATATACAGTCACCCACAATGATTGACTGTCAGGGTGGTTTGAAATTTACATATTGCCCTCAATGGAGGTAATTTAAACTCAGGCAAACTGAATTGAAACAAGGTTAAATACATATATCAGGAAAAACAACATTCATTTTATAAAGCCTTCGCTCATAGCAAACAATAAACAAAAAAGAACGCCGTAAAGGGTTAAATAAATAATAAATATTTATGTGACGAAACGGTGGTTAGATTTTTTAATTTTCTAGTCAGAAAGACAAACGAGGCTTAACAGATTATAAAGTATATCTGTTTAAATACTTTATGATGACGTTCTCTGTTATATGCAGACCCACGGTAAAAACTCTAGTCTGTTCAATTCTGCCTATCAGTTTTTTTTTGTTTAGAGCCAACCCATTCTTTGGGGAACATACGTCGCTAAATATGAATCATATTTATATAAATATTCTCCTATTAAAGTTCAATGTTGACCGCCATGAGCACACCGTAGTTTGGAAAAAGAACTGTTCATTGGTGTAAATACTGAGTTTCAGTCAATCCGGGGCTATTCGGCGTGAGCTCTAATATACATTTTCTATTTCTGCCAATGAACGTACAGACATTGGAATATGCATATATCAGGAATTGCATCATCCAGAAAGCAAAGCCTCGTTATTTGCAAAGCGAATGATGCTCAACTCTTAGTACATTGTAGATAAGTAAAATATGCCTGTTCTACATGTATGATATATTTTATGAAAATTCAATCATCTTTATTGTTAATTTATTTAATAAAACGTTTCGCATTAAATATAATCTCAACATATGACGATATAATTAACCTATTAACTGATAAAGGTTAGACCAATTTTAGTAAAAATGTGCATTATATTGGAAATGTCAAATATGAATATCATGCCTTTTCATAAACACTATCACAATCTAGGGTAATATTGTCGAGTAGTAACTTCGCTATTTTTCTGTCGAGAAATAAAAATGTATGACACAGACATTAGCTTATGAGAAAAATTAAAATGAATGTGTACATAGAAACATGTTCTTGGAATACAATGATTTGAAATGAACAGGACAAAAATGTGCAAGCATTTTAGAAATAGTGAATTTATTCGAGCGTTAATTCCGTTGTTTACTGTCTACAAATAAGACAGTGGTAGTAAATTTCATATTTCATTTTGGCATACCAGCTTTTACATGATAGAGGAAGACCTCAGGTGCCTCTCCGGACAATTTTCAGGCCCAAGCGGGCACATAGGTAGAAACACCGACGTTCCGCACGGTAGCTGACAAAGAAAGATCTTGACCCTGATAGGACTCGAATTCACAGTGGCAATGGGCAAGTGATTATCAGGCGGAAACCTTAACCACTCGGCCACAGACGCTTCTAAATGATTCACAGTTATGTACTTTAATTAATCTCTGTGCTGGCACGCAATATGACAACTCTGATTTTTCACACTTGTCAGTAGCTTGGACATTTTTGGCCGTAATTAAACAACAGAGCATGATTGAAATCGTGTTTATTACTGCTGAACAGAAGAAACGAAAGCGTGAAACAAAGGCAAGTAGGCTCTTTGTAGAGCAATTAAGCTACAATACTGAAGGAGCTTTTCGCTCTTCCGGTCAATGTAATGGCGCAATGAAAAAGAAAAAAGAGCTTTTTGAGTTAAGTTTCCATGTTAACATATGAAGAGATCATAATCATAAACTTATTTGTAATAATTTTCAATTTAAGTTTTAATTTCATTTACCTAACCGTTTCATTGACTATGGTTCTGAACTTTTGTTTGCTTCATCAATTGATCAAGGGACGTAAACAAATAAATAGATGAAAAGGCAACTTTGAAGACCCTCAAACACGACAAATATGAAAATATTGCAGGCTCAGTTTGATTGAGCCTGTTCATGCGCAGCAATGGAAATGTTTATAACTGCCCACGCCGCCTAGCCCGGGGTGCAGCGCAACTCAATATTTACATTAATAAACAGTACAATTTTGATCCATCAAAAAAACGATGGTATGCATATGGCGGTGAACATGGAACCTTCAATGCGGTATTTTCATATTAATACCATTCCATGTTCAGCGGCGTATGGTCCCCAGATAAAGAATGGGTTTGCCCTAAACGAGAAAACAATGGGCGGAACTAAACAAAATAGAATTTTGAGAGGGTATCTTAGAACATAAATCCTGCATATCGCAGACAACGCCAAAGGCAAAATTTAAAAAGCAGGAAGTATACCCTTGGGGGTGATTGAACAATAAAACTTTAAATTTATTTAAAATTACTTTAGAACTTCAGGCATAAACACGGTTTATTAATAACCTACTTTTTTTAAATTAATTTATGTTCGATAAATCGTTTCTAAGGCATTTTAAGACTTGTCAACTGTTTATCTGGCATTAGTATAAACATGTTCAGTCATTGGAAAACATTTCTTGGGGAAGTTTAACGCCATTCGATTAAATGAAGTCATTAAGTCGAGCAGACGATAATGCATACTGCGTAAAGCGTACATACAACTGAACCAACCGTGGCCTTATCCGAGTGTATCCGTGAAAGCCGTGTATGATTTTTAAAACTTAAAAAAAAAAACTGGCACGGGTGCCATGTCCGTGTATGATCGTATTAGCGATCGTACAAGACCGTGAGAGACCGTGTGAGACCGTATGTACAACCGCACATGAAGTCCACTCCACGAGTGAGCTAAACCATGTCAATATCGTATATAAATCATATGGAACAAAAGTAGGTGGGACCGTATGTAAACCCTGTAAATGTCTTGTTAATCGAGTAAAAGTCGTGTTTAATCGTACTAGGCCGTAACAGACCGTACTAGACCGTACTTGGAACAGTACAACAATCGTATGAAAATCGTTTGCAAATCGTGTTCAAACCGTGACAAACCTTGCTTGACCGAGTATACCCGTGCTTTGTTCATACATACTCGTGCTACATTCGAGTCTAAATCGTACTAACTTATCCCCAGGCACGGTTGGAGCTCAATACTCGTACTAGTCAACTCGTGTATAACCGAGTATACCGTATTCGAACCATGTGCCCAACTGTGTTCTGAGCGAGAAAGGCTTTAATGAATAAAATATGTAGTCCAGATGTAAACATAAGTATAAGATGTATAAGAACGTGTTTTATTTCTAAAAATAGAAAACAATAGTTGAAACTTTTACAAAAAAGACATATCGTCTCATTACGATTATTTTTCTCGTAACGAAATGTTTTAAATGATGCACGAACATTTAAAATTGAAACCCGATTGTAGCGTCAATTTATAAAGTCTTAAAGACGGCATTTGATAGCGACAGACCTTATATATATTAGAGAACAATATCCCAACACTGCAAAACGTCTTATTGCCTCCTTTGCCCATGAACAGGCTCAATCATACCGCGCCTGCAATATTTTTATATTTGTTGTGATCGATGGGTTTAAAAGCACCCTTTCCAACAACTGTGATGAAAGTAAAATGTCTTTTGATCAATCGTATTGGCACTTTTATAATATATAAAAATTTTCAAATCAATTATTTCTTTTTTTTAGATTAATAATAGTCTTGTTCATCATTAACGTCAACTAAAAGAAACATAATTCATCATATTTTTTAAAATGTTGCAATCTTTCTCGCAGAAAGGTTTTGAACATTTGCGTTGAACAAGCCGGTTTGCTCCAAGTAATTTAAGTATTCAGCATGTTCAGTAGTCAGTATTATAGTGCACAATTCTTTGATCAAAGTGTTGCAAGTTAGTTGCATTATGTGTTACCTGGGTAAACGGATATGCGTTGTTTTTCATGCTTTTGTAAGAGATTTTCATTAACTCGGTCGGCATCGACAAAGCCTTTGATATTTAAGGTTCAACATCGCAATAAATGCATTGAATATCATTAAATACTTAATGTTACATTTATAGACGAATAATTTGAACCATTTTCTTACACAACCTTTCTTCATGATGTATTTGGATTATACAAGCAGTCTGGTATATGTTCTTGAATAACGTGAAGTCTAAGAATAGAAAACGTTTTTATTTCTATGGAAATATATGGAAAGTGAATATTTATACGATACATATTTATGGGTCGGTTTGATTTAATCTGTTCACAGGTAATTATAGCACACTTTCCACGGGTTTACTATTTGTTTGTGCGGGAAGTGAGTTTTTATGCTGTTTTTCGTGATGAATAGTTCACTCCATCTAGTAAGTTAATTGCAACGACCCATCTACGTTGGTTTATAAATACTACAGGTCAAACGGCATGTGAGACAGCAAGCGTCGGTAAATGGTGAATATTAATTTACTCATGTTCAATACACGTATTTAGCCAGTTGAGACAGATATCAAGATACTTCAAGACTTTTTATTTAATAATAAAGCTTTTTCGTAATTTACTCATATGACTTTGAATTTACTCATGTTCAACATAAAGCCAGCTGAGACAGCTAACTCCGAAAAAAAAGGATGACTAATGAGTTGCGCTAGGCGGCGTGGACAGTAATATGCATTTTAGTTACTGTCCGTGAACAGGCTCAATCGAACCGAGTCTGCAATAACTTAATATTTGTTGTGTTCGGTGGCTTTCAAAGTTCTTTTTCATCTATGTTTAGCCAACTGAGACATCTGATGCCCCACCCCAAATAACTTGCAATTTACCCTAAGCTTGTTAAATACACCTGTTACATGTTTTTAAGTCCGGTCATGGTAAATATTCATTTATATTCAAACTCCTTTATCATTTTCATGCTGAATTCGACTGCACATCATTTTATTTAATTCCCTGTTCAAATTGTTATTTGCATAAAGGTTTTATTTATTTTTGTGTGCGACATATGTCTTTCGTTTACCGATTATCTGACTTGATGAAAACTCTCGCTCTCGAAATCTGCTGCTTTAAATCTCTAATATTTTGAAACTTTATTACAGCTGTGTTTTAAATTCACATCGCTTAAAGAAGTGGATCGGTTTCTTCATAACATTTTTCTTGTTAGCAGATGTATTGGTTCCATAAATATAAAAACAACATTTTAAAAATACTCGAAATACGTTTAAAATTAGCATCCCGCACTGTAAATAAACTTGGTATAAAATTACATATTTAAAAATAATTGTGTAAGCAGCAAGATATAATGCAGGGTGATGCATAATTAACTTGAGAACCTGACGAGACAAGTGTTACGCTTACTAGTGAAGAATAATATATTGGTTTAAATGCCCAGTGGAAAAACATTTTGGCATAAATCATTCTAAAGTACAAGTTGTACATATATTCCTTGGTTTCTCGTTTTCGTCGTTTTCTTGTTTGTGAAATTGATCGTACATTTAACCTATGCACTCTTTGTTCGGCTGTGTGTGGAGTCGGTGTTTTCTGCATGTGGCTGTTCTGCATATATTGCACTTTGATTTTTATTATTATTATTATATGTTCGGCATTATTTATATTGTTTTTATATAATCACATATATATATATATATATATACAGTAAAAGTTTAAGGAAAACAGTTTATTATCAGAGGGCTTTGGTCACTGTCTGTCCTTTTCGTTCTGCTTGTCACCGCCAAATGAAACTGTTACACAGTGATATTCATTATAAATCGCCACGTTTATTAGGCCAGTCAATTAGGTTTTTCGGCTAGCTTTGTCACCTTGAAGGTTTGATCCCAGTCGCATACATAAATAATTTATACATGTACGACTGATAAAAATTTTATTTAGGTGAACACTTAAAAGTGGACAAAAAGACATACAATGTTAACATGACTACGTGACTTCCAATAGATAATAATTCTACAAATAATGTGTATATGAATGTATACAAAAACATGTATACATGCTTAAACACAAAGGATCCATGCTGTGAAAGAAAATATTTGCGCTGTTAAACGAGTTATCTGTTGGAATTCCTTTAACACATAAATGTAGCAGATTCCTATAATTAATATAAAACATTAGAACATAGAATTAAAATATTCAGCACAGCGTTATTCCCACCAAAAACGTAACCTTGGCTACATGTACATGTACCATATTTTATCAATACTATGCGTAAATTTTAAAAAATATCAATACATTGATATGACATAGCAAAGACTCGTTCTCGCAAACACAGTTACCCTCGAAACCTGGCCCAAAGAATATAAAACTGAGAATGAAAGCCAGTCTAAAAGCTTAAGGACCTGAAATGGCGACTGGTCTCAGTTTTATAATCTTCAGTACAGATTATTTCACATGTACCTCAAACAAGTGCTAGATACTTGTACCAGAACATTTGGCTTGATCAAGTAGCTTTTAGCTATTAAACTTATTTCCGTCTGACAACTGACAATCCTTTATTTATTTGGTTTGCACAGCCTTGGCTTTAGTAAAGTTATTATACACTAGATTGTAATTTCCTCTGTGCCTCCTCATTAACACGTCTTTGAGAGTTTCAGTAATCCCAAATTAGCGGATATATCAGCCACTTTATGACAGGTTTATTACGCTAGGAATACAAACCGCTGAAACGGAAAATGCTATTGAGGCTCTACGACCTCATCGAAATAAGTCTGACTTGGTACAGTGATACATACTGTATGTATAGGTTATAGTTCAGAATTTGAAAATTTAACAAATTAAATTCGACCGAACGAATTGAGGGAGAATTTAATGTTAAATTTTCTAATTCTGAACTATAACCTTCTTACAGTTCAACTGACCCATTATTTTGCCATTATCAACAAGTTGTTAGAAAAAGATCTATTGATTCTCAGGAAACACATCCTGTTCCAGATCATTTTCCTAATTTTTATGGTACTGTTATTGTAGTGTATTACCCCACTAGATACCTCTAATAGATTTATATATGTAGTATTGTTTTACTCATACTTTAGTCAGTGTTTGTTCAGAGCTTAAATGCATAATAAAGCTGCTATAAAATATATATAGGTGTTGTTAAATCAACATATTCAAAGACACAACATTGGCGACGAGGATGATTACCAATGGATAATTTATGGACGAAACACTGAAAAAAAGCGTTAAATCGCATATGTGAACATAATGCATTAAATTGCTAGTGTGACTGCATTAAATTGCTAGACTAACTGCATTAAATTGCCAGCGTGATCACATTAAATTGTAACACTTGGATTAAATTCTAATATGAAACACTAACAATGGCAAAAGCTCTAAGTATTCCAGCGATAGAAAAATTTGATGTCCATGGAGACCAAACAACGCTATCACAAAGATGGGACAAATGGTTAAAAAGTTTTAATTATTTTGTCGTAGCATCAGGAATTACTGATAAGGGACAAAAACGTGCTTTGCTTTTACATCTCGTTGGAACCGACACACAGGAAATTTTCGACACGTTAACAGAAACAGGGGATGACAAGGATTTTGATGTAGCTGTTGAAAAACTCTCTGAATATTTTAAACCGAAAAAGAACATTGCGTTTAACAGACATTTATTCCGGAACGAATCACAAACTGAAGACGAAACAATTGAACAATTTTCAACAAGACTCAAACAACTGTCAATCGCGTGTGAATATGGAGATTCCAGAGATGATATGATAAGAGATCAAATTGTTGATAAATGCAGCTCAAATGACTTGAGAAGGAGATATCTCAGAGAAACAGATCTCACATTAGAAAAAGTGTTACGGATCGGTCGTGCTTACGATCATGCTAACATACAGGCGGACAAAATGGAGAATCATCCAATGAGTTCTTCAAGAAATTCCTTAAATAAAGTAAATCAGAGATCTTGGAAAAATAAGACAGATAAATCTGATGAGAAGAAGAAGAAACCAAAATTGAAGTGTACACGCTGCGGTCTTAAAGGTCATCATGCTAAAGACTGTAAAATTGCAGCTGGAAAAAAGTGCAATAAATGCGGCATGATAGGACATTTTGCGAAAATGTGCCGGACAAGAAACAAAGATAAATCAAAGTCTGGACAAAAGGTGAAAATGATTAATGAAACGGACTCTGAATCTTCCGAAACAGAAGAAAATGTGTTCATAATAGGAAATAAGTTTGTGAACATAAATGCAAATGTAGCAGGGACCGAGATTGAATTCTTGATTGACAGTGGAGCGTCCTGCAATGTAATTGACTCAATTGCTTGGAAGAAGCTCAGATCGAAAATCAAATTAAAAGACTGCAAGAGAAAGGTGTATGCATATGGGTCAAAGAAGCCATTGAAAATCAAAGGAGAGTTCCAGTCAATTGTTACAGTTGGTAACAAGTCACAAATTGCAGACTTCATCGTGGTAGACACGGTTTGTGGATCATTACTAGGGTGTAAAACCGCCACGGATTTGAAAGTTTTGACACTAAATCAACAACTCAGTTCCGTACAGCATGAAACGAATTATGTCAAAAAGTATCCGAACTTGTTTAAAGGCATCGGAAAACTGAAAGATTTTAAATTGAAGATACATATTGACAAAGAGGTTAAACCTGTAGCGCAGCCAGTGCGTAGATTACCGTTTTCACTACGGGAGAAAGTCGAAAAGAAGATTGATGAACTTGAGGCCAAGGATATTATTGAACGTGTTTCTGGTCCTACACCGTATGTTTCCCCGTTAGTAGTAGTTCCAAAGAAAAACGGCGATGTCAGAATATGTGTTGATATGAGACAAGCAAATCGTGCTATACAAAGAGAAAGACACCCGATACCGACGGTAGATGAAATTATACACGATATGAATTCTTCAGCTGTGTTTTCAAAATTAGATTTGCGTGAAGGTTTTCACCAGATTGAAGTTGAAGAAGATTCAAGATACATCACAACATTTGTGTGTTCAAAGGGATTATATCGTTATAAGAGAATGATTTATGGTCAAAATTCAGCTCCTGAAATCTACCAGTTTCTTATCTCGCAAGTACTTGAAGGGTGCACCGGAACGAAAAACATTGCAGATGACATCATAGTTTACGCACCAAATAAGGAAGAACATGATAAACGCTTGACAAAAGTGCTAGAAAGGCTACAAGAACGTGGTTTAACTGTAAATGCAGAGAAATCGAAGTTCTGTATGGATAAATTAGTGTTCAACGGACATGTTCTATCCAAACACGGGATTGGTCCGGAGGAATCAAAAGTCAAGGCAATTTTGGAAGCGCGAGAACCAGAGAATGCATCAGAAGTTCGTAGTTTTCTAGGACTAGTGAACTATCAGAGTAGGTTCTTGATGAATCTTGCTACAATAGCAGAACCATTGCGACGCTTAACAAAGAAAGGAGAACGATTTGTTTGGCGAAATGAACAGAAACTTGCTTTCAAAAGACTGAAAGAAAATCTTGCAAACGCATGTGCATTATCATATTTTGATACTACAGCCAAAACGACGGTGATGGCAGATGCAAGTCCGGTAGGACTTGGCGCTGTTCTTGTACAGAGGAAAAATGGTCAAGACAGAATAATTTTATATGCAAGTCGAAGCTTAAGTGATGTCGAAAAACGATATTCACAGACTGACAAAGAAGCACTCGCATTAGTTTGGGCATGTGAAAGATTCAGACTTTACCTGATCGGAATAGAGTTTGATCTTGTGACTGATCACAAAGCTTTAGAAACTATTTATAGCCCAAAATCAAAGCCTCCACCGCGTATTGAAAGATGGGTTCTACGATTACAAGCCTTCAACTTCAATGTTGTGTATCGTACAGGAAAACAAATGATAGCAGACCCATTATCACGTCTTATTAAGGATCAGGGTATTAAGAAATCAAAAGTTTCTCAAATTGCAGAGGACTATTTCAAATTCATCGCATTAAATGATGTGCCAGAAGCGCTGACAGCTCATGACATCGAACAATTTTCACAAGATGATGAAGAAATTACTCAGTTACGCAATGCAATAAGAAAGGGCACAAGTTTTGAAAATTTGCCGAATTATAAGCATGTGAAAGACGAACTGTCTGTTCTTGGAAAGCTTGTTCTCAGAGGGACACGAATTGTCATACCAGTTTCTTTAAGAAAGAAAATGCTAAAATTAGCACACGAAGGTCATCAAGGAATCGTGAAAACGAAGCAAAGACTACGTGATATAGTATGGTGGCCAGGTATGGACAAAGATGTCGAAAGAGAAGTAAAAAGATGTCACAGTTGCCAAATAGTAGGACAGCCTTCAAAACCAGAACCAATGACGAGAACAAAACTACCCGACCAACCATGGCAACATCTATCAGTTGATCTGATGGGTCCATTTCCTTCAGGAGATTATATATTTGTAGTAGTAGACTTTTATACCAGATGGTTTGAATATGACATTATGAAGAGTGTAACATCTAGCAAAATCATTCAAAGTTTGGACAAGATGTTTACAATTTTTGGATTGCCAGTGTCGATTAAATCGGACAATGCTCCAAATTTTACTTCACAAGAGTTTGAGAATTATATGAAACTTCAAGGAATTAATCATTACACTAGTACATGTACGCCACTTTGGAGCCAGAGTAACGGCGAAGTTGAAATTCAGAACAAAACAATTCTCAAGGCCGTCAGAATCTATCAAAGTGAAAAAGGCGACTGGAAAAATAATCTGAATGAATTTGTGTTTGCATATAGAAACACACCCCACAGTGTAACAGGTGTGAGTCCTGCTGAACTTATGTTTCAAAGGAAACTGAGAACGAAATTACCATATTTAATAAGTTTAGATCAGCCTAAACATGACGTCCGTGAAAGGGACTATCAGCAGAAGGAAAAGGGAAAGTTATATGCAGACGAGAAACGAGGTGCGGTGAAATCTGAAATTATGCCAGGAGACAAAGTTTTATTACAACAGGATCAACGGAACAAGTTAACAACACGATTTAACCCCGAACCATGTATTGTGAAAGAGAAAAAAGGCAACCAAGTGAAAATTGAAACAAAATCAGGAACAATATTAGACAGAAATGTTACACATGTAAAGAAATATAACGAGGACTTTGAGGACAAAATTGAAACAAAAAGTCAGGAATTAAATGAGAACAGAGACAGAAATAGGAGAGAAATTAAAATGCCAAAACGATTCGAAGATTTTGTAATGAAATAAACAGTGACTGGCTAATTATCTGTTTAAATATATAAACCATATATTAGTATATGCTTTGCCTTAATATTCAGCTTTGCTTAAACATTGCAATTTTCTCACGAAAGACAAAATATTTTGTGGTGATATGTTTTCTAACAATTGAGAAATAATCTTCTTACAATGTCAGCAAACACTTACTCAATTAAGATTAGTTATCACTTAATTGGTACTATTCAACAACACGCCTTAGTGTTATCAGTTTTATTGTTCTAGGTGAACAGCCGAATTATTTCTTGGACGTGGGAATTATGATATCAGTTTTATGAATGAATTAGTTAGTTAAAATCTGGGAAGGAAAGGAATGTAGTGTATTACCCCACTAGATACCTCTAATAGATTTATATATGTAGTATTGTTTTACTCATACTTTAGTCAGTGTTTGTTCAGAGCTTAAATGCATAATAAAGCTGCTATAAAATATATATAGGTGTTGTTAAATCAACATATTCAAAGACACAACAGTTATCAATGGATCAGTGTCCTGTCTGCAGGCTTTAGTGATTCAAAACAAAAGACCACTGTTGAATTAACAACCCTACCCTGACAAGGAAATTCCGAAGCTCACTCAGGCTTCATTTTATTTTGTGTAAACATGGATTTCTGTTTAACAGATGATACATTTTTCTTAAACATATTCTTAGATTTGTGAGAAACCGCAGAATTAAGTTCAACTCAACAGTAAGCAATAAGCACACAAGATTTGTGTAAATCATAATACTGCATTGAAAACGGATTTTTATAATTATTTATTATGAATTTCTTATGATTGAAAGTACATTTTTATAAAAAGAAAATATATACAATATTAAACTAACATTAAACTACATGTAATTTAAAACATGCTAAATTTCATCGTATTCTAAAAACAAGTGGGTAGTTGAGATATGAATTATTGTTTTTACTGTATTAGTTTCACTGGGAACTCTTATTTGTATCTTTTCATTAGCTATGCGAGCTATGCAAGGATGATTTCAATTTCAGTAAAAAACACTTGTTAAAATAAAACCTAACTGGACAAAGTTTGTAACGGATGTTTAAAAGTGTGTATTCAAAAATTATGAATGTGCTAATAACTTGAAATTGTTTATCAAAATTTTCAGTGATATTTTTGAAACACAAAATATAACTTTGTAAAGCTTTTCGTTCAATTCCAAGAAATTAAGCGGTATAGTTCCTATTACTGAGTGTATAAAACCGAAGTAAATCTGACGCATTTAACCATTAAATCTGCCAGATTTAATCATTAAATTGGTCAGATTTAACAGGAAGTAATGGGAAACCCAAATTATGCCATTAAATTTCTTGGATTTGAATGAAATGCAGGCTTTTGATTGGCTGAGAAAGTAGGTTGAACTGTAATATTTGATAATGAAACGAAATTGGGACGGAGTTGAATACATTGAAAGTAACAGGATATGACATAACTGCATATGAGAAAAACACATGATCAAAATTTCATCATGTTATAAGATTAAACTGTTTGTGAATTGAATGCTAACCCAAATGACTAGTATAAATTCATCCTGTAGATTACCTATTATTGAGCGCAAATACTATTAAATACATCTCACATTTTGAATATTACCTCCAACAGAATTTTCGGACCATTCGGGCATTTACTTTAACATTATGGGAAAACGCAACGTACAACCATCAGATCATTCGCATAAAGACCAAACATTTATAAAGTGGGATGAGGCAAAAATAAATGATTTCCAACAGCTGTTGCATACAAAAACTGAAGCATTATCATTACTTACTCATTCTTTTAATCAATGTGACAGTATTGATGATATAAGTTGTGGTTTCACAGACATATTAAAAGATTGCACACATACCATCTTTAAACAAAAGTACTATCACAAACCCTTACATAAGCAGCGAAATAGTTCTCCGTGGTTCAATGCAGAATGCAATAATGCGAGAAACGATTTCAAACGGACAAGGAATATTTTTTTAAGAAATAAAACGAATGACAATAGACGCCAGTTTATGAATGCTCGATCACACTACAATCACATAAAGAAATTTTATAGAAATAAATATAAGGCTAATGAAAAACGCGAATTAACGAATCTAGGATATCTATATCTAAACCCAAAGAATTTTGGTTTTCAAAAAGGAAAGTCTACAATTGATTGTATTTTTATTCTTCATTCCTTAATAGCTAAAACATTAAGCCTAAAGAAAAAATTGTACTGTGCCTTCCTAGATTATGAAAAATGTTTTGATAAATTAGATAGATCGTATCGTTTTCATAAACTACTTCAACAAAATGTAAGTTCAAAATTAGTTAAGGCTATCCAAAGCATGTATACTGTTGTAAAAACGTGTGTGAAGTTTAATGCAAACTTGTCTCCTGTTTTCGATTCCAATATCGGGGTGAAACAGGGGGACCCCAGTTCTATTCTTCTATTTTTATTTTTCATAAATGACATAATGTCAAATATTAACTCTAATATTGTTTATTCACAGTCAATGAGTTAAAACTTTACATCTTATTGTTTGCCGATGACGCAGTTTATTTGCTCATACACCACAAGCATTACAGTCTATGATACTATAATAGTAAAGATATCGAAATTGTACATTGCAAGTTCTTGCGAAAAGTCCTGGGTGTCAAAAAATCCACTTATCTTGACGGCTTGTATGGTGAAACGGGACGATATCCAATGGAAATAAGATGCAAGCTCATTCTCATGAAATATTGGGTAAAACTTTCAAAGGCTGATAATAGTTCATTATTAAAACAAATATTTTGTATGCTTAAACATGATGCTGATAACAAATGCACATATGGTGAACTTAATTGTGCATTCCAAATCAAGAAAAATTTTAATGAAATTGGTATGTCATATATATGGGATACTGACAATTTTATTGTAACACATTTTCAGTCAATAAAACATAGAATATTAGATATATATAAACAGAGCTGGTATGCAGGTATAAATAATTCTAACAGACTTTCATTTTACTGTATTTACAAACATGACTTTTGTTTAGAAAAATATCTCAGCTGTATAAGCAAAAATAACTATAGATGATCTTTAACCAGATTTAGACTTTCATCACACGACCTAGCCATTGAGAAAGGAAGACATACTAATACTAACAGAAATGATAGATTATGTGTAAACTGTAATATGAACGTTGTAGAAACAGAATATCATTTTCTTCTAGTTTGTCCAAAATATTCAGATTTACGTAAACGATTATTTAAACCATATTTCTGCAGATGGCCAAATTTACAAAAATTTGAATGTATTATGTCGTCGAATAACACAAAAATGATAAACAACTTAGCAAAATTTGTTCACATGGCATTTAAATCCAGAAATAATATCTAGTATACCAAAACTAGCACTAAAACTAGGTACTGTCATCAAATACAACTATGTTATATTGTTTAAATTACGATCTGTATTGCTAAAACTTATTAAAATTTGTCTTGTTAAAGGCTGTTACGATTTGTATTGCTATAACTGATCAAAAATTGTCTTGTTAAAGGTTGTTACTTATTGTATTTTTGTACTTCTGTAACTTCTCGAAAACTTTTGTCTTGGAAAACATGTTACGTCTTTAATTTTCATGTCTTTATTATACATGTATTACTTTGTGGCTATAAATTTACTTTATGCTATTTACGCCAATAAAGTTTATGTTATGTTATGCATACATTCAACCAGTGCTGTTATCAGTTACGTTGAGCAGGAAATTCATGTACTGTATTAATAGTACTTCTAAAATTTCTTTTGCTTTTATATTTCGTCAAGTTTATAGATGTGTAATTTCATTTCCCCAGCCAATATAGTTTTGAATATTGTTCAATCATCCCAATGATATATTTCCTGATTTTTAAATTTTGTCTTTGGCATTGTCTGTGATATGCAGGATTTATATTCTCAGACCCCCTGTCAAAATTCCATTCTGTTTAGTTCCGCCCATTGTTTTCTTGTTTAGGCCAAACCAATTATTTTATATAGGGACCATACGCCGCTGATTATGGAATGATATTAATCTGAAAATACCGCATGGAAGTTTCCATGTTCACCTCATGTACATTCCATAGTTTGGGGTGGATCAAAATTGTACTGTTTATTGGTGTAACTATTGAGTTGCCCTCAAACCGGGACTAGGCGGAATGGGCAGTAATATGCATCTTCATTACTGCCCTTGAGCAGGCGCAATAATAATAATAATAATAATAATAATAATTATAATTATACTAATAATAATAATAATAATAATAATAATAATAATAATAATAATAATAATAATAATAATAATCAGATTATCGGCATCATCATTATAATTATTAATAGTGACTGTAGTGATGCAGTCAATTTAACTAGTTTTTAGAATCTAACATATTGTGTTTTTTAAACTTAAGCTGAAAAATAACATCATATTGAACTGTTAATATAATCGTTCCATCTTTTCTCTGTTTCATTACTTTGTTAATTTGTATAAGTTTAACTATTTATATGCTAATTTGGAGCACAATGAAAGTATCCCACGAGCTTTAAATCTAGATTAACATTAGCGTGAATAATAGTAATTTACAAAAAGCTTCGAATTGAGACAACGTCTTCTCGTCAGATGAGGGCATTAATTGTATTTTCGCATGGCCGCTAATGAAATTTCACTTAATAAGTAGAAAAACGTCATGTTGTTGTTCAATGTTTACCAACATAAATAAATCAAATGAATGTTTAATTAAGAAAGAAACCTATAGTCTGATGATAATAATGTTGTCGGAAAAAAAGATTAAAACACCATAAAGTTAAGATCTTAGGAACTAAATACATGTACACTCAACCAAAGTTCTAATTGGTCACTATTTGTCCGTATTTAATAATTCACTCTTTATTTATGATCATATGCCAACAATTGTCTTCAACTTAAGCTTTAGTCTTGTAATAATTGACTTTGAAACAGTTTTGCCAGCGTTATCCTTAATTTTGCTAAAAATGCATTCCTCGCATAGAAAGGTCAAGCAAACAGAAATTTGCTCTTAATTTCTTGTTTTGTTTTAATAGGACCGCTTATTAGTAGGAAAAACATAAAATATTATTAATCAACAACACATTTGTTTAAATAAATCCCCTTCAAAGTAACCAATTTTAAAATTACCTCCCTTTCAATTAAAGACTGTTCTAATTTTGACCCTGCGGTGTAAGTAAATGGTATTGGATTCATTTAAGAAAACAATCAATAAAGATTAAAAAGACATTAGATAATTGATTTCAAGACAAAACAGTTCTTTCCACAACCTCTCTTGACGTAGAGAAGAATCGAACCTAGAATACATTGTAAACATACACAATTAAGGACCAATTAGAACTTTGGTTGAGTGTATAATTCAAAGCTAAAATCCATCATATTAAGTAAAGAGAAAAAACCATTCTTTCCTTTTCTTCATTAGATTATTAAGATACTTGAGAGAATTACCGCGTAATTCGCAGCTTTTATCACGACAAGAAATGACACGCAATCTTAAAACACTGTCAATAACAATTCAACAGCTTAGACGCTGCTAAAAAAATTAAAACAACATGACAACTGACGCCTTCGAAGTAATTGTCAAAAAGGTAGTACCAACTTCCTGGTAAGTTTTCAAAATCTAGTAATGTAATAATAGTCACCTCAATGCAATGTGGTAGAAGTCCGTAATCACATTGTTATCTCACCCATTTCATACAATTTCTTCCGAATTCGCCCAACGTATACACAACATAAAACTAATATAGGTCTACAGCTGATAAAGATAAGTAGACAGTCAAGCTTTACTATTTTAATGTAACCAAGAATGATCTTGATATGGACATATCAAATATTTGTCCCGTGATAAGAAAAACATGCCGATATAAAATCGATAAATAATGATCATTGCAATTTGTAACCGTATCTGATATGAGCATAGGGTGTGGGCTGCAGGTACAGGAGTCTTTTTCTTGAAACACTTAGTGAGAGAACATATTCCAAAGCTTAAAGTAACACTGATCTATGTCATATAGCAAAAAATGTTTTTGTTCTGATACAGTGATCTCCCTTGTGAGCTGCTTAATGAACCGCAAACTGATGATCGATTATTAAATTTCGTAATCAATTATGGAATATCGATCATAGAAACAATCGATTTTTTATTATTATCGATCATCGTTTAATCCCTAGTATTATTGTTTATTTTTTTATTTAAGAAATCTTTTTTCATTGACTTGTTTAAATAAACTAGAACGACATGATTCATGATTTATAGGGTGCACTTGTAACTGTATGTTTTACCAAGGTTAAGGTTTTAATTTATCCTTCAAAGCCAATCTTTTATGCTTTATACGTGTTAAAATTGTCACCAAGTACATTTTAAGAACATAAAAATTTTATATGATTCTATGTTAATCTTTTTCACTACTTTTGAATGCATGCTTAGAAACGATAGAAGGAAAATACCCACTGTATAGTGTTCTAGTTATACTGTTTATATATTTATTCCCATTTTTACGCATGTGCGACCAGTGTAGATTCAGAAATAACCTAATGAATCAAAAGGCGAACAGTTTAGATCCTGATCAGACGGCACAGATGTGCCGGCTGATCTGGATCTAAACTGTTCGCCCTAGCAATAAAGGTGTGTCTGTACATGAAAGGGTTAAATATATCTAGAAGCAGCTATTTAGTATTGTGTAAATTTTTTATCTCGGGCTATTTTCAGCATTTCATTTGCCTCAAAATATAGGATAAGTTTCATTGAGGTGTTGATTTATTTGTCTGCTAGTCAGTGTTAACTACAATAACTTTGTTTTATTCATGTTTTTTGTGTTTGTTACATGTCTAGGTTATACATAAGGTACATTCAGAGATTCATACAATTCCTTTATTTTTACTTTTTGTTACAAAATATGAATGTACCTGATGCCTTTGCTATTTCAAAAACAACATGACAAAAAAAGACACTTATGAATGTTAAGTGTAATTGAGTAAAATAATAACCGTTGTATGATTGCTTTTGATTGAGGATCATTTACATACAATGTAGGATGTTTAAGCTACTGATAATAACTTCTCTGTACTTGATTAATGACAGCAACAAGTAAATAATATATAGCAGACATTTTTGTGATAATATATCAATTTTATATTACATCCAGTCAACTATGCATCAAACTTTTTATTATATATCAATTTAATATTACATCCAGTCAACTATACGCCAAACGTTTTGTTATATATCAATTTAATATTACATCCAGTCAACTATGTGACAAACTTTTTGATATTATATATCAATTTAATATTACATCCAGTCAATTATGTGCCAAACTTTTTATTCTGCATATATCTATTTAGACCACAATTTTATGTTTTTTTAAGCGACTGTACATGACTGTATTTATCTTTATTTTGTATTTGATGTCCATTTTGCAACGACTAAAAGTATGTTAAAGTGATAATAGTCACTCGATCATATCTTCAGTGTTAAACTATTTTTTTCAAGTTTGTTTTACAGTTATTTACCAATTGCATGTTCATGTGCATAAATAATTGTTATTACTTGTATATGAATTAGTTTATTTTTTTACTGATCCATATTTGCTACATATGTTTACATACATTTACATGATTTATTTGCATCTTTTGTATCATTGCTGAAAGGTATCTGTTGAACATAAAATTAAAAGTGATCAAACCTTATTTAGTTGTTTGCATTTATTATGTGGTTCACCATTGTCAGGTAAATTGTTACGCCTTAATTTCACAAATGCATTTGAAACTAGCAGACTTGAACCCTCCAATTTACACATGCCAGGTCTGGAGATGAAGGATCTAAGTACAGTTAAAAGCCAATGCGTTTCCAGCTTATAGCCCAGATACAGCCTACATATAGCCCAAATACAACCCACATATAGCCCACGTACAAACTACATATAGCCCAGATACAGCCCATATGGGTCCCATATAGGACCAACATGTAGCCCATATGGGACCCACATGTAGCCCATATGGGTCCTAAATGGGCTGCCCATATGGGACCCATATTAATCCCGGTCGCAAAACCCAAATGGGGCCATATGGGCAGCCCATGTGGGGCCCACATGGGAACCCATATGGGGCCCATATAGGACCCATATACTTTTGCTTGCTGGGGAGGAAGTAACAAGACGAATGTTTCAAAATATTCTAATTCAGAAACCAGAAAGGGCAAAAGGATATTAAAACAAAAGTTTCTGATTCGGATTCTAATGCGGACTTGTTTACAATAACCAAATCGCATATAGAATTTCTAAAACAGCGAAAAGTTTCTTTAGTGAAAACAATTTAAACGGCAATGTTGGTTACATATGTCTGATAACAATTTCAATAAAATGTGAAATATGCTTGTCAGGGTGGCCACATCCAGAAGTCAAAGCCTCCCTACACAGCAAAACGGAGAAAGGAAAGGGAGCATGGATTTGCACAATGATGAATATCAGTAACTAAAACCACAAACCATAAACGAAACTGAGAACCCTAGAGGTTACCGGCTTGGCGAACAGTTTGCCACTGAGAGATATAAACTAGGTTATAGGGTATACCAACCTTGCACCAGCCCTACAGGTTAACTTAAACATCATAGCAAGAGGACAAGAGTGTATGGACTTATAAAATGATCAATTCTCAAAAAGAAACAAACCACAAACAATTAAAGAAGAAAGAGAGGTAACCTAAGGGGTAACTGTCTCGGAAACGCTTTGTTTACAGATCTAGGTCAAGGTCATCCATATGTAATAATGAAATAAATACTGTATTGTCATAGAAAACGAATCGGGACAACAACAATTAATATCTAATGGAATAATATATGAACACACTTCACTTTATTCCGGGGTAAACATAAGAGTAACGCTCAACACGGGGGCAAGGCGTCATAGGAAGTAATATGCATTTCAATTACTGCCCGAGAACAGGCTCAATCAAACCAAGTATGCCATATTTTCATATTATCTGGTCGTTTTTATACTTCATGCTCTTTAAATTTTGCCTTTGGCGTTGTCGGTGATATGCAGGATTTATATTCTTAGATCCCCTGTCAAAATTCTTTTGTTTAGTTCCGCTCATTGTTTTCTCGTTTAGGGCAAACCCATTTTATCTGGGGACTTTACGCCGCTGAACATGGAATGATATTAATCTGAAGGTTCCATGTTATGTATATATGAACACCATAGTTTGGAATGGATTAAAATTGTACTGTTTATTGGTGTAAATATTAAGTTGCGCTCAACCCGGGGCTAGACGGCGTGGGCAGTAATATGCATTTCCATTTCTGCCCATGAACAGGCTCAATCAAACCGGGCCTGCAATATTTTCATACATGTATCTTTCGTGTTCGGAGGCTTTCAGACCAGATACTTCCTATTACAATGTATTTCTAATAAAATTTCTCCATATTTCTAGACAAATATTTTATCTCCGTTAAACATATCATAGACGATACTAAGTCTTATATTAGACGATATGAATCTTACACAATGCATGTCACAACACAGCACGAGCGTGATAAACTGATTAGTCTGTATGACGTAGCTAATTTGTGTTCTGTGACTGTTCAAGCTTTCATAATTTTCTATCCGACCAATTTCGTGGTAAATATTATCAACATTCGGTGTATACTTTCTTTAATAAACATTTATCTAGGAAAGACCTTAAAACGTGCCATCAATCATTTATAAATTGTTGTTCGAGTTTTTTTAAACAGAAATTAACCCCGGATGCATTTGAATGAGTATCTTACGTAAGATTAAAAGCTTCTCTTGACAACCCTTAACATCTAATGCGCCAAAATATTTATAAAAATTAATATAATCTATAAGTTAATCTCATAACAGTTTGTTATCCCTCCATTCTTGAATAACCGATAAAACACACATAAAAATGAGTTCATCTCCGCATTTTGCAACGTATACACCACATGAAAGTTCACATCATCGCTTAGAATTACTAATTTGCGACGAAATGCATTTTTGAAACAACTGTATTTTGAAATTGATCATTTATTTGCCCGTACTCTAATTTCCCGTCTTTTTTTTAGCTGTATGAGGAGAATGTGTCTTCTGAATGTGGCAATTCATGATGTGCATATTTCACCTCTTTTCTCTGAAGATTTGTGTTTGCCATTTACCCTTGCTAATATTATTGATTGAAACGCCTTAATAATTCTTTTGATACAGAATGTGGCTGTCGCTACGTCACTTTAAACCACAAAATTGACATTTTTTAATCTAAAATCTAAGATACTTATGCTTATATTTTAAATAAAAATGCCACTCAACTGCCATTTTCATAGACTGTTTTCCTTATCTCTGAATATATTTTCTAGAAAGTTTATAAAACCAATCGTATAAAGTACATACGTTTTTCATCAGACGTACGTAATTTTTATTGGCTATGCTTATATCCTGATATATACTTGTATATGCTTACAGTAACTTGTGTCGTAAATAAACAAGAAAACGGCAACAAATCATAAACTAATGTTTTGCTTTATTATTCTTAGAATTGTATGATATACATGTAGTAACTGCGATTCAACGTAAAACAATGTCAAAGCTTATACATGCACATTTCAAACTTGTTTAAGTTAATCTATACGAATACGGCGGCAGCACCTAGCCAACCATGCAAGAGGCAGACACATACACCCGTATCCCCGGCACCCCCGCCCCCGAAAGAGTAGTACAAGTATACCTATATACAGTCACCCACAATGATTGACCCTTCTGGGTGGTTTGAAATTTGCATATTAACCTCAATGGAGGTAATTAAAACTCAAACAAACTGAATTGAAACAAGGTTAAATACATATATCACGAAAACAACATTCATTTTATAACGCCTTCGATCATAGCAAACAATAAACAAAACAAAAAGAACGCCGTTAAGGGTTAAATACATATTAATATTTATGTGACGAAACGGTGGTTAGATTTTTTAATTTTCTAGTCTGAAAGACAAACGAGACTTAACAGATTATAAAGTATATCTGTCTAAATACTTTATGATGACGTTCTCTGTTATTTGCAGACCCACGGTAAAAACTCTAGTCTGTTCAATTCTGCCTATCTTTTTTTTTGTTTACAGCCAACCCATTCTTTGGGGAACATACGTCGCTAAATATGAATCATATTTATATAAATATTCTCCTATTAAAGTTCAATGTTGACCGCCATGTGCAGACCGTAGTTTGGAAAAGGAACTGTTCATTGGTGTAAATACTGAGTTTCAGTCAATCCAGGGATATTCGGCGTGAGCTCTAATATACATTTTCCATTTCTGCCAATGAACGTGTACAGACATTGGAATATGCATATATCAGGAATTGCATCATCCAGAAAACAAAGTCTCGTTATTTGCAAAGCGAATGATGCTCAACTCCTCTTAGGACATTGTAGATAAGTAAAACATGCCTGTTCTACATGTATGATATATTTTATGAACATTCAATAATCTTTATTGTTAATTTATAAAACGTTTCGCATTAAATATAATCTCAATATATGACGATATAATTAATCTATTAACTGATAAAGGTCAGACCAATTTTAGTAAAAATGTGCATATCTTGGAAATGTCAAATATGAATATCATGCCTTTCATAAACACTATCACAGTCTAGGGTAATATTGACGAGTAGTAACTTCGCTATTTTTCTGTCGGGAAATAAAAATATGACAAAGACATTAGCTTAGGATAAATTTAAATAAATGTGTACATAGAAACATGTTCTTGGAATACAATGATTTGAAATGAACAGGACAAAACTGTGCAAGCATTTTAGAAATAGTGAATTTATTCGAGCTTTAATTCCGTTGTTTACTGTCTACAAATAAGACAGTGGTAGTAAATTTCATACTTCATTTTGGCATACTAGCTTTTACATGATAGAGGAAGACCTCAGGTGCCTCTCCGGACAATTATCAGGCCCGAGCGGGCACATAGGTAGAATCACCGACGTTCCGCACGGTAGCTGACAAAGAAAGATCTTGACCCAGATAGGACTCGAATTCACAGTGGCAAAGGGCACGTGATTATCAGGCGGAAACCTTAACCACTCGGCCACAGACATTCCTAAATGATTCACAGTTATGTACTGTAATTAATCTCTGTGCTGGCACGCAATCTGACAACTCTGATTGTTCACACTTGTCAGTGCATGTAGCTTGGACATCGTTGATCGTAATAAAACAACAGAGCATGATTGAAATCGTAACTGCTGAACAGAAGAAAGAAAAGCGTGAAACAAAGGCAAGTAGGCTCTTTGTAGAGCAATTAAGCTAAAATACTGAAGGAGCTGTTCGCTCTTCCGGTCAATGTAATGGCGCAATGAAAAAGAAAAAAAAGCTTTTTGAGTTAAGTTTCCATGTTTACATAAGAAGAGATCATAATCATAAACTTATTTGTAATAATTTTCAATTTAAGTTTTGTTTGCTTCATCAATTGATCAAGGGACGTAAACAAATAAATAGATGAAAAGGCAACTTTGAAGACCCTCGAACACGACAAATATGAATATTGCAGGCTCGGTTTGATTGAGCCTGTTCATGGGCAGCAATGGAAATGTTTATAACTGCCCACGCCGCCTAGCCTGGGGTTCAGCGCAACTCAATATTTACATTAATAAACAGTACAATTTTGATCCATCCCAAACGATGGTATGCATATGGCGGTGAACATGGAACCTTCAATGCGGTGTTTTCAGATTAATACCATTCCATGTTCAGCGGCGTATGGTCCCCAGATAAAATTATTGGTTTGCCCTAAACAAGAAAACAATGGACGGAACTTAACAAAATAGAATTTTGAGAGGGGATCTTAGAACATAAATCCTTCATACAACGCCAAAGGCAAAATTTAAAAAGCAGGAAGTATATCCTTGGGGGTGATTGAACAATAAAACTTTAAATTTATTTAAAATTACTTGAGAACAGGCATAAACAAGGTTAATTAATAACCTACTATTTTTTAATTAATTTATGTTCGATAAATCGTTTCTAAGGCATTTTATGACTGGTCAACTGTTTATCTGGCATTAGTATAAACATGTTCAGTCATTGGAAAACATTTCTTGGGGAAGTTTAACGCCATTCGATTAAATGATGTCATTAAGTCGAGCAGACGATAATGCATTCTGCGTTAAGCCTGTCTCACACAGAACACACGGCTTATATGGTTGGCCACCCGTGTAAACCGTATATACAACTGAACCAACCGTGGCCTTATCCGAGTTACACTCGGGCCATTCGAGTGTACCGTGAAAGCCGTGTATGATTTTTTAAACTTAAAAAAAACTGGCACGGGTGCCATGTCCGTGTATGATCGTATTAGCGATCGTACAAGACCGCGAGAGACCGTGTGAGACCGTACGAGACCGTATGTACAACCGCACATGAAGTCCACTCCACGAGTGAGCTAAACCATGTCAAAATCGTATATAAATCATATGGAACAAAAGTAGGTGGGACCGTATGTAAACCCTTTAAATGTCTTGTTAATCGAGTAAAAGTCGTGTTTTATCGTACTAAGCCGTAACAGACCGTACTAGATCGTACTTGGAACCGTACAACAATCGTATGAAAATCGTTTGCAAATCGTGTTCAAACCGTGACAAACCTTGCTTGATCGAGTATATCCGTGCTTTGTTCATACATACTCGTGCTACATTCGAGTCTAAATCGTACTAACTTATCCCCAGGCACGGTTGGAGCTCAATACTCGTACTAGTCAACTCGTGTATAACCGAGTATACCGTATTCGAACCATGTGCCCAACTGTGTTCTGAGCGAGAAAGGCTTTAATGAATAAAATATGTAGTCCAGATGTAAACATAATTATAAGATGTATAAGAACGTGTTTTATTTCTAAAAATAGAAAACAATAGTTGAAACTTTTACAAAAAAAGACATATCGTCTCATTACGATTATTTTTCTCGTAACGAAATGTTTTAAATGATGCACGAACATTTAAAATTGAAACCCGATTGTCGCATCAATTTATAAAGTCTTAAAGACGGCATTTGATAGCGACAGACCTTATATATATTAGAAAACAATATCCCAACACTGCAAAACGTCTTATTGCCTCCTTTGCCCATGAACAGGCTCAATCATACAGCGCCTGCAATATTTTTATATTTGTTGTGATCGATGGGTTTAAAAGCACCCTTTCCATCTACTGTAATGAAAGTAAAATGTCTTTTGATCAATCGTATTGCCACTTTTATAATATATAAAAATTTTCAAATCAATTATTTCTTTTTTAGATTAATAATAGTCTTGTTTATCATTAACGTCAACTAAAAGAAACAAAATTCATCATATTTTTTAAAATGTTGCAATCTTTCTTGCAGAAAGGTTTTGAACATTTGCGTTATATAATTACTCGAACAAGCGGGTTTGCTCCAAGTAATTGAAGTATTCAGCATGTTCAGTAGTGCACAATTCTTTGATCCAAGTGTTGCAAGTTAGTTGCATTATGTGTTACCCGGGTAAACGGATAAGCGTTGTCTTTCATGCTTTTGTAAGAGATTTTCATTAACTCGGTCGGCATCGACAAAGCCTTTGATATTTAAGGTTCAACATCGCAATAAATGCATTGAATATCATTAAAAACTTAATGTTACATTTATAGACGAATAATTTGAACCATTTTCTTACACAACATTTCTTCATGATGTATTTGGATTATACAAGCAGTCTGGTATATGTTCTTGAATAACGTGAAGTCTAAGAATAGAAAACTTTTTTTTATTTCTATGGAAATATAAGGAAAATGAATATTTATACGATATATATTTATGGGTCGGTTTGATTTAATCTGTTCACAGGCAGTTATGGAACACTTTCCGCGTCTATACTATTTGTAAACTAGTGCGGGAAGTGAGTTTTTATGATGTTTTTCGTGATGCATAGTTCGCTCCATCTAGTAAAAGTTAATTGCAGCGACCCATCTACGTTGGTTTAAATACTAGTTCAAACGGAAGGGGAGACAGCAAGCGTCGGTAAATGGTGAATGTTAATTTGCTCATGTTCAATATTTAGCCAGTTGAGACAACAATCAAGATATTATAAGACCTTTTTATTTAAGCATATAGCTTTTTCGTAATTTACTCATAAGACTTTGAATTTACTCATGTTCACTATAAAGCCAGCTGAGACAGCTAACTCCGAAAAAGGATGACTAATGAGTTGCGCTAGGTGGCGTGGACAGTAATATGCATTTCAGTTACTGTCCATGAACAGGCTCAATCAAACCGAGTCTGCAATAATTTAATATTTGTTGTGTTCGGTGGCTTTCAAAGTTCTTTTTCATCTATATTTAGCCAACTGAGACATCTAATGCCCCACCCCAAATAACTTACAATTTACCCTAAGCTTGTTAAATACACCTGTCACATGTTTTTAAGTCCGGCCATGGTAAATATTCATTTATATTCAAACTCCTTTATCATTTTCATGCTGAATTCGACTGCACATCATTTTATTGAATTCCCTGTTCAAATTGTTATTTGCATAAAGATTTTATTTATTTTTGTGTGCTACATATATCTTTCGTTTACCGATTATCTGACTTGATGAAAACTCTCGCTCTCGAAATCTGCTGCTTTAAATCTCTAATATTTTGAAACTTTATTACAGCTGTGTTTTAAATTCACATCGCTTAAAGAAGTGGATCGGTTTCTTCATAACATTTTTCTTGTTAGCAGATGTATTGGTTCCATAAATATAAAAACAACATTTTAAAAATACTCGAAATACGTTTTAAAATTAGCATCCCGCACTGTAAATAAACTTGGTATAAAATTACATATTTAAAAATAATTTTGTAAGCAGCAAGATATAATGCAGGGTGATGCATAATTAACTTGAGAACCTGACGAGACAAGTGTTACGCTTACTAGTGAAGAATAATATATTGGTTTAAATGCGCAGTGGAAAAACATTTTGGCATAAATCATTCTAAAGTACACGTTGTACATATATTCCTTGGTTTCTCGTTTTCGTCGTTTTCTTCTTTTTGATATTGATCGTACATTTAACCTATGCACTCTTTGTTCGACTGTGTGTGGAGTCGGTGTTTTCTGCATGTGGCTGTTCTGCATATATTGCACTTTGTTTTTTATTACTATTATATGTTCGGCATTATTTATATTGTTTTTATATAATCACACATATATATATACAGTGAAAGTAAACAGTCAATTATCAGAGGGCTTGGGTCACTGTCTGTCCTTTTCGTTCTGCTTGTCACCGCCAAATGAAACTGTTACACAGTGATATTCATTATAAATCGCCACGTTTATTAGGCCAGTCAATTAGGTTTTTCGGCTAGCTTTGTCACCTTGAAGGTTTGATCCCAGTCGCATACATAAATAATTTATACATGTACGACTGATAAAATTTTTATTTAGGTGAACACTTAAAGGTGGACAAAAAGACATACAATGTTAACATGACTACGTGACTTCCAACAGATAATAATTCTACAAATAATGTGTATATGAATGTATACAAAAACATGTATACATGCATAAACACAAAGGATCCATGCTGTGAAAGATAATATTTGCGCTGTTAAACGAGTTATCTGTTGGAATTCCTTTAACACATAAATGTAGCAGATTCCTATAATTAATAAAAAAAAATTAGAACATAGAAAAAAAAATTCAGCACAGCGTTATTCCCACCAAAAACGTAACCTTGGCTACATGTACATGTACCATATTTTATCAATACTATGTGTAAATTTAAAAAAAAATATCAATACATTGATATGACATAGCAAAGACTCGTTCTCGCAAACACAGTTACCCTCGAAAAATGGCCCAAAGAATATAAAACTGAGAATGAAAGCCAGTCTAAAAGCTTAAGGACCTGAAATGGCGACTGGTCTCAGTTTTATAATCTTCAGTACAGATTATTTCACATGTACCTCAAACAAGTGCTAGATACTTGTACCAGACCATTTGGCTTGATCAAGGTACATGTAGCTTCTAGCTATTAAACTTATTTCCGTCTGACAACAGACAATCCTTTATTTAATATTTGGTTTGCACAGCCTTGTCTTTAGTTGAATACCTTGAAAGTAACAGGATATGACATAATTGCATATGAGAAAAATACAAAATTTCATCATGTTATAGACAAAACTCTGTGTGAATTGAATGCAAATTAAAGAATGTCCTAGCTTAGGCAATAGAAAAAAATATTAAAGATTCTCATCCCCGCCCGCCCCTGTCCAAAACCACCCGCCCCAAAAGAATTTATCGGTAAAAAATCGGAAAATATTCTGTTACGGATAGAACGGGTTTAAGACCATTCATCATTTCAAAGCTTACCGAAGATGATAGTGTCATTATTAAAGACATGTTTGGCTTTTCAATCAAAGAATAGGAAACAACCTTCTACGTTTGTTAGTTGTTATCATGGTTTTTTGGAAGAAATCGGAAAGATGGACAAATATTCTATCAAAGGTTCTGGCAAATATAAATGCCATTTTCTCAAAATTTTAAGTTAGTTTTTACTTCTCAGGTATTTCGTTAATAAAAATTAAAAAATAAAAAGTGTCCACCCGCCCATTTTTTCCCAAAATCCGGATGAGAATCTAATACAATGTATTTTTTTTCTCTGGCCTTACTAAACAATGATATTTAATGTACACCTGTTCTATAGAATATCGAAAGTATGTCCATATGTCGAATACAATCTAGATTTATATGTATATACCTTAATAAAAAGTTTGACAGTTTTAAGTGTTATTTCAAAAGCTCTATTTAAATTCTTTCGTCCTTTACTGATAAGTTTGTCCCCAAATCGACAGTGCTTATTTAAGCGAATATTTCGTTCTATATACTAATGGTAATGAATGCAATTTCGAGATTTGACAATAAAAACGAAAATGCTAGAAAAAAGCAATGTCTTCACTTCCGTCATGATTGATCCAATGTTGTTATCAACAACAACAATGTATTAAGATAATAATTGACTATTACTCGTTTATTTTTTAAATTTTTGATCTTTAATTTCAAGATCTTTTATTATTGTTTTATATAATATTATTACAACTTTATCGTTAAGTTTAAACACGTGACATAACACATAATAAGAAACAACGCTTATACAAGGTAGTACCACAAGAAAGCACCGAGAGAAACAACCATTAACCATGTTCACTGTAAAATGATATTGTCGAGAATCTCAGAGGAATAATCAAAATATTAACTCACTTCTTTATTAACACAGTACTGAACCAGTTTAGGGAATAAACTTGCTAATGTTGAATAGTAATTTCTGACTGGTTGCAAGCCGGAGAATTTTAGAGAACATTAAAATCGGTTACCGAAGTAACTTCTGGGGTTATGCATCATCAATGATAATTATGAAAAGAACGAAAAATAATATTAATCTTTCACTAGTAACTTAACTATATATTACTTCTAATTCTGATATTAATTGGACAGTGTCATGACATTGTAATACAACCTGTGCTGTTGACCGTATTTACGACTTTGACTTACTTTAATAGGCCAGAGAAAATAAATTAGATTCTCATCCGGATTTTGGGAAAAAAGGGCGGGTGGACACTTTTTAATTTTTATTTTTTATTAACAAAATACCTGAGAACAGAAGTAAAAACTAACTTAAAATTTTGAGACAATGGCATTTATAGTTACCAGAACAGGTTGGTGTCTATTCTTGCTTGAAAAACCATATCAATCTTTAATAGTGACACTATCACCTTCGATAAGCTTTGAAATGATGAACATTTTATATATCCGGGATGGTCTAAAACCTGTTCTGTCCGTAACAGAATATGTTCCGATTTTTTGCCAATAAATTTTTTTGGGGCGGGTGGTTTTGGACAGGGGCGGGTGGGAATGAGAATCTAAAATATTTTTTTCTATGGCCTTAGGGTGTGGTAGAAAATGAAGTTAAAATATTAAAGAATTTATC
Organism: Corbicula japonica; assembly: GCA_038501625.1. NCBI lineage: Eukaryota > Metazoa > Mollusca > Bivalvia > Venerida > Cyrenidae > Corbicula > Corbicula japonica. The sequence goes on along the minus strand of JAZAYU010000007.1, from coordinate 3,750,823 downwards.
CTTTAGAATGTATACTACATTTGTTTTAATTTGAAAAGACGGCGACAGCATAGATCATATTTTTAATTATCAACACATTTATGGCAACACAGTTTCTAATTTAAAAAAATACGTCGAGACTTTCTTTGTATCATAATTTCAAGAAATGTATGGCACATCATGTTTTAATTTGAAATATGCCGAACCATGTATCATAATTCCACAAATTTGTGGCAACAATTTGTAATTACCGATGAGGTAATATAATCAGTGGGTATACTAATGACGTGATATTCATATTGACACACCGACTGTTGCAATGATCTTTTGTTTTCCAGTCAGTTTATTTTAAAATAAATTGTTTGTAAAATGTAGAGCATGTTAAGAAAGATATTCCGATTTGACGTTGAAACTCTATCTGATACGGTGGTTTCAAATTTACGGATGATCGATGTCAAGCATGCCATATGTGGAGATTTACGATTTAGTAATTGCGACATAACTGTATGGTTTTCGTTGCTGATATAATGTGTGTGCAATCAAGAAAATTACGAGTCTACAATTTCACTTATTGTCGTATGCCGTGTGGCAGAGGTACGACGGAGGTTCGCTTAGTAATGCAAGCAACACAAATACGTTATGCGTTTGACTTTATATACTTAACAAATTTTCTTAGACTAAGTATACACTTTTTCTTCCCGATAATTTTCATATTTGTTAGAACGAAATTGTTACTGTTATACCTTTCATATGACAATAAAGTCTTGATAATACACAGTCTAGTAATCGAATTACTGCACGTGCATATCGAAGACTGCAACAGTTTCAATCCAAGGGAACTTAAATTCTAAAAAATATCAGCGACAAGTCCTTGTTCCGATTGTTCTTATACACATTCAAGCAGTTGAAAATTTGTGTGTGATCTGAACTTGGAAGGCGCGTACAAAGTGGGCTAGGATTGCTAAAGGAGTCATTCAGAACTGTATTACCTCCATGAGATGAAAGTGGTCATACGCGTTAATGACTAATATTGTAAATTTGTTTTCTGTGGGTGCCAGTATTCTAAATGATTGTGAGCAGTCTGTTGTCAGTCTTTTTGAATAACGTTTTACAAGTAAATCAATCAGTATCTTTCGCATGTTTTATTGAAAAGGTTTAGAACAATAGCTCAATTATCAAGCCAATAATGCTTGAGTAAGATTGTGTATACAATGAAGTTTTTAGTTGCAATTCAAAAAGATTCCTTTCCAGCAACACAAAACCTTTAACAAGTATATTTGTTATGTTATTTGTAAAATAAGTTTCTTATATACTGAAAAGTTCAATTGTTTACGGCACTAATGTTAGTGTTTTTGTTATTATAAAACATTTGACAACTTGCATTTCATTGTCCATTTAACTTTACAAAAACACTATGTTCCTATGGTCGCAAAACGTTAATCTATTTTAATAAAATGAATTACGCACAAGGAACAATAACATTAACTTAACATTAATTAACATTTACCTTCCCACACAACAACAAGAGCGGAGAGGAAAACGAGCACGTGTTTATAATTTGACATTTGAAAATGATACCACGCACAATAAAAGAAGAATTTTAAATTATACGTATTATATGATTAAAAACAATATGCAAGAAAAAGGAAATTTCGGGTAACATAAAATAAAATATCGATTGAAAAACGAATTATAATGTAAGTCCATTCTCCAAAAATCTGTTGTTCAGTATATACGAGTATTTCTTCTATAAATATCATTTGTTGGTGCCGCGATCAAAAAATCAAAAGTTGCGATCAAATTCAATATATCTTACATCATTGGATCGGTAAAGAAATAAATCGTACTGTAAGTTTTGTGGGAAAAATAATACATTCAGTTAAAGCATGACTAAGTGTTTGAGTTTATATTGAGCGCCCTTGTAGGCTGAATAGGCCAATACCCTCAACAATTACCTAAGCATGGATACACAAAGAAATTAGATAGTGTACTTTATCAAATCGAATCTGTAGTTCATTTTACAGAATGTGTTCTGTAGAGTCAGTTAACAATTCTAATCAACCAGTCACCAATTTCCTTACCGCCGTGTACTTATACCTAAATTCGCTGAATGTATACTCAACAAAAATAGAAACCTGACACTTTATATTTGGTGTATTTTCCTGGAATCAGATTTAAAGCTAATTGAATTGTGGTATGTAATAAAAATTGTGCATGTTTTGAACTTAATTATGCATTTTGATATTTTTGGTGCATGAAACAAGTGATTCAGTGGTTATTTTCTTTTGGATGGTGCAAAAATATATAGATTTTGAATATGCACCTCATACTTATTCAAAGTTACAGTGTCAGGTTTCTTTTTTTGTTGAGTATAGTTAAAATCAATGTTTTGACCGTCATGATATAACACATTAATTTTCACATCGTCATGTGCTAAACATATATTGTCTGACCGTGTTTTGCTATTAAAATGATTTTTCAACAGTCTTGTACTTAATCATCAATTTTCTGACCATCGTGTACTAACGCATCGATATTTTCTTAACGTTGTGTACTAACACTTCAATATTTTCCTACCGTCGTGTAATAACACTTCAACTTTCTGACCGTCATGTACTTACACATCAATTTCCTGATCGTTTTATACTAACATATCAATTATCTGACCGTCTTGTACTAATCCATCGACTTTCCCGACCATATCGATTTTCAGACCGTTGTGTAATAACATATCATTTTTCCGACCGTCGTGTACTAAAACATTATATTTTTTGGTTCGGCATGTACTAACACATCATTTTTCTGACCGCAGTGTAAAAACACACCGACTTTTCGACCGTCAAGCAACATAGATTTCCTGACCGTAGTGTTCTAACATATCGATTTTCTGAGCGTCAGGTACTAACATAACGATTTTCTGACCATACTTAAACATTCGTTTTTCACCGTTTTATAGTAACACATCAGTTTTCTGACCATGGAATACTAACATATCGATTTTCTGACCGTCGTGTACTAACCCATCAATTTTCTGACATTCATATACTTGCATATCGATACTTTATAACCCTAATGTAGTAACATTTTAATTTTATGACCATCGTGTAAGTATACATGTACATCAGTTTTCTGAGCATTGTATGTTAAAATATCATTTTTCTAACCGCTGTGTACTAATATATTAATTTTCTGACCGTTGTGTGTTCTTTAACGTGAATTTTCCGACCATAGTGAATTAAAACACAAATATTTCGACCGTCGTGTACTAACATCAAAATTCTGACCACCACGTTCTAACGCATGAATATTCTGTGTGTCTTGTACTTTTCAAGTTTAATCTCTTTTTCAAGCATTGTTAGTAATTGAAACCATTATTTACTTTCATTTCACATTAGTTGTTCGGTTTCACATAGACACAGATCTGATACGATATTGGATGAGTCTCTGTGAAATAATCTGATGATTCCCTTTTCTACTGAATTCATACTATTATTCACAATTTGAAATTCAAATCACAGAAATTCAAATCACATATCATTTTAGTACTTTTGGAGATGTAAAACCAGCTTTAGAAAAAGATCTAGATATGTTTCAATAGCAAGAATTGATTGACTTCTGACAGGGAATATTTAAATTGCAATATTTCTACTAAAATGACGTTTTATCACTGCTGTTCATAACAGAAAATATAATTCTGCTTAACATATATTTCAAAATTATTACTGGAATATATAATGCATGTTAAATTTAAAATGGAAATCGATATGTGGTAAATAGTAACTGAAAAACGCAAGAAAAAAAATTAACGGCTCTTGAGATATATTCTAAACCGCACTTAAGTGCATGACTACATGTAAACTTTTACAAGCAAAATATTGTTAACTCAGCTTCATATCATTAAACACTTTTTAATTTTAACAGTGAAATATGTACATGTATATCAGGAAATTCAATAACAAATTATATTGTTTTTGAACGAAATATTATCGTGAAAATATGTTAAAAATCTGATGACTTGAAGAAGTCATTCAAACTTTTTTATTAACAAAAACATTGGAGTAGAGATATTAACCGATACATGTACAGAGCGTGTTGGGAAAGGACCTTAAAACCTAAACCGTAACAGATAAATCTGTTTTTGTACTTTAGTCTTTAAACTTCTCGTTTTAGACAATATTTAGTCGATATTTAATGCGATATATTAAAGTAAATAATCTTTGAATATTTGTACAGCTTTAGCACAGATGGGCATTCGTCCTGTTTGATAAAATCAACACATTAAGGCCTGTGAACTACTTAGCAAATATAACCGACAATAATATCCATTGTAATAACTAAAAGTATAAAGGAAATTTAGGAGTTCAAGGAGTCCAAAGATAATGATTTCCATAATAAAAGCCAAATCCTTTCCTAGTCTGAAAAAAACGTCCTATATAGTGTTTATTCCAAGATAATTGTATTCCCGGCTTCAAGAAATATTGTTTTAATGACTCTTGCTAGAAGGAACTTAAACAAAACAATACTTTTAAAGCTTAAAGACAAGTGAAAATTTTGAAGCAACAGTTTATTACTACACTAATACTAATTCACATGCAACTATTGTATAAAATCTTACTTATAAGAAACACATATCAAACATTTCTAGTAAAAACTCATAACAATGTCCTTATAATTAAACATGCAAGATGTTGAACAGGCACTAAGAGTTTTACAGAAAGGTTTTGTTTAAGACCTTGCAATAATGTCACTGCAGTAATAGATGAAAATGATACTTTGAATGCCCCCGAACACGACAGATATGGAAATATTGCAGGCTCGTTTTGATTGTTTATGAGAAGTCATTGAAATGCATATTAATGCCCTCACCGCTTAGCTGCGGATTGAGTGCATCTCAAAAACAGTATAAATTTAGATTGAACCAACCAGTGCTGGCGAAATGACGGTGTTTATTAGACCTTCATGTTAATACCATTCCGTGGACAGCGACCCAAAATCCCTAGATGATACAATGAGTCAAACTTCACAAAAACAATTGGGAGGCATTGCACAGTTACAATTTACAGGGGATATGAGATATTTACATATGCAAACGTAGTATGCAATGAAGAAATCACAGTCTACTTGTATTCGTTAAGTTAGTTTTATTCTAAGAAAAACGAGATCTTCTTTTGAAGTCTGAATAATATTTCAAGATATTAGATAAATATTCCAAGATAATAGACTTCATATACATAGATCTGATTTCAAATAACCTCATATCTGCAAGTGGCATTGCAAGCTTTGTAATTTATAAATTACAAGTAATCAGAAAATGCCTACCACGATGTCTTAACATATGTGAAATAAAAATAAACATAGACTCAGATCAATGTTAGTAGTTTTTACCAAACATCGGAAAAGCTCAGAGAGGATAGTTATGTTGAATGGAAAGCAAACATGCACTTACAGACGTAAAACATCTGATTCTGTCAGGGCGTCTTTACTATAAACACACAATGTTTTGTTAAGTTGGATGCTGCTTTCTAACAAAAAAAAAACCCTCCGCCGAGACATCAATGTATTGTCGATAACACTAGCGGTGATGAGATTGTGGTAAGTGAATTTGGGAGACAGTTCTAGACTAGGCCATTTATTTTGTAAATCACATGCTTTAGACACGTCAATGCGAAAAGTGTGTCTATCCTATTAACTTGGAGATATGAAACAGATGAAAGATTACGTCGGACAGACTTATTAAATTTAAACAAAAATCTTAGAGATATTTTTTAAGATTGGAATACAAGTAAGTTATGAGGTAAGAATATTTTACTTTGTGTATTTTAAGGCTACATGAATATTATTTTCTAAATTCAAAATTTTTTTAGAGATATTTATAATTGGATTACAATTTTGGTTATGAGGTAGGAAGAATTTATTTTGTGTATTAATTTAATGGCTATTAAATTATTTTAAAAAATATTGACATATTCATTAAAAGATAATACACTTTAATATCTTTTTTTTAAAGATAATACACTTTAATATCTTTTTAATCTTTTTGATGTGGATTTCGGAATCTGTTTCACTGACATACTGTCACTTGCGTATATAAAATATGCAAATAAAATAGAATATTTCATAATGTAAATACAGTCCAACATGTGTTAGTTTGTTAAAGATAATAGTTTTAATGAGCAACAAAATGAATAACTTTAGAATTAATATGAAGTTTAATAAATGTTCCTATATTAATTTTATTTCTCTCAATGATCGCGTATTTCTACCATGGATAAAACCATACCCTCGGATTTCAAAGGTCACAATTAAAAGGCAGCGAATGCATTGCCAAAAGATCTAAATCAATTGCAATGAGCTCAATAAATGTTAGTTTGCATTTTACTAGTTGTAATTCTATCTCAGAAACACACCGATTATTTCTTAAAAAGTTTTTAAACTGAACGGTGATGTCATTTAAATACACCAAATCAATGTCCTATGCAAAAATATCGCGTTGTGTAGATTTTGATGGTGTTTGTCTTTGAAATTGTATTACTGAGAAACGTATGCGGTTTTTGAAGAAAATAATTTATATTTGCACAATTACAGTTAAATGTATCTTTAAACTGTTCTGATATTTGAGGCGTTCTTTAAAACAATTACATCAAAATGCATTAAAGACCACTTTTTTGTTTCTCCATATTGGTCTTCGAAGACAGGTGCCAAGGTTATAAAGCTGAGATTGGAAACCAGTCTCAAATCTCAAGCATCTGATTGGCTGAAATGGCGACTGGTCGCCATTTCAGCCAATCAGATGCTTGAGATTTGAGACTGGTTTCCATGCTCAGTTTTATAACCTTGGGCACAGATTTCGATCAATCTTTGATAATTTCCCTTTTATAAGTGTGCATGAGTGTAAACTCCTCAAATACAATGGAATATACTAAGAAATACTATTCAGAAATATTGTCGTTGGATCATTGACCGGGTCCAATGTTCTCCGTAAGTTTCATTAGCAGAAATTGTCAGGAACTGATGGACCTTTTGTATGTATAGGACACAGTCTCTAAATGAACACGTAAGAGTAATTGACGCACAAAAACATATCTGAATAATTGTCGTTAACTACAAATATATTAACAATAAGACTAATTTCATTGAGTTTGGAGTGTCTAGCACTTTTTGTGAAATATGTTAATGCAACAAAACGGGACATTGGACAAACAAGCAACAAACACACGATTTCGGTCTAAAAAAGTACTTACACTAATTCAAGGTAAAAAATTAAATAGTTGTTTATCATCGATTTTATTTTCTCAAAAACCACTGATTTAAACGAAAGCTTTTTCCATTAAGTTTTGTTGATTCACTTTATGTAGGCCAAATGGAATTGAAAAGAAAATCTTAACCGTATAACAATTTCATACAAAGAGTGTGTATAAAATAATATTAACGAAGATTTTAATCATCGATAGTTTGTTCACTTTTACAATTACACATTACCAAAAACCCATGTTTGGCGTTAATAAGCATCAATATGTTTACTCGTGTAATAACCTAAGTAAGCTAGTTCGACAATTGATAAATTAAATCACTTAACACTAGACATCTACCATATGTAGATCAAGATAACTGGATACAAATCACAATAAATCAGAATAGCCATTGGTGATGAATGACCATTCGTCTAGACCTCCATGATTAGTATTTGCCTTAATGAAAGAATGAATTGCTTTAACACGAGTGGTTTGTACATTTGGACTTAGCAACTTAAATAAAATTTGCAATATGTCATTTATTCAAAAGTTAAATGGTTAACATATAATGAGCGTTATATATCACTGCAACAGGTGTTAAGGTGCCATGTGGCGGCTGTAAAAAGTATCCTCGTACTTCACCCGAGTATGGTTATCAGTTTCTATTACCTCGAATGGTAAAGTGCTAATTTCAAACCATGGAAAATGTCAAATCATTGTGGGTGGAAGTATTTAGGCATACTTGAACTCTCCTGTTCCTTAATAAAAGAAACTGCTTTTAATTGTTTTGTATGCATCGATTAAATATTTGAACTTAGAAAGTTAAAACAAAACTATAAGTCTTTTATTCAAAAGCTTAGTAGTACACAGATAAATATTTTCTAATATTCCATATACAATGCATGTATTAGTTGTATTAGTGATCAATAAATTATAGTTTTAGAAAAACTTTATAAAGAATATGCATATCTTTTCACCAATGTTTAATCGCCATATACATATATAATTATTTCTCGTTAATAACAACTTCTGTCTGGTAAGGTACAATTCGAAATATCTGTATGTAAATATCTTTCTTGGTTACAGACACCCAAAAATTTAGTGAAATTTACACAAATATTTCACTCCGATATCTTTATTATATGTAAATGTGTTTACAGTATTCTTATATGATTTATATCTTATAAATAAGTTCGCTTTTCCAGAGCTTGCAATGATTTTAATTATTTCAATGAACGTAATCTTTGCATAATAGAAAAACTTTTAGAACAGGGTTATCAGTATCACAAATTGAGGAATACATTTTGCAAGTTATTTCGCCGATACCAAGATTTAATTAAACAATACTGGTGCAGTTTAAAATCACGTTTGCAACAAGGTATTTCACAGTCAGATTTGAGATTTAATTAAAAAACGTAAGTAAAAAAGGTAATGTCAATTTCTCCCGGTTATTCGTAAAAACCATCTGTAAATTCAAAAAGAAAGGTTACCAACTGGATATTTATCAGCATTCTGCAGGCCTAGTGATTATCCCAACTACAGCTGATCATTATGCTTACCTCTTTGGTTGCACGACGGTGGCAGGGATTTAAGAAATTATGAAGGTTTATAGGGAAATATTTTTTTATAAGAACCTAGAAGCTCGATTTGTTTCTTTAAACCCTGTCACCGTGTTCTTGCTGAATTGATTCCAGGTACTCTGGTCTTGGTAAGATCATTGAGTACCTGCCCTTTGGCTTTTCAATGCTATTAGCTTCTTATGTCTTATATGTTTATGTGCTTTGCATGCAACATTGTTGAGCTGATAGATGGGTTGGAGTTTTTTTCACCGGGACAACTTGTATTTGTTTTGTGATATGAGAACCTGATGGCAAATGCGAGGTTGGTGCACCCTAGAACGTGGTTTAAACCCACAGTGGCAATTTGTTTTGCCACTGAGCGTTCCATGGCGGTAACCCCAAGTGTTCTCTTTTTCGTTAATTGTTTGTTGCGTCTTATTTGATTTGACATTCTTATAACAATTATGCTATGTTCTCACTTTCTCTCTTCTTTTTCGCAGCGTGTCGAGGCTGTGTTTTGTGAGTGTGGCGATTCCTGATATGCATATACACTTTTTATAGGGAAAATTACAAAGCCAACAACTCGTTTATCTTTATTATTTCGTAAAAATTCATATAATACAGCAAATATGATACATTCTAAAAGTGCTTAATTCGTACACAAACTAATTATTTTCGGTTTAAATCCATTGATTTTACTATTTTGTCGTGGTTTGAGGATATGTTTTCTGTGTGCTTTTTTCTCGATATGCTTTTTCAACTTCAATATTATATGAAATTCATTTATTTGATCAGTTTGACGGCTGTAAAACGTCTACCCGTACATATAGTCAGAACTGTTAGATACATGAAAAACAAACAATGAATCGTGTTTGTTTTATGAGATTTTTGAATGGTATTAACATCTATTATCGATGTTACGTTTAATGTACGCTGACAAAAGAAGCCATTTCACAATCACACACTCACGCACAAACTGTTTTTCGAAGTGTTACCAACAAGCAAGTATTCAAATTGCCCAAAATCGATAACGCCCAAGCGAGGCAATTAAAGTAAGGTCTAGACGGAAAAATAGTCGGCTCGAACTTTTTTTGGTAATTCACATACAATTGACAACAGTGACATTTATCAGCAAAAATGTATTTAGATGTGTAGAATCAAATCCAACAAACATAAATACAAAAAAGAAATACAAAAATAAGGACTTTCCACTGTACATGTATGTAAATATTTTCTTTTATAATAAAACCTTACTTCGCTGCGTACTGCCCATCGATTATGCAATAGATGTAATTTTCTGACTGTTGGAGATAATTATATCCAGAGAAAAGGACCAGCTATTGATAAATTAAACCTTTACGCGGAGTGCGTGTGACTTGAAGATTGGATTCAGAAGTATAAAAATTGTATTAATATGTATTAATACACGTACCAAATGACTTTTTGATGAAGTGAAAACAAGCCAACTGTAATACGTTTTAGTCCTATTCTTAGACTTGTTGATAGTATTTCTTTAAAATACCATTACAACATGGTTTCAGTATAAAGGCCTGATTTAATTTGTTTCAATATCGGAGCAAACATCTTATTTTGTTCAATTACAATAATGATATACATCATGTCTTTTAATGTTTCCTGATGGCATTAATTGTGATTCGTATGATTTATGTTCACAGATCCGCTGTCAAGATTCTATTGGTTTAACCCCACACATTGAGTTAAAACAATTCTTAAATATTGATTAAGCGCCGCTGATCATGGCATGTTATTAAAACTTATGAAAAGGGAACTTTGAAAGCCACCGAACACGACACACGTGAAAATATTGCAGGCTCGGTTTGATTGAACCTCAACAGTTTATGGACAGTAAAAGAAATGCATATTACTGCCTACGCCGCCTAACCCCGGATTGAGCGCAAATCAATAATTACATCGTCATATGCACATCAACAATTTGCCACAATTTGCCACCAATGGTTAAAAGCAGGACCATCCTTACACTTGCCCCAACAGGTTCTGATATGAACATACAAGAGATTTTGAAAATTTCCTTTTTATCCCTGAAAATGCAAAGACGGTTGAAGATCTTAGGAGTGCTTAAGTATTTTGCTCTGTCTGTTTCAACATTATTTTTTTCCAAATTAAATGGGCTAATATTTTACTTGTTCCGCACTACAAAATTTTTCCTTTGTCTGCTTCAACATTAATTTTCCTAGTGAGCTAGCGAATTACTTGTTCCGCACCACAAAAGATAATTCGCTATATAGAAATACGGCAAATCTTCGACCTTCTTTTTATCAGACAATTATTTAAACAAACTCAAATCACTGGAAAGATAAATCAATAAAGCTCAGCATGCTTCTACATAACGCATAGATAAACGAAGGGGAATAGAAATGTAGTTCACGATTACAAGAAAATATTAGACCATCGAAAACGCTAAGTCTTAGTTTTGTCGAAGACAAAATGTTTATCGACAAACATTTAATGAACATTTGTCTAAGAACTGTTAACGCACAACACAAAATGTTTTATTGTAATAGCTAAACTTATCAAAATAGCATATTAAGAAAAAGGCATGAACGATGATTATTTAAACAGTTGATCTATTAAATGGCGTATTTGTCAAGATGATAGCGTGATTTTGAATATAGTATTGTCTCTTTTCATTCATCTTCTTAAATATGAGGTGAATAGCATACTCGCAATATTTTTTTACGAAAATGAGTTCTCCTTTAATACGATAGAAATTCAACTGGGAACGTGTTTAAGACCGAAAGCTGATGCCAAATTAAAGTAATCTTCTATTTGATAGAAACTTGCGTAACATGTTTGATATATGTTTTCCTAGCATATTAAGGTTATAGTTTTGTGATCTTAAAAAGCCCCAAAACCACATTAATTTAGAGTTGTATTATCCTACTATGATTAAGAACAGAAAAATAGTTCTGTCTTATTTATAAACTGATGATGAAGATTTGCCCTGGTTCAAATAAGATCATTTATCTCGAAACATCTTTCAAATAATTTTCTACATCAGTGGATTGGGAGACATATTTTTTTATTATTTTTAAATTCAGATGGTAATGCTTTCGCTGTCTGTTGAAAGTAATTTTGTAAAAAAAAACGAAAAAAACTGGTTGATGATTTTGCATTCATTTGACCCCAAGCACACCGTTCGGGGTGGGTGTTTGACGCAGATGTTAGAGTTGTTATCTAGTCCTAAACATGGTTGAAATTTGTGTTTTAATATTATTTTCAATTGTTTATACAAAGACAAAAAGTGTTCTTTTAACATTAGCTAAATATACAATGCCATGGGCAATACATCTGTTTCATACTTACATGCAATTGATTTGGTTATAGAAGAAGAATTAATCGTATTTGTTGTCGTTTGTTTAGTTATTGCAAAGGTTGTAAATGCTTGTCGTTTGTCTATGAAGTAGTCATTGCTTGAAACACAATTGAAGCGATAAGTTATATTTATTAAAGTCACATAGAGGCAATGTTTTGGAAAACTGCGTTCTTTTACCAGTTTTACATTTCACAGTCGTACTTTTGTTTCTATGACGTAAGTTCTATTTGAACAAATAACCATATTTCATGGTTTCATCTGTTGATTCAAGTTAATTTCATCTCGGCTTTATTTATATTTATTAAATACATAATAATTTATTAGTTTTATAACAGATGCTTTTATTTTATACTTTATAATTTGCTTCATGTATTAAGACTTTTTTTTCACTCGGTTAATTTTAATAATTTAAATACACAGACTTAACACTGAATAAAGCACCAATAGCAAGCAACTGTTCCAGGTCATTATTGGTTTTTGTTCTGTCTTGCTAAGATTGAAATTGTATAAATTTGTGATTTACTTTCAATAACAGTTATAACGTGCCGCTCGTGATCATCTACATTTTAAACATTGGTTATTGTTATTCTTGCCAGACATGGAGTAAATATTAAGTTGCGGTTGGAGGTTTGTCATACGAAATTTAATATAAATAAAAATGAAAGATAAATTAAAAGCTAAACTGTTAATACATTGTTCTGTTACTTTTGCAAATTTATATTAAATAAATATAAAATATTAAATACATATCAACAATGCAAATTAAATAAAACATTATTTTAATCATTAGAAGATGAGTAAAAGACAATTATTATAAAAATTAATTGCCTACATCAAAGTTTCCAGTCATCTTATCATATAAAATTTAAAAGAAATATTAAATCTCACACATTTTTATTGTGCAGCTGTACTAAACCAACAGGAAAATATACTTCAAGCTCCATATTTATTGTTATAATTTTCTGTCGTTACAAAAACGATAATCTATGGACGTTGCATATGCTAACAAAATTATGAAAACTTTTATTGTTTTTTCACACTTTTTGATTGACGAGTAAAGCTCGTTTCACTTTTTTTTATTTCATTCTGATAATAATAAGTTTCCGATTTGTATATCCAAATACATTAATCATCAACATTTACTAGCCTATGATTTGAAGTGTAACATAATAAATATAAGGAGTACGTTGTGTTAATACCACATTAAAGGCTCTATGTTCACCGATGTATGGATACTATCGTTTTGGGTGAATCGAAATTGTACTGTTAACTGGTGTGCGCTTAAACCGGCTCTAGGCTGCGTGGGCAGAAATATGCATTTTCCATTACTGTCCGTGAACAGGCTCGAGATCAAACTAAGCCGGCAATAGTACATTTTTGTCGTGTTCGATGGTTTTCAAAGTTTTCTAATCAACTATAATGATATTGTTGTTGTGATCAGAATATTAAAATTTACGTAAGGGTCAGATTTAACAAAACAACGGTTACCGTAACTAATCATAGCATTTTGAAGATGAACATACAAAGACGAATTCGCACTTAAATAGATGTAGATGGAAATGTAACAGCTTTTAAAGCCACCGAACACGACAGCCTGTTCAGTAATGGAAATGCATATTTCTGTTATTAAATACAGAAATAATCATCATGCATTCAAACAAAGTATGCTACATGTATATAAAGGTACTGCTTCGTTTGATTCTATTCCAATATTCATGTTACATTTTTATATTGGAACTTGGGTAGATAACTTATCAAGTCATCTCGCTGCCTTGAATCGTATATTAAATCACCATCGTCAAAAAGTCAACTATGTGTATCATATAATATGAAAGATTCTTGTAAAAATAATTTCATTATATATCATTCATTTTGTTGCCTATACAAAAAAATCCAAATGTAAGAAACCCTTGCTTAATATTATATGTTCTTAAAATGACATATTTAAGTGAATATTCCACAATATTAAGCAGAAATATCTCTACGAAGATATTATCTTAGACCATGCTTTTTTTCTCTGGACAGTATTTCTTCAAGTTTTGAACTGTAGGCTATGTTCTATTTGTATAAATGTATAAATGTTGAAAACGTTTGGTACTGGTAAGCATGGTTTTCATTTATATACTTTCAAATACAAAGTATAACTTCAGCTGAAGCTTTCTGTTGCGTTGAGTTTATAAGCTCATTTATTAAGGTTTATGTTATGTACATTTTTTGTTATTTACAATCAAGGTGTTGGTTGTAATTCAATGATATTTCACAATATTTACACTTCAACTTCATTCTTTACGATGAAGTCTTATTCACCTAACGAATCATAATTTCTAATGGTAAACAGTGAAACGTAATAGTTTAAAAGGCGTGGCTCCTGAAGAACCGTTCACAGTTTATTGGATGTTTTGACGTGTGACTTCGCCGAGCACGCTCGTTTTGCCACGAGTTGTTGCGAAAAAGCGTGCCGTCATTCACTTTGTCGTGAACGTGGCTGTTCTAACAGCCATAAGAAAAAGACGTTATGTAACGAATTTTTCTAATAATTTCAATATTAATGAGGGTATTTATGTGTGTAAATATAAGGATTGAATCGATATTTATTGGTTTTCATTTGGGTATAAAAAACAGTTGGATTGTTTAAAGTACGAAGGGCTTCACGCACTTTAAACAACCCAACTGTTTTCCATACCCAAATGAAAACCATCAAATATCGATTCAATCATTAAATAAAGCTAAGAATTTCGTGCATTCTTTTGTTTTGACAAGCTAATATTTAATGTTTAATTAGATAAAATCGTCGATATAAATTATACATATTACTTGTTTAACGAACATAACAGTTTCTCTAAATGACAAATCTCAGATCTGCAGTCTCAACAACACCCCAGCTTGTGTCAGCACCTAGCGAAATTTAAATGGGCACGCTAAACACTGCGCTTTCGCTAGATCCCCGAAAAAGGATCACGGTGTCACCTGTGAATGACTGATACTAATAACAATTTTACTAATTTGCTGGAGAAGACTTTTCCGACCGTTCCGCTTCAGCATACAGGGCCACACAGAGATTCGAACCTGCGCTGACAATACTATTTTGAATATCGAGGAATATTAATGAAAATACAGTTTTATGTACTTTCTGGAATTAAATGTCCTCAGAAAAGGGAAATTAGATTTCCCCACAAAAAATTGAACTGTAGAAATAACACATTACGAATTTCAACATATGGCAGACTTCGTTTGATTGAGCCTGTTCATGAGCAGTAATGGAGACGCATATTACTGTCCAAGCCATTCATCGCACTCAAAGACCTTCCAGATACTCGCCGACATTAAAATAATTATCCTAGCAAATTAATAACCACGTCAGAAAAAAAACTTTCTCTATGAAAAAATCATTAACAAGCGATTGAAATACGTCCGTTAAAAGCTTTCATTCAGTGCCGTTTGTGATGCGTATCGCGGAAATGAGTGAGATTAATGGACAAACATATTCATCCTGTTTTACATGTACTAAAACATGTAAAACTATGATCTCCCTGTTGTTATCAGTATTCGGGCACATTTAGTTGGGAGATCTAATGACTGTTAAATATAAATTTGTACAATCAGTACTCTCATGCATTATTAAAATGTTAAAACAATACCTTAGCTATGCTAACAATTTTATTCGTTAACGTGGCATTGTTTTATTATTACATTATAATTGGCATACACTATGTAATATCCGGAGATGCAACTTATTATCAGATGAACCTTATATGACTCCACAGTATGTTTAAGAAGGTGTATAATAAATCGGATAAATATTTTTATATGTATTGCAGGTTCAATACAAGAAGTGACGATTTAAGAGACTACAGGAAGACAAAGTGCAGACAAAGCGGCTATCAGAGACGAAACGACTATTTATTAAGATTATTATTTGCCAGATTAAGCTTCACATAGCTTCCATTGCGATTGTTTGATGCATCAATTTGGCTCTCGGCGTGAACATTCCATTTTAATTAATGTCCTAAAGATCATTATTCATTGGTCTCAGCTGGATTAATAAAAGTTTGTTGTATTGTTAACAACTGCAATTTCGGCTCCAGAGATAGAAATGTAACTTCGCATAAACTGACAGAACAAAATGCAAAGTGCTCTTGAGCGTTGATGACTACGGCAAACAGAAATCTGCAAATGAGTTAGGGAGATTTGTCTAGGGAAGTTTAGATTTCTACGATTAATGACATTCTAAATGACACAAAGCTATATTTGCCAATACAGAGGAAGGCATTTATCTTCAAGCACTGTCATTATGAAAGGAGGACGGAAGCTTGTTCCATTATTGGAATGAGAGAATGAAATAATTATTGTTTTGTAACCAAACTTCCGTCTCAGTTTTACAGATTGAAAACACATATGTGATTCAACGGGACAGCTTTTAAAAGAATAAGTGTGAATTTTAGGAACGTCCGTCTCAGCGGATGGACTTTTAGCTTTTACCGATTCAACGAAGGAGTCATAATGCTTCGTGAAACGCACAGTAATAAACGCTTACTTGAAATGTCCTGTACAATAAATGGTTAACAACACATTCAAGACGATCTACCAATCGAGGACATAACAAAATGGTTGGTACAAATGATTATATGGCATTGAAACATATGAGCGAACTGTATGAAATAACAAATGAAACAAACGCTACGATTGTAACGATTATGAATACTAGTGAAGGTGTGCACTCCATACCCTTGGGTTACAGTCTGCCACACATAATATTAACAACTATATTGCTGACGGTGATAATGTTTGTGATAGTGTTTGGTAATCTACTGGTAGTCATCGCCATTTTTACAGACAAAAATCTTAAAACGACTCAGAATTGGTTTATAGCTTCGTTGGCTGTGGCGGATTTTCTGCTGGGACTAGTAATTATGCCATTTTCTTTGGCTAATGAAATGATGGGCTACTGGTATTTTGGAAGAGTGTGGTGTGACCTATGGAAAGCTATCGATGTTCTCCTTTGTACAGCATCAATTTTAAGCATTTGCTTGATAAGTTTAGATAGATACTGGTCAATCACGCGTGCTATTAAGTATTCCAGACAACGAACACCAAAGCGAGCTGCGTTAATGATAGCTGCTGTGTGGTTTTTATCAGCAATTATTTGCGTACCACCTTTGATTGGTTGGAAGAATCCACTGCCTGTTTCAGATTATCCTTTGTGCCTTTTGAGTGATGATATTGGCTACGTACTTTATTCAACTATGGGTTCTTTCTATATTCCCTGCGTTATAATGGTATTTGTTTACTTTAAAATATACCGTGCAGCAAGACGCCTTGCACGCAAAAACATAAAAAAGAAGCAAGTAATGAAACAAGTAAGAGTTGAAATAAGAGATGATTTACAAACGGAGTTTGCTTCAGCTTATAATACAGAAAGCATGATCCAAAGCTGCCATTTAGTATCAGATCAACCTTTTATAAAAAATCGGACATTGCAGTGTGTTGAAGAAACGGTTTCAACTACGGAAAATAGCCAAGACAAACCAAAGGAAAACCACAGTCGAAAGCAAAACAAGACTGATAGTTTTGAAGAAAGTTTTAAAAGGCAAAGTTCAAAAAAATCTCTTTCATCTGAAGTGAATAGTAATCTGTCTTATCAAGCCGAAAATGAACATGAACCGGAAGATTTCGATACGTGTACTGAAGTAGAACCAAAGAAGACCAATGCTAAAATAAAACTTGAAAACTCATCCAAGAAAAGGCAAAGGCAAAACGGAAATAAAAACACAAAAGGATGGCGCGCTGCCTCGCTACGAGAACACGAGCGTCAAAAGCGGAAAATCGCTAAAGCTCGTGAAAGACGAGCTACGATTGTTTTAGGCCTTGTTATGGCAGCTTTCATTCTGTGTTGGTGTCCATTCTTTACTCTTTATATTATCACTTCGTTTTGTTACTGTGTCGGTGAAATTGTTTTTACAGTGGTATTTTGGGCGGGTTATTGTAATTCTGCGCTTAACCCAATCATTTACACTATTTTCAATCGTGACTTTAGGCAAGCTTTCCATAGAATGATATGTAAAGTGGCATGTCGGTGTCAAAGATGAGTCACGTTGTTTGTTAAATGGAAATCATCTGGGTTATTGTTCTGTTTTATATGGGTTACCGTTATGCTTTCTCTAGATAGAATTTGAACGATTTCTATATGGCAAAATAAACTGTTAAACATAAAGGCACGTTATCTTTTCTTATAAATATGATAAGGGTATACTTAAAGCTAAAGGCATATTGGTATTTAAGGGTTTTGCGGGAGTTATACCTTCATAATTCAACCCACCTATAGTGTTCATTGAAACTATTTGAAAATACTTTTATATTTCATTTTGTAACCAGTGATATTAACTCAAACATGTGGTGTTATGAACTACTACTTATGAAAAGGTCTTTTACATGGTCACTTTTCAGTTCCCCGCTTTCGTAAATTGAGTGTTGTGCATATATAATGATTTAAAAAAACTGGTCATTTTTGTGTCGCCCTTTCGAAGAAAATGCGATACACGGGGATCGCTTTGTCCGTCCTTCCGTCAAGAAAACTTAACGTTGGCGTTAACTTTGCCTTTTCTAAATATTTCTTTATCAAACCTTCAAATTATATTGCTTATGACAACAAGCTCAGGATGTTGCCAAATTCTTAAGGTAAATGTCACATCTGATGGAGTTATGCCCCTTTTTTGTAGTTATATTTTGACTTGAAAACATTAGGTTGGCTATAACTTTGAAATGTCTTAATATTTCTTCATCATACATTCAAATTATATTGCTTCTGACAACACGGTCGTGATAATGTTGAATTCTTTAGGTCAAGGTCATATTTGATAAAGGTATGCCCCTTTTTGTACTTACATTTTTATTCCAAAATATAGCAACAGAGGGGGACACAAGTGTTCAACTCAACAGCCATCAAGTATTATCTTATCCTCTTTGACATTTGGTGATTACATGCTCTTTATTTTCTCTCTTTTTTAAACAGAAAACAACAACTTTGAAAGCCTGCAAACACGACAAATTTCAATATTGCAGGCTCGGTTTAACTGAGCCTGTTCTTGAGCAGTAATGGAAGTGCATTTATTTTACTGTCCACGCCGCCTAGCCCCAGGTTGAGCACAATTGAGTTTTTTACATAAATTAAAGTATCGTTCTCAATGGCTTTCAAAGGGCTGTGTACGTTTAACGGCCGCAAACTTCGCTACTTTGATAATGAAATAGAAAACTTAAATAGATAGATTAAGGTTTTGTCGAAAATGTTGTGTTTCCATTGTGTGGTGGTATGCATATTTAATTTGTTTTAAGTTGTATTGGTACCATAAGAAGAAAATTACGTGTTCGTTAATCCATTCGAACTTTCAAATTATTTTAAATTAATCTTGCAGATACACAGACACACTATGCTTTCACGTTTGGCTTCCCTCTCCATATAAACTTTTTTGTTTAAGAGCTCATCCGCTTTATGAAGTTGCAAGTCCAACTAAGCTTTTATCTCGACATGTTTTCCGACAACATATTGACGTGAATTCTTATAAAATTGCATTTGTTTGAAGAAAAGATTAAATACCAAAAATAATAGTTTTAATTGACCTTCTAATCACATTTAAAGGCAAAGCGGTGGAAACAGCTGGGCATAATTGTTTTAGAAAACCTAATCACATATCGTTTATTATAAAGTTAAGAAGCAAATTAAAACCACAACTATTTATTTAAATAAGATCACATCTGCTTAATTTAACTTATCGAAAACACAAACTTGTGAGACTATTTAAATTTAAAATATTGCTTTAAGCCTTAGTGCCATTTCGTTTCCAGTGATTTTGCGGTTTTAAAGACTATAGAATCCTTTATTTCTAAAGATCCAAAATTTCAAATTTCCTCCCAAATTGATTTTAATGCATCTCGTATAGAAAATGCCAATCAAATTCGCTTGGTTATAATCAGTTAAAGAGAACATACACAGCCTAGTGCTTTTTCTGATTGGAAAAGAAACCAAATCTTCAAAACTAATTGACACTCACATATCTCTTTATAAAATGTATCTCCATAAACACCTCAACCTCATTAAAACTTTGTGATTTGAAAAGAGGAATTCAAGAGTTTCAAAACTGATAATAAACAAGTTAATCATTGCCCAAGGTTATAAAACTGAGCATGGAAACCAGTCTCAAATCTCAAGCATCTGATTGGCCGAAATGGCGACCAGTCGCCATTTCAGCCAATCAGATGCTTGAGATTTGAGACTGGTTTCCAATCTCAGCTTTATAACCTTCAGCCCAAGTGTATCAGGAAGCCACACAGCCTCACATTACAGCCAAAAGTAGACAAAAAAAGAGGGCATAGTTAATTTCAAATAAGAAACTTTAAACATTTGGAATAGATGAAATGAAGCTTTGAAAGCGACCGAGCACGACAAATATGAAAATATTGCCGGCTCAGTTTTATTAAGCCTGCCAATGGAAAGTAATGAAAATTCATATTTCTGCCCATGCCGCATAGTCCCAGGTTGAGTGCAACTCAATATTTAAATCAGTGATTGGAAGAAATGAAAACCTTAGGAGAACAGTCGGCGGCAAGATATTTTGCCACTTGTATTTTAACTACAAGGATGCACATGCTCGTACAACACAGTCACTTTCTCAATGAAGTTATCGTATCAACAAACTTCGAAGTTCAAATTATATTTGAGAATTAGCCACAGTCAACCGATAAAGTCGGAAGTGTTGCATGCAAAAGAACACAACATGAAAAACATTTAGGCTAATGGCATTGTCAACCACAACAGGTGGGTACACAACGACCTTACTGAGGCAAGAGCACCTGCAGTCAACTCAGCAAGAACGCAAAGGGAATAAAAAACAGACAAAGGTTACAAGATTTACCTTTAAACCTCATTAACTCCCCAAAACAAAGTGGTAAGCAACGCAATTAGTGTTTATGGGTTGTAATACCCAAGCTTGCGGAGCGCTAAAGATTACCATGTTGGTCACCTTTTTGGAATTAAAGAATACTTTTTGCTGATTACGTGGATTAACTAAGTATTGCCTTTTATTTTCTTTAATATATAAACCATCTCTAGGCAAAACACTCGTTAACAAAGACCGTGTTGCAATAGTGATTTTAAACAGGGTCTGTATTTTTTGGAATTAAATCTAGGCATCCGCGATAAAACTCGTCATATGTTTTTCTTAATTTGTGTTACCGAATTTCCCATTAAAAAGTGAAATTGACAAATATGGAAGTTTCACACTCAGAAAACATAGCCTCACATTTAAAAAGTTGTTTCTATTATTCGAAGATGCATTAATTGAAGAATTTAGCTTTGTTACACCATAAAAGCTGCGAAATACAAACCACATAAGATGTTACATCTGGGACATCGCCATCCTAAATATTTACACTATTAAAATCATCTCATTTATTTTAATTTTAGTACTTACGAAACCATAGATCAATACAGTTTGTTAACATATCTGGATTCAAAAAGTTACATGTAGTGTCGGATGCACTTTACATATACTCAAACTAAAAAGTGTACAAAATCCAACTCACTGACCTCTTATTGTTACCGAATATAATATAAAATTGCAAATTTAAATTAAGTGTTGAGCTAAAACAAGATAGACGATTATGATCGCCAGGAATGAACTTTACACCGTTTAAAGCAATATTGTTTTCTACCATTCTATTACTTGCACAACATCTAAACTATCCGTGCACCTAGAATCACGTCTTGCTGCCGCGAACGAGCACGTTGTTAGGAATCGCGAAACATTTTTTAAGCTAAAAAAGCAAAAATCTAAATTGGTCTAAGAAGCTCAAAATAAAAAATATCGCGCATTCTTTTTTTCAGCCTTTTCACTCTGTAAGGTTTACTTCCTCGTAATAAAATTAAATAAGAGACCACCTAAATTATCTCTGTCAATGAAAACCAATAGAAAAAAAACCTTAATGGAATGAAAAACCATTTGCAAGAGAAAATAGAAACGTTATCGGCGGTATTAAGTATATAGTTTTTGTTACCAACGACTCTTATAGTAATTATACTTTATGGTCTTGGCAAGATCGCATCTAGTCCCTTTGTTGTACTAATTGTGCGCTCTTTGTTGTTGATTTGTTTTAATACCGCTATGGGAGAGACTTTATGCTTTCTCCTGCATTTGAACATCAACGTACATATTACGTTATAACAACATTTAATGTACCTTTAAATGTTGTGAATTTGTGTTGAGCTCAACCCGGGGAAAGGTGGCGTTGGCCATTTCATGCATTTCATTACAGTCCAAGAACTGGGTCCAAGATCATAAAACTAAGTTTTGAGATCAGTCTCAAATCTCAAGGATCTGATTGGCTGAAATGGCGACTGGTCGCCATTTCAGCCAATCAGATGCTTGAGATTTGAGACTGATCTCCAGATTTAGTTTTATGATCTTGGGCACAGGCTTAATCTAACCGAACATGCAATTTGTTCATATTTGTCGTTTTCGGTTGCTTTAAAGTTCTATTTTCGTCTATTTTAACAACATCTTAAGGTATCTGGACGAATTGTTAATTTCAGACAACATTTGAAACAAGGTATCACTACCAAAAATTTAGACTTTATTTTAAAAGGCTGTTTGCAAACAAAGCATTTCTCAACCACAACTTTATGGAGATTTGATTTATAAACTACAAAAAAATCAAACGTAATATCAATTTATCTACGTTAACATTAATGGAATAGCTTTTCTTGTTTGTTTGCACGACCTTGGCAATGGTTTGAAAGTTTATAAATATTTATAGAGACATCTTCTACATGGACGTAGAAGCTCGATCAGTTTCTTTGTTTTGAACATTTAACCAGCGTGATATTGCTTTCTTTGCTTCAGGTCCTCTGATCCTCTTTAATATCTAAAATACCTACCATTTCGCATTACACTGCTATTAGCTTCTTATATTAATATGTTGTGTGATTTTGCATGCAGCATCTCTGAGTAAATTGGTGGGCTTCAGATAATTTACCAATTCAACTCGTGCTTGTGTATTCTATGAAAACTTGAAGCGGCAAGTGTGATGTTTTTGAACCCAAGAACCATTTTCAAACCCCAGTGGCAAATATTTCAACCGTTCAAATCAGGTAACCGTTCCGATTTTGATTTTTGATTAACAGATTTTTATCATTATCCTATTACACAATGTAAAAGCATATCTATTTTTCTCTACGTTCCTACTCTGTGACTTTGTGGGAAGACTGAATTTTCTAATACATGTAACGGCCTTTGTATATCATTTAAACATTTAAAATGATGACATTATCTCATGTTCTCTGCTTTCTGTTTCTTTGAAGAAGATGTTATGGCTGAATGTGACTACTGTAGAACCGGTTTTATTCGCGTTAGTTTTATTTCCGCTAATATTCGCGAATCGTTTACCTCGCGGGTTCATAATATAATATAATATAATATAATATAATATAATATAATATAATATAATATAATATAATATAATATAATATAATATAATATAATATAATATAATATAATATAATACAATAATACAATACAATACAATACAATACAACACAACACAACACAACACAACACAACACAACACAACACAACATAATATAATATAATAATGATTTTCCATATATCCGAAAATAGGCAACTTAAAATAGAACTGTTAATCATTTCGAACGACACAATCATACGAAACTTTTTGCCACCATTCTTTAATTTAATTTATTTGAATTACTAGTATTTAAATAAATTTGATTATTTCCTTAAATCATCTAAATTTTTGACTTTTCATTCTGTATGTGGATATCTGTTGAGAGATCACTGTCCAAGTTTTGAGTCTGACGACATCGCGAATTCATAAACACGCGAATAAAGAAAATAGTACTCTTGATATAATGAATGTTTTTTTTTTCGATTCATAATCGTTTTTAAATAACTTTACATGAGACAAGTTTCTTTTTTAGCATTGTTATTTCTGTTTTCTTGTTTTCTTAGAAAACTGTCAAGCATACAAACTCTCATTTAATTAAACATCCTTATGGTAACCTTCTTTGTCATATATTTATTTCTGTTTTCTAGACACTCTAAAATACTTGAAGCAGTCCTCGTCATGTTTCTTATAATCAGTTTCAGGCTGCTTAACTATAGGAATACGAGATTTGATTAGTTTTGTCTGTTGCTGTCTATCAGAAAAATGATGTTAGGATTTGAGTTAAGATTGAAAACGTATAGTTTTCCTACCCGTCATACGTGAAAGTTGACATTTTTCAATCAATATATTTAGACAACTTCCTTTAATTTTGACAGCTCAATTAATTCTTGACTTTGTTAAGTAAACAAGATTATTTGTATGTTTACCACGATTTTAGTATTTTGACACCACAGCGGATGTAGCTCTATGACAATTTTATCACATAACACGAACGTTGTCGTTCTCGGGCGTGTTTTGGTAGAACGTGTTAGATTAGTTGTGAATATGTTTTTAATTTGTGTATTGTACACAGACATATAACAATCACATCTCGCAAACAAAATGAAGAGGTTTCTACATCCGGAAGTTTTTGCTTTTTGGATAAATGGGTTTGTTGATTATTTTTCTTAAAATATTGTGCTGAAAAAAAAACAAACACAACAAAACAAGCAAAACCACGAAGCAAACAAATAAATGGTGTAACAATTAAGTTTTTTTTTAAATTCAATTCCACAATTATGTCAGTAAAAATTCTCTCATTACTGTACCAATAATTTCACTAGCGGATTTAGAAGCGGGCGCACCCTTAACAATTGTCTTAGATTACTTTTAGTATCAATATCAGAAAGCTTAAGTGAATACAAAATACAAGAACGCAAATAAAAAATAGCTGCTCCTTAAAAAAGTTTGTGAAAGATCGCAAATATTCTCAAACTCATTTAGGCTTGTTTTGAGGGACGTTCTTTTAGTTGCGAATCCTAAGTGCGTTCTCTCTAATATGATTTGCAGGATCCACCCCTGTGTTTATTAATGTTTCCAGGCCACTTAAGGATACGTGTACATATTGGCATATCACGATTAGACATGAAATGAATAAAAATAACAAATTGTACGTTTAAAGTGGCGTATAGTGGCTCATAGAATATAATTTTTTTTAAAGATATCCAACCTGTTCAAATACAATATACATAAAACCTCAATCATATAACATGCACTTGACACCTCAGTGCATTTTCATCAAACTGTTGTTATTTTACGTTTTTCTCGCTGGTAATTGTACCCGTATACTAGTATGTCGGTTGTCAGCATTTGAAGGTAGAAAGCGAAATAGGATATCTGGAAAGCTACATGCATAATCTGCAAATTGCAATGTTTGATCTGAATTAAATGCTACTTAGATATCATTTGAATAGTTAAACTACATCCATAAAATTGTCACACCCGGAAAACAGCCATATTGCCAGGAAAAGAGAGTGAAATGGTTTGTAACTTTTCGTAACATTTCTAACAATAAGACCATTTGGGTTTAAACTTCCTTCAACAAATGCACACATCCCATACTCCCACGCAAGTTGCTCATGAAACATTGGCTGACAATTCTAAACTTAAACTGATTTGATTTGAAGACTTTATTTACAGAGTGTGACCTAATTAGTCTTGATGACTAATCTTCCTTGTGGCCCTCTCAAATATGTCACACATTTATACAAAACATAATAATAATATATGTTATACAAACATATTAAAGAACATTTGTATAACAAACATGAAGAACAATGTTATAATAAATTAACACAAAAACAATGAAATGAATATTAATAACATGAAATACTAAAGGGAAGGAGAAAATTATTATGAAGAAATTCTTTTTTACACGAATACATATGTTTTGAAATAAACAAAATATACTTAATTCTTTATCTAGCTCATAAATGTCCATGTGAATATGTTTAGACTACAACTTGATCGTACTTCCATTGGTATTTCGTTCCAAATCATAGGACCAGAGTATGACATCGTTTCTTTGAAATGTTCTTGGACGGGATATTTGGAAATCAGTATTACTTGTTGGACGAAGCGCTGTGTTGCTTGGTTTTCTATATTCAAACATTTCTTAAATATACATGTAAGTGGGTAAAATAAATGCCGTATGTCGTACAGATAGCCCTGTTTTAAAAGATTGTTTTTTTCTGATTTAAGATGTTTACGTTTATTGAAATCTTAAAAAAAGTTAAATATGCATATTAGGCATTGCCACATTTAGAAGACACAGCTTCAAAGATTGTTACAAGCTGTGAAATTAAAACCCCTTAAGATGTTGCATGTGGGACATAACCATCTAAAATGGAAAATTTACCATATCAAAATCAAAAGCCTCTCTTTTTTCTCTTATTTTTATCGTTGAGAAAACATTTTAATGGAAAAAGTTCGATAATGATGGTTTGCCTGCCTGCTTTTCAGAATTGTTTGCTGAATTAAGGCATCGCCACACTCCTCCCAATTCTATTCATCGGTAAAATAAAAATCATCAAATCTCAGTAAATACAAAATGACATTCAATGAAACTTTGCACAAATGAAGGTTACTAATGTATCTTTATTTTGCATACAAAAAGACAACTTAGAAAAGTAAAGAAACAAAGCTAGACCTAAAAATTCCTTGAAATCTATTTACATAAATTCACAAAAACTAGGCGATGCAGAACATAACTTGAAATTTCCTCGTGAGCGCAATGATACTGACAAGAAAATGTTGTGTACTTTGTAAAAAACTTTCAACTATTAAAAGAGAAATCAGTGATTGTCATCCGTTTACGCGACCAGGAAATTGAAGGTCAAACACACTTTTACTAATATCTCGTAAAGTTTACATAAGTAAATCATGAGGACACAATAAATTGTTGTCAGTATCATATTACTCATGTGGGAATTTAAAATGATGTTTTGTGTTCTTTAGTTTTTGTGAATTTATGTAAATAGAAGTTGAGGGAATTTTTAGATCCTGCTATTTTTCTTTACTTTTCTAATATGTCTTACCATCTGTAAAATAAAGATACATTAATAACATACACTTGTGCAAAGTTTCATTTAACAGCATTTTGCCGTTCTTGAGATTTTAATAATTTTCTTTTTATCGATGAATAGAATTGGGAGGAGTGTGGAAGGCCCTTACATGTGTAAGCTTGAGTTCATCATATATTTTGTTGACCTAAGATGGAAAATTGTTCTTAAGCCTGTAATCATATAGATTTTTCTTAAAAGGTAAACATTAGTTCTTGTTTGTACAGCTAGTACAAATTTGCTTTACTTTTCTGAAAGCGTGGCTTTACTCGGAACCATTATTAGATCAATATAATAACTGAGTTCTGTTAATTGTCATACAATCACATTATTTCTGATAAGAAACACATTTTATATTATTCAATGATATATCACGAATGCCTCTAGAAAATGTTTAATCTAAAGCAAACATAGCGAAACATCGATCGTGAACCATTTTGAGAAACCGAATCACAATTTACGGCTCTATAAACACTGGGGTGTTAATAATGAAATGAATTTCACTTGACACGATTTCGTTTAAAGAAAGCATCTAAAATAACCATCAAAATGCCGCTTAATAAGTCTACGGAAAAGTAATATATTTGTTGTATGAGATAACACATTTTTGTTTGATTACCCATGCAAGCTGCTTAAGAAGCTTCAAGACCTTATTCACATAGTTTATAAGTAATTATATCATTGTAACAAAGTTAGGGTAAGTGTGAGGTTGGTGCACCCTAGAACCTGGTTTAAACCCCAGTGGCTATTTGATTTGCCACTGACCGTTCCAAGGCGGTAACCCCTCTGGTTCTCATTTTTGTTAATTGTTACTGATGTCCTTTTTTAAACTGATCATTTTATTAACCATGCTCCCCTTCTCTCTCTCTCTCTCTCTCTCTCTCTCTCTCTCTCTCTCTCTCTCTCTCTCTCTCTCTCTCTCTCTCTCTCTTCTTCTTCTTCTTCGTCTTCTTCTTGGCGTGTATCTTTCATAAAATGATATTTGAAATGATTTTATGAACAATAGCTTGTAATTGAATTTTAAATTGACATCCATGTAGTGGTCAATAGTGTTCAACATAAGAAAAAAATATTTAACCGAAAAAGAAAAAAAAATGTAATGAACTCATGGAAAAGCTCAAATGCTACAAAAAGATGATTTGTATGCGTTTAAATAATAAAGTTGAGTTTAATAAACACCTTTAGAATGAAATATCTAAATGAATAATAGATATACATTGTATGTATAAACTGATTATAATAATAATTAAACTTTCTTTATGAAATATAAACACGCATTTAGTTAAAATTTAACTAGCATTGTTTGCCCTGTATAAAACATTTACAAATACTAATGTAACATCTGTCGAGTTGTATAGGTAAACACGCATACGGGAACAATAGTTAATAAAAGAAAAAAATGCGAAAGACAAGGCTTCTCTTTAAACCCCAGTATTTTATTTGAAATATATTAATAAATATGTATGAGAATACTCCTGTCAAGTCCTGTCAAGTCCAGATCATTAATCATGTAACCATAACAACTTTGTTGAAATTTGAAGAAAAAAACTGATATGAATTTTTAACTTGGTGATTTATAAATAATAAACACCATGATTTGTGTTTTGATGTCAGAAACGTCATTATCGATAATGATGATTATCTGAAACTATCCACAACTTGAAAAATAACTTATGGCTTTTCTTGAAAATTTTCAAATTTACAAATTTAACTCATCCGATTTAAAGTGAACTTAAACCATGAATTATTATTTTTGACCTAGAAGCTCCATTGAGACAGTTATCAATGATATACACTGTGACACTTGGTTATGCAGGTTTTATTGTTTTATTATTGTTCGTTGTTTATTCGATTATTTCCTAAAACATTTGAAAATTGAAACAGAAAATTGTTATCAGCCTTGGCGGATTTCGTGCTACTAGCCTGTGCATTGTTTTAATTGTCACAGTTAAACGTTAAGGTTTCGAATTTTATTGCAAGTAATATGTCATGTTTAGCACCAGGGAGTTTAAAGAAGTTTCCGTTAATCAATAAAACCATTCAATCGCTTATATTTATTACTATTTGAACGTGACAATAACGATTGCCGTGTGTCTCAAGTTGAGGATTTATACATCTAGTAACGTAAGCCAAATAATAA
Source organism: Corbicula japonica (assembly GCA_038501625.1). NCBI lineage: Eukaryota > Metazoa > Mollusca > Bivalvia > Venerida > Cyrenidae > Corbicula > Corbicula japonica. The sequence goes on along the minus strand of JAZAYU010000007.1, from coordinate 3,721,505 downwards.
TTGGCACGTATTTTCCAGCTTTAATAAGACAGTATATTATATAACGTCATAATTTGTCTGCAACAAGGCATCATTTAACAATTGGTATATGGAAGCGGAAATTTTTAAAAAAGAATATGTGACGATGCATAACTTAACCATGTTCCAATGTTCTAAATACACCGATCATTATTTTAATTTTTCAGCGTGGGTTCACAATTATATCCTTCTTTCTTGAAACAAAATACGATATAACTTGTTTCACTTTTTTGTGAAGTAACCATTTTATATCCTTCATGCTTTCAGAAACCACTGACATTTAATCAACTTAGGTAAGAGTTACATCAAAGGTCACAAAATCGGCAGTAGCTGGTATTTTCTCCTTCAAAGAAAATTTATGTCTTCCTATTTGAAAATAGATTCTAAATGAACTTTAAGCATTTCTTTGCAAAATATGCTAGAATAATGTTTCAAATAAAAATAGTGTATTCCGATTCAATGTGGAAAAATAAACACTTCATGATAGGTGTTGTTAGAACATTGGATAATTGTTTAAGGATGTAAATTTAATCCTGGTAATTATGGATGATGATGTTTTAAAGACACGTGTATTTTCTGCTATCTGTTTGATTTTGTTTCAAAGTTAGGCTGTAGGCTGTAAATGACTTTAGGCTGTAAATGACTTAAAATTATACAAGTATTTCTAATATCTTTACAAATCCTGGAGGGCAACTATCCTGCAAGATGTAAACGTTTAAAAAGATGAATTTATTTTGCCGCCCAGTGGTGTTTTTCATTTGATATCAATCATAAATAGAAAATTCATTCTTGTTTTCCTCGCTATTGGCTATCATAGTAGGCATATGTTTTCTAAATGGTTTTCTTATAAAATGTGTACAAATATACTTTGATCTATACAAAAAAGATATTATAACAAAAAACCGTATTGCCGAAGTGCAAATAAAGAAAGAAACAATTATAGCAACAATTAGAAGTCGATTTGCTTGCAGTTACATTATTTACGCAGACGTCTGTAAGGAAACTCATCTAGTATCAGATGATCTGCTAATAACATCGAAAACAGATATTCTTTTCGCAAATTATTAAACAGTTTATGTCCAATCCCTGTAACTACTCTGCTGTAAAAGCAATTTATCCAGAGGACTCGTTAACAGGTACATGTATGATATATTAATGATATGATTTCACAAGGGTGTTCATTAGTCAGTGATTACTGTCTACCGTACACTGGTCAGCTGTCAAAACTTCGTATTCGTTTGGTTTTTCAGAGTGGTTTGCATCAAACGTAAGTCTAACGTAAGAGAAGATTATGTTGCTTTTATTGCAAATTAAAGCTTTAGACGCACTCGTTCTTTTAAACTCAACATGTTAAACCAGAAAAACGACTGGGTGTCTTTAGAAAAAAAAACGTAAAAAAGGTTTGCGTGTACACTGATATCGTTTACTAAACGGTGCGTTATTTTAAAGGATGGTTCGAATATAAAATTAATTTCTATTACGACTCATGCCAAACATAAACCAGATCATGTCCACAAAACACTTTCATAACATTCAACAACTACAACAAATTCTCACATTTTTGTCATTTTTCAAAGTACAAAATACTTTCCAGAAATCACGTTCTAACCGAATTATATTCCCATGGTATTAGCAGGTTTCTAATGTTTTATTCAGTTAGTGTTTTTATACGTGCGTGATGTCCCAGCAGACATGAACAGAATTATTTAATTCTTATTAATCCCTTATTATTAAGTGTCAGTCAGTGACAACTTATACCGAACAGTACATGCTGTCAGTAAAGAAAATGATATGCCAGGCTAGACAAATGAAAGTTAAAACAAGAGCTGTCACTGAAATTGACATATACACCCAAAATATGGATTTGAAATCAAATTGTTATACATATGTAATAAAAATATGCATGTGGAAGAGATGAATCATTCTGAAAATAATGTGAAAGATGATAAGGATCATTTGTTTAAAGACTGTAGTAAATATCTCAAGTTATAAATAAGTGATAGTAAAATATTACAATTTTTAAGAAAAAAAAAACTAAAACTAAATGGGAGATTATACGGGGGATATTATTATTAGAGCTATGGACAGCATATAATGTCGGTGATGATAAGGAATCATGTAAGTTACGATAAGGAACACATTTTTGAAGTTAGTCCCTCAAGAAATGTAGGTTAAGCAAAGGGCCCATCACTCAGCAAAAAGTAATCCTAGGAAAACTCCTGACATTATGCACAACTAGATTAGGTGACTTACATTCCTGTGGAACTTCAATGATATCCTCACAAGAGTTTTAGAGATGGAGTGTGGACAGTTTAGGTTTTAATATGATAGCAGTTATAGAAAAAATGACTAAGGGTCAATAACTGTGCCAAAAATAATGCAAGTGGAAAATCTTGATGATATGCAGAACAAGGCTAGGCGACAAACATTCCTGTGAAGTCTTAATAAAATCAACCAAGAAGTTTTGAAGATGAAGCATTGACAAAATTTTATATATAAGTTATAGTAAGAAAATAACCAAAGGCCCATAACTCTGGTTAAAATAATCCGAGAGTTAACTCCTGGCGATAGGTTTGGGGACATATATTCCTGTGAAGTTTCAATGAAATCCCCCAAGCGGTTTTGGAGATAAAGCATGGATGAGGTTTAAATTAAGAACTAACATGTAGTAAATAAAGAGGTCATCAGGTTTATATAATGCACCTATATAGTAAAATGACTAAGGACCCATACCTCGGCCAAAATAATACGAGCGGAAATCTTGACGATATGCACAACTAGGCTAAGTGACAAACACTCCTGTGAAGTTTTAATGAAATTTAAATTCCTCAAGGATTGTTGAGAAGAAGCGATGACAAACTTTATCGGACTGACATTTTGGACGGACGGACGGACGGACAAAGGGACGGACACACTGTGCGATTACTATTTGCCTCGTTCGATGGGCATGAAAACGTTTCTGACAAACATACTAACGATACTTATTAACAAGTCTCATTTATATATCTGAAAATATTTTTTTATCGGTATTTCGGTCAGTTTTTTAGATGGGCGATAAATTTTCCAGCCAATAAAGAACTGGATATTGTTCAATACGTCACACTATATTTACACTTTTTAAGTAATTTACATTGTCATTACTGTCCAAGAACATGCCCATCGAATAAAGCTCGTGAATTATATTTGCCTTATTATTATTTTGCTTCTCAGTGTTGTTTTAATTCTTGGCGATTAAATTAAAAACTACATAATCATCGTGTGCGTATTCATTGCAATATCAATACCACGGTTGGAGTAGATCAAATTTGTAATGTTTGCTTCTGTTAATATTGAGTTGCGCTTAAATTGATGTTTTACAGTAATATGCACTTTTGTTCATTGAAACCAAACCTGCAATATTTTCAATATGTTTAGATTAAGCCGCTACAAAAGTTTCCTTTTCTTCTAAAATGATGTTTCCCTATTTAGGATTTTTAAGTTGATAAACCCTTCTGGTCTTTTTCTGTTGAAAGTAAAATATGCTTCTCATAAAAGAATATGCTAGAAACACAGTCGACTCATAAAGAAGAAAATAAAATATTTAACCAATTTTTATACATAACTGGAAGCAATTCGAGCAATAAAAAGGAACGGGTATGGTCACCAGTTAAATGATACATGTAGGTCATTCAATAATTGCTCATGGCTGATCTTAAGAAATTGTAGGTTTATTACAATATAAAAGTTTCGAGTATTATGATGATAAGCAAGGTTCTAAAAACAGAACCAATTTTATATGTTTTATTTTTCTAAGCTTTCTGTGTTGCCAACATGACATACCACTCCTTCATCGGGGACAGAAAGCTACTGATAATGTAATGAAATATTGAACAGTTTATAATCGTATACCATTTCTGAACAAATTGCGTTTCTCTTAACCCAGGCGTATGCGAAATTATAAAATCTTTCGTGTCGGCGAATATTTATCACTTCTTTGGTAAAATGAGTTTTACAATAATCTGTAATAACAAAGGACCAATCCTGTCCATAAAACAAAACAAGGGTTTATCTAATGATTATGAGGTATTATTCAACAGAACTGCAGACAGACTTCATTAATAATTTGTAGCAACCACGGAACAATTTGACATTTTGACGGGAAATAACAAACAAAGGCCATCTTGGTATTCGGAAATTACAGCTCTATCTTGTGTTGTTGAGTGACAACACAACAATAAAATGTACTTGCTAAAGACTCGATAGTTCATATCATTGTCTCAAAACCCATTTATCACTTATGATAACAAGAAATTAATAACAACTCGCGCTTAAGTAGATAACTTGTATGACAACATAGTTAAACACTTGTTGATAGTGAAGACGTTTAAAACAGAGGCTTGCACTTAATCAAAACATGAAAATTGATCATTTATAGGCAACCACAAAGATTGCATTTTGTTTTTGTATAAAACAAATGTTTCGAAATCAAAATAGATGAAATAGAAAAATTGAAAGCCGTAGAAAACGATATTTAAACATATATTGCAGGGACAGTTTGACCTAGCCTGTACATGGGTAGACATGGAAAACACATATTCATGCCAACCGCCTAAATTACTGTTAGGCGCAAGTCAGTATCTACACAAGAAGACAGTGAAGGTTTATACTGGCTTCCTACCAATCGTGACGGTGGTACAAAAAACCGTCAATGCGATATTTTCAGACTAACGCGTTTAATGATACGCGAGCGGTGTATGTCCCCCCAAAATGGTTTTGCACTGATGAGTGGAGCTTTACTTTGTCCATATACATGTAATTGATCTTTGATCCAGGATACTAGTATTTAATACACCCACACAATCACCGACATAAATATAGCCCGAAAAATAAAAATAAAATTATTCTTTTTTAAAATAACTATCTACAAATATATGTATCTTTATCAAAGACCTTCAAAGATCCTCATTGATCCCGGCACTGATTGAATTTAAGATATTCTGAGAAACCTTTTATTAGCTCTTTAATTCCCGAAACTGTCTGGAAACTTTAGAGGGATTGAACGCTAAACGTACAAAGTAAAGTAAGATGTCTTGCCGGTAGTATTTCGTTTTCAATTGACGGGTTATGTTTGTGAAAGAATAATGGGCCATACATTATACATTGTATTTATACCAAACTATTACTGAATCGTTAGATGTATAAAGATACGTTTATTCATACTAAGGAGAAATTAGAGAGTTCTTAAGAATGAAGTCAAACTATTTCTTTGAATATATAAATTTTTGCAGTATATTTTATTAGACTTTTGTCTTAGCAATTGAACATATTCGTAATGTCGTTATGGAAATTCTCTGTGTTAAAGCTTGTTATTTAACGTCAAAATGTTTAAGTTATTGCATGCCAATGGAAAGAACGTGTCTACCGACCCTTTTGCAGAAACCGGAAATCCTCTTATCGGTTTCTGTCTTTTACTTAATCGATTTGAAGCACGCAAGGTAGGTACTCACTATCTATTTATAGATAGAATGCTATTAATAAATAAATAATAAATGTTTTAGATCTGTTAAGTTAAATTACAGATATCGAAGGCAAACAATGCTATCTTTGTCCTATTTAAAATCTTTCCTCGGATGGATTCCCGAGATGGGACACTCATATGGCATTTATTAACAATTTGGTACTGTTTGTTTTGCGGGTGTTGTTTGTGCTAATTTTTTTCAAAAGACAACATATTCAATTTCGAAAACCAGTTTTGGCAATATTCTTTAACAAGTGCTCAGAAATGACAATTAAATGTGATAATATGAATGCTAGAAGATTTGGTTTAAACAATATTTATTTCTTCGATAAATATACATATACAACATGAATATTTGCAACAGGATTGTGAAGAAAGTTATAATAACTTGTATAATATAAAAAGCCTACAAGGTGGACTAACACTAGAATATTTTAATATATAACTATGTAAAAACTAGTGGCTTGATAACGTTGCTGAAGTTATTTTAGTTTTCTATTCGAAATAAAAATAAATCGTGGCAAAAAGCAATGCATTCTACTCTTGACTTTTAGCTTAAAATAAAAACAAACAGTTTTTTAGGCATGATGACTTTCGTGGAAATTTATTCTTAAGTACAAAGATGCAATATCTTATTTGCGTTATCTCATTTTCCAGTTGGTATGTTAGAAGTATCAATGAGAAATTAAATTGAAATTGAGACTAAACTGCTCATTGTTAGAAACACTGATACGAATGAAATTTAATTTAATTGGAAATGCTATCCCGGTTTGAAAAATGAGGTTTCAAATTGTGTAAAAATCGGTTTAAATTTAAATTAATTTCTCCCGAAAAGGTCTGATTCCTGAGTTCAATTCTTTGATTTGTTCTGAAGTTCAGCAACCACACAGTTCTTGCAATCGTCTCTTTTAAGGCGTACAATTTGGGACACGTCTGGGGAAAATGGTTTTTGGTAATATTTTTCGATGTTTTGTAAAAAAAAGTTAAATAGTTGGAAAGAACATACAATGATCTATTATTTCCTCATATTATTCGGGCAAATTTTTACCTACTTCGATTTAAGAATGTTATTTTTACTGCGACATGCATAATAAAAATGTCGTTCCCTCAACTTAATGGCTTGAAGAAAACAACTACACATAGTTAGGAACCAACGATTTCAAAAAATGTCTATCCCCCAAAAATATCATGCCTACGAAAAGATGTGCATATATTTTATTTTACGTTACTAATCAGGTTTCGTGTTAATGCACTGTATTTTGTATAACTTTGCTAAAATTCATAGCCAATTAAGATTTTTTTAAAATTTAACTTTCAAGGCACCGAAGAACAAAATGCAAAGTAATATGCTTATTAAAATCCTGAAGCATTATAAAAGTCGTTTGAACCACATGCGTGTACAGAAGCAGCCAAATTACCATTAATAGATGACCGTGGAAGTTACAAGGTAAACTAACATGAAAAAAAGGATAAGCTTGTAGTATATATTCCACTGATCATTTTTCTGGAATAAAAGGAGGAAAATAAAACAAATAATAATAATAATAATAATAATAATAATAATAATAGTAATAATTTACAAAGTGATAGATTATTTATTCCCATTACAAAAAAAGAGAAATGTGCATATCAGGAATCGCCAAACTCACAAAACACAGCCTCCCCACGCAGCGAAAAAGAACAGAGGAAAAGAGAGCATGTTGTTATAAGTATGTCAATTCATTTAAGAAGCCACAAACAATTAACGACATAGAGAACCCTTTGGGTTTCCGCCTTGGAACGGTCAGTGGCAAAACAAATTGCCACTGGGAGGTAACCGCCTTGGAACGGTCAGTGGCAAAACAAATTGCCACTGGGGGTTTAAACCAGGTTCTAGGGTGCACCAACCTCACACTTTCCCCGACCATTCTCATATCAACAAACAAGTACAAGTAGTCCAAATAACTCCAACTCACCCATCAGCTTAACAATGTTGCATGCAAAAGCACACAAACATACAGAACATAAGAAGCTAATAGCATTGCAAAGCAAAATGGCGAGTACTCGATGATCTTACCGAGACCAGAGTCCCTTGAGTAAAATTGGCAAGAACACGATGGCAGGGATACAAGAATCAAATCGAGCTTCTAGGTTCTTTAAAGAAAAGACAAGTATTTTAGAAAATTCCCTATCAAATTACAACGAATTCTTTTAGAATTAACGTAATAATAAACAAGAAAACTAAATCAAGCATATAAATAACTGCATTAAATATCTTATTTAAACCCTAATTTGGAGATAAAATTAACAATTGAATTCAATTTGTCAAAAAAGATTCACGACTTGAGAAGAAACATATTTGCCTGACTAATTATAAGGTATAGCGAGGTCATTGGATTGAGTCTACATGTGTGTCTGCATATTTTAAAGTTACAGGTTGACAAAGTCGGTCGACATTAGGTTCTGTTTATTCTCAGGTTCTTTCTTATTTTCATTAATTTCTTAAGGACTCTTTAGACAGAAAATGACCATAATAGACACATATTTTCCTTTCATCTCTATTTTTGTTCTTACGGGGAGGATGGATGTGTTTTCTGAATGTGGTTATTCCTGATATGCCCATGCCACATTTTTATATTCTAAGTGCACTTGTACTTGTTTGTACTTTAGAATTCCTGACAATGCAATCATATACCAGTATTCTTTCTTTGACGTTTTGAACTCATTGTTGTCAAGCAAACTGTCATTCAAAAGCGTATAAGCAGCTTTAAACTCACAGTTGTTAAATTATAAGTTATGAACCAACGTATATTAAGCAGCTTTCGAATGTTTTTTTCTCTATAAGCTTACCACCAAGTGACAAACTTTCAGCGAAAACCACAGAACGTAATAAGGACCAAACAGCATTATATTCCATTATTAAATGACGTGATGCGAACGTCCATATGCTACGAAATGTGTTTCTTTTATAATGTACTTAATATCATCATTTGTATCTGTTTCAGGTATAATCTTATATAGAAGAAAAGAGCCATGTCATGCGAAAACGTTCCTTACTTGTAGATTTACTCGCACATTTTTTAAATATCAGCTGTAATTTGTTTTTGATTTACTGAGTTCTCTTGCTGTTCGTTAATTGTGTATTAGTTTTTAAATCGACAACACCATAAATTTGTGTTCTCTCTCATTAGCATAGCCGCACTTTTAAAGCGTTATTATGAATTCTAGAAAAAAGTGAAACTTAGGTTTGTACACTTTATCACATCAATAAACTTTATCATCTTTCATCGCCATAAATGTATAGCTTAAAAAGTGTTTCTACGCGTCCCAGAATAATTAATATCCAATCATTTAAAATTTTAAACCCTTTTTAACAGTATCATAAAATATTGTATACTGTCTCTAAAAGTGCTTTATTGTATCTATAAAAACCTTTATAAGTGTTTGCAAAAGAAACAAGTGTCAATTAAAAATACGTTAACGACCTCTTGAAAAAGTGTGTCAGCAAATTATACCATTTTAAATTATAATTACCTTCCATTAAGTGTTCGTCAACGTAATACATTCATTTGTCTCTTCTTATTAAATTCGGTTAATAACTGTCTGCACAATCTAAATTTTTTTTATAATATCTCATTTTATCATTTTATAAATTCTATCATTCTTTTAAATATTGTAGCAATTGAGATCTGTGTTTTAAATATATGGAAATTGGAGAGGTTTTTTTTAATTGACCTTTGTTTAAACTTGTCGCGAACCTCGCGAGTGATTAATGTTAATAACTGAAAAATCCTTAAACAAATTTAAATACTCTAAATAACTTGATGTCTGTTTCATTAATTTTAATATTTATGGTATAATTTCAAGTAATAATTGATCTAAAATTAATATTTGTGTTAAGTTTCAAAATTCCTAAAGACACAGAATTATTATACATGATTGTTGGTTTTTGTAATGTATATTACTATAAAAGCTTCAATTAAGTCATTATATTGTCAATTGTTTTATCTACAAATAGTCAAGAATTTCTAACTTTTGGAACCAAATTTATTACAAGTAAAAGTGAACAGAATATTCATTGTGGATTTAACAAAGTGATTCATATTGGATTTAATAGTGTAATTCTTACCATCTGGATTTAATTCTGGATTTAAGTGTCATTCTTCAAGCTGGATTTAATTAGTGAAAATATTACTGTGAGCAGTGCCTACTATTATAAAAATACCATTATAAAGTGTTTACAGTAATATTCTTCTACATTCTTGGATTACCATTCGAAGTTTTGGATTTAAAATATTAGTGTGTAAAGTCTTTTTAATTAGTGTAAAATGTGTGTAATTCTTCGAAAGTGTAAATTTCTATTTGTGTAAATTTGTGTAAAATTAAATTCCAATGTGGCGTGAGATTAAAAGTGTATAAATCTATTCCGGTCTTCTTTGGTGATTGACTCCGCTACATCATAAGGTGCCGGAACCCGGGATTGGATCACAGGGATATGGATACAACTGAACACGGATCACTGTGAAATACAACTGAACACGGATCACAGTGATACAACAAAACACGGATCACAGTGAAATACAACAGAACACGGACCACAGTGATACAACAAAACACGGATGAAGAAAGTGAAATACAAAAGAACACGGATCAAAGTGAATACAACTGAACACGGATCGATGTGAGATACAATTCAACACGGATCACAGTGAAAGAGACTTGAAACATCAGACTAAGACTTATCATCACTATGTCAGACAACAAAGAGGAGCCTACAAAAGTCAATGTGTCTAGTCTTAAAGGGACACGGACTAGGTATCGTAATACCATTGAGAAAGAGATTACAATAGGAAATACATTACTTCGTAATGGACCTGATGTGTTTGAAAGTAGGGAATTTTTAGGACAAATTAACAAGTGTGCTAAGCGTTTGAGGTTGTATATGGACAAACTAGAAAATACAACTGAGAGACTTTCTGCAATAGTGAATGATGAGGAATGGATAGAACGCATAAGAGAAGAAGATGAAGTTCTCTATTCAGACTCATTTGACTGTTGTGTGAGTCTTGAACACTATGAAGAAACACTGAAAAATGTGAAACCAAAAAGTGATGCTTCAGATAGGCTTGTTGAAGAAAAAACAGAACAGTCGCAAACTGAACTGATACTACAGTTGATGAACCAAATGCAAGAGCTTATGTTAATGCAGCAACAAGACAAAAGAGAACAGAACCGAACTACATCTGTGAAGTTACCAAAGCTGGACTTGCCAACATTCAATGGTGATAAATTATTGTGGTCAGAATTTTGGGATGCTTACGAATGTACTATTCATGAAAATAGAAAGTTGTCGAATGTTGAGAAGTTCAACTACTTGCAAAGTAAGTGGTGATAAGTGGTGATGCTAAGGCAGCAATTTCGGGACTTACACTGACAAATGATAATTATCTTGTAGCAGTATCGTTACTCAAGGATCGATTCGGGGACTCTCAGGCTATTATTGACCTTCATTACAGCAAGTTAATGTGTTTGTCGCCTGCTACCGATAATACAGAAAATTTGTGGAACCTGCTTGACTCAATCGAGAAGCACCTAAGAAGTCTTGAAGCGATGGGTCAGAATACAGATCAGAATGTGTTTGTATCCATAATTACATCAAAGTTGCCCAATAATGTGCTTATGCAACTAGAACTAATGAAGGGTGTACGTACAAGATGGACAGTAGCAAAGTTACGAGAGGTGTTAAGTGACTACATTCATGCAAGAGAACGATCAGAAGAACACTCGAAAGAAGAAGTTTCACATGGACTGACAAACAGAAGCGGACAACAGCCAAGAAGAGAGACAAATTACAAATCCCAAAATATGACAACGACCAAAGGAATTACTTAAACTGACAATGCATCCCCGAAGACGACAGCAGAAGCTCTAACTACTGGAACAAGACAAGTGACCACTCGATCAAATACGTGCAGATATTGTGAAGGAAACCATTGGAGCGATGAATGTAAGAAATATACCACCATTGAAGATAGAAAAATGAAAATAAAAGGAAGCTGCTACATATGCTTAAAACAGGGACACATATCAAAGGAATGCAGATTGAACAAGACATGTGTTTATTGTGGGAAAAATAATTCACACCATAGAAGCCTGTGTCCTAAGAGAATTCCAATGAAATTAACTGAAAGTGTCCATTTCATAGAAGAAACGGAAGATACCGATCTGTGTCCAACAGAAAACGTGCTAATATCATCTCATGAAATGGTGCTTATGCAGACTGCTCTAACTGAAGTACAGAATCCTGAATGCGACAGTTCAAAGGAAATACGAATCATGCTTGACTCTGGGTCACAACGAACATACATAAGTGAATCATTGGCAAAGTACCTACAATTGAAACTAGGTCCAGTTCAAGAAATCTCACTGATAATATTCGGAAGTGACAAACCGAAGATCATCAGGACGCCTACAACAAAAATAGACTTAAAACTTAAAGAAGGAACATTCCTTGCAGTTACTGCAAATATTGTGCCAAACATAACAGGGACAATACAACGCCGAGCTTTCCAGTTACCTGACTCCACGAAACAGCTGATCAAAGACCTGACCTTAGCAGATACAATCCCGAGTGAAAAAGAGTCATCTAAAATTGACCTACTAATAGGAAATGACTACTATTTGGAAATAATTCTCCCACAGAAGATGGAAATTCAACCAGGATTGTATTTGTTGGATTCCAAGTTTGGGTGGATACTGACTGGAAGAACAACTGAAATTGAAAGTGAAAATAGTGAACTTAGTATGTTGATGCTTGCCTGTGGGACAAACCTAAATCCAAAAGAAGATATGATTACCAATGTTGACAGTGTCGATCCAAAAGAACAAAACCAAGAAGATTTCTGGAATGTGGAGTCTATCAGAATTATTGACAAGGTCAATAACTATGATGATGAAAAAACAACAACAATTAACAGCCTCAAAGATACAATTATAATTATAAAAAGGACTTTACAACATACGGTGGCCTTGGAAGGAAGAGGTTCAAGTCTTGCCAAGAAATCATGAACTTGCAATGGTCGTTCAATAGAAAATAAGACAGTGGATTCAAGATGATGACAGTGATGAACAGTGAGGGGGGAATGTCGCGAACCTCGCGAGTGATTAATGTTAATAACTGAAAAATCCTTAAACAAATTTAAATTCTCTGAATAACTTGATGTCTGTTTCATTAATTTTAATATTTATGGTATAATTTCAAGTAATAATTGATCTAAAATTAATATTTGTGTTAAGTTTCAAAATTCCTAAAGACACAGAATTATTATACATGATTGTTGGTTTTTGTAATGTATATTACTATAAAAGCTTCAATTAAGTCATTATATTGTCAATTGTTTTATCTACAAATAGTCAAGAATTTCTAACTTTTGGAACCAAATTTATTACAAGTAAAAGTGAACAGAATATTCATTGTGGATTTAACAAAGTGATTCATATTGGATTTAATAGTGTAATTCTTACCATCTGGATTTAATTCTGGATTTAAGTGTCATTCTTCAAGCTGGATTTAATTAGTGAAAATATTACTGTGAGCAGTGCCTACTATTATGAAACTACCATTATTAAGTGTTTACAGTAATATTCTTCTACATTCTCTTGGATTACCATTCGAAGTTTTGGATTTAAAATATTAGTGTGTAAAGTCATTTTAATTAGTGTAAAATGTGTGTAATTCTTCGAAAGTGTAAATTTCTATTTGTGTAAATTTGTGTAAAATTGAATTCCAATGTGGCGTGAGATTAAAAGTGTATAAATCTATTCCGGTCTTCTTTGGTGATTGACTCCGCTACATTGTATGCTTGACTATTTGTATATAAAACTTGTTAGCTCAAAAGGTAAAGCAAATTTAAAAAAAAAACAAATACATACAGTCCTTAGAAAATTTGAAGATGGCACTGTCAAAGATATAAGCAACATTAAGTTGCATGTTTAAGTCATTTACAAGGGACATGACTTAAACATTTAATTAGTAGTTATCAATATTTTTGTCAAAAATAGTTTTGCTGATATAAATTATATAATATTATGTTGAGTATCGAAACAAATTTACAAGTACTTTCAATGATAAGTATACGCTTCATAAGTTTCTGGGAAAAATAATTTGAAAGTTTATCTGAAAAAAAGTCAATTAGAAATTAATTGCTTTGTTTATATTGTTGATACTATTATATTCCCAGTGTTTTGCCAACAGGATAATATGCCCTTGCAAATTATTAAGCAACACTTTGTTTTAAGATTGAGTCAATAAAAACGGGCTTATATCGTGAAAAAGATCATTATTGTAATAGGTTTATCAATAAATATATGAATATTTCTCAGTTAAACTTACTCTTTGGCTTTGTCGCTCGTCATTTCCAGACAGTAACCGCTGAGTTCTCAACGACCTTCAAAGGGAGTAATTGATAATGCAACTTAAATTGTTTATAACGTTCTTGGATCCCTGGTTGACACTGACAATAACTATGAAAATTCGTATGCACAATGGCGCAGAAAATTTGGAGTAGTTCTGGCGGTATTTGACAAAACATTATATAACCGAGTTAATCAATTAGGAATTTGTTTTATCATTCATTTATTAGATTTATCTCCAGGGATTTTCCAGACAAAACTCATAAATAAATTTCCAGAATTTTGTAACAATATTTTAATTTTACTTTTAAGACTCATTATGCGATGTCCATAAAATACTTAAGAGCCGTCTTCAGCCATCATTGCACGTTCATCGATAAAAAAGAAAATTATTGTAATCTCTCTAACGGAAAAACGACGTTGAATGAAACTTTTCACAAGTTAATGTTATTAATGTATCTTTATATTGCATATAATATGTCACGTTAGAACCTAAAGAAAAATAACAATTATATCTAAAAATTCCATAAAAGTTATATTTACATACATTCACAAAACCTTACAACACAAAACATTAGTTAACATGTACGCATGAGAAATATGATACTCACAACAATAGGGTGTGTCCTTTGACTTACATTATGCCAACAGCATGAGATATGACAAAACGTGGATTTGATATTGAATTTTCTGGTCGCTTCTTGGTCGCGTTAATGGTGAACAAACGTTAATTTCTCTCATCAATATTGAAAGTTCTTCATAAATCATATAACTAATGTAAGCATTTAAAATATGTTTTGTGTTGTTCAGATTTTGAAAATTTATGTTAAAAAGTATTCAGGGAATTTTAGGTCACGCTTTTTTGTACTATTCTAGTTTTTCTTAACGTACGTAAAATTAAGATACATTAAAAACGATTATTTGTACAACGTTGTATTAAACTGCATTTGCCGTTACAGAGATGTTGATTTTTTTTTAATTTTTACCGATCACAGTACAACAGAGAATAACATGTTACTGTGTTGCGATGTAAGTGTAATCAGGTTAGGCCGATATAGCGAGCGAAGGGTCGTAGCTATGCCAAGGCAAGGTAAACCGAAAATTAAAACAGTATCATATGTATTACTTGCATTAAGATATGTTGATTTGTATTAGTTGCATTAAGATATGTTTATTTTAAAGCAGCAGCAGCATCAGCAGTAGTAGTAGTAGTAGTAGTAGTAGTAGTAGTAGTAGTTGTTGTTGTTGTTGTTGTTCTTTTTGTATAAATAATTGGACGAAACTGTGTATCACAGAAGTTAAAACTAAGAAAGCATTTGTATAAAATTTAGTAGTAGTAGTAGTAGAATTAGTACTAGAAGAAGAAGTAGTAGTAGTAGTAGTAGTAGTAGTAGTAGTAGTAGTAGATGTAGTTGTTGTTGTTGTATAAAAATTGGACAGAACTGCGTATCACAGAAGGTAAAACTAAGAAAGCATTTGTATAAAATTTAGTAGTAGTAGTAGTAGTAGTAGTAGTAGTAGTAGTAGTAGTAGTAGTAGTAGTAGTAGTACATGTAGATGTAGTTGTTGTTGTATAAATAATTGGACGAACTGTGTATCAAAGAAGGTAAAACTAAGAAAGCGTTTGTATAAAATTTAGTAATAGTATTAGTAGTTGTTGTTGTAGTAGTAGTACTAGTAGTAGTAGTAGTAGTTGTTGTTGTTGTTTTTGTTGTTGAAGTATAAATAATTGGAACTGTGTATCACAGAAGGTAAAACTAAGAAAGCACGATATATATCCTTGAGGTTATTGAACAATTACGATTACTTTGCCAGTTGGGATGTTGACGCCGTCTAAATGATAGTTGGATATTAAAATATGACTTGTTCTCTGACAAAATCGGACGCTTACATCTCGTACATCTGCAAGCACATAACTTAAGAAAGACCCGACATCAATTTCATAATTGCAAACTACGTGACCAGTAGATATTGATCTTTGATTGTGACCAGTTAGAACTATCAACACTTCCGCAATAATGAAGTTTCGTCAATGAACAATAGAAGACCAAGGACTTAAGATGATTATGTGACATTTTTTGTCTAGGCTACTGACCTATGTTTAGGAAACTGAAGAAATACTTTTTCTGAGATATGAAATGTCACCATATCTTACAATTTATTGTGGTCGCTGGTGTATTATATTGTAATTACATTTTACCTTAAAATGTTGTCTTACGCATTAGCCCCTTATGATTGCAAGACTTTGATATGAAGTCTCGCAATCCAAAGATAAATCACAGCATTGAACGCACTGAGAGGTCGACTAACTCTTTAGACTTTTGAAAATAAGAAGTTCTTTTCGGCAGTTTTTGGGCCTGCAAGTTGTTGCTATTTTTAGACCAGTAGACTGTCAAAAGTCAGAAATCTGATAACTCTGGGTCTACCGATCCAAAAATAAATAACAATGCAAACTGTAAGTTTTGCAAACTTTTGGCTCACTATTTTTTAATCACAAAATACTTTAAAAAAAATTATTCCTAACGGAATAAAATGGTCACGTAGTTTGTCCTGGACACAGATGAATTTATACTACAATCATAAGCCTTTTAAAGACCGGACAATTACATATACAGTCTGGTATAATACAAAAAAACTACATCTACAATGAAACACAACACAGTGAATGATATTGTAACATTTAACATGTCGCTCATGCTAAAAAAAGAAAGCAGTTAAACGTATCATTCCTTTTACAATCACTTTATTTCAAATTATATTCCTTTTCCGTAAATGCAATGAAAGTGTGATATTCTGAATAGTTCTTCTATGTGCAGCACAATTTAAGATTTATATAAAAATTCAATAGGTCAAGCTCGATAATCAACATTGAAGCAAGCACACCAAAAAACATATCATCCACAAACATTCGAAAAATAAAGGGCACACAATTTATGAAATTAGCATAACAACACACTTTACACGATACTGTTTACATGTATATACTTAAAGAAACTAAAATGCAGGTTTTTAAACCCGAAATATATTTTCTTGTTTAAAGAAGTTGCGTTTCTAATGTCTTTACGGATATATAATATAACGCAACTTCTTTTAACACGATATACATTTTGTGTTTAAAGAAGTGAAGCTTCTAATTTCTTTAAGAATATTTAACTAGGCAGATATTGTGTAGTCTGATTATCAAAAAACAACAACAACAAACAAACTAGTTAGGTGACCTATCCTTTTCTTTGCATTTTTGTAATAAGAATATAATAAGGATGAAATATGGCAAGTTTAAACAAAATCTGTCGATAAGTTATTTTCCAAGCGGAGCACCTTCGAAGGAAATAAAAATCACAGTTAACCGTCAGGTACATGTACAACCAAATTGGCAACTACATCTGGAAAATTAAAACCCTACAATTTTTAATGTCTACAGATAACGAGGGAAGATATACTGCTTATTTATTATTTGGGGCGCGTCACGGGAAAAGGTACCTTCGGACAGTTGACGTCAATCCTTGAAATGACGTCATAAAGTTGAGCAGACGACATTAATTATTATGCATTTCGAGGAAAAAATACCATTTTATTGTCAAATGAGTAATAAAATCACTTCTTAGTTATGAGAAACTAAAAGATAGTTGTAACTTCTTTCCAAATATAGTAACAACTCAAATGTCACAAACTATTACCGAAGGCACCTTTTCCCGTGGCGTTCCCCATTTATAACTCTTGAAGAAAGCTTTTCTTTTACAAGACCAGTTGACTTCAGATAAGTTTCGGTTTGCTTATGTTATTGACCGTCCGAATTGCAATCCTTTGAATACAGTTAATAACATGATATTCGTTTTTGGACATTTCAACAAGCGTTATTTGATTTATAATTAAAACAACTTTAAATGGATTGTTCTAAAATTTCCTTTAAGATACCGGCAGAGTTACGTTGATTTTTAACTGCTATGTTAAACATTTTGAACGATTATATTCTTGGTAAGTTAATCTTCTTATGAATTTCAAGCGAAATGAAAGTAATAGAACATTTTGAAAACAAATGGCATTTTCATCAGGAACATTGCCTTTTCCTTCAAATAATATACTTTACATAAAATATAACAATACAATCAGTGTTAGATTTCCTAGATATAATTCTTTTATTTATTCGACAGGCAATATCTGTTATAAATGGAATAAAGATTTCTTAATCGGTTTTCGTTTTTGAGTTAAGCTTATCCGAGACAGACATATGATTGGCATTTATACTAAAACAATATCGAAAGTTAATTTGGAAATAGTGTATTTCAAGATGATTAGAATGTCTAGACTCCAGCTAAAAAGTACCTTCAACTGTTAATGGTTGTGCTAAATCACTGTTTAAAGACAAAAGCCATGGTTAATTTAACATTGCCAGTAACATGACCTTTTTGTTGCATTTAACGGATGAACTGTCTGTCTAAAGCATGATGGATTTTTAGATCAAATGTACCGGCAATGTCTATTAACTGTTCATCACTCATACAAGTAGAATCCAAACTTCGTCTCACATTATTGACCCCTTCTCAAGAAGCAATTTGCGCTGAATTATTATTTCCTTAATTTCTTAATCATTGAGTACCCGCCCTTATCTTTGCAATGCTATTAACTTCTTATGTTTTATATGTTTGTGTGCTTTGCATGCAACATTGTTGAGCCGATGGGTAGGTTGGAGTTATTTCACCAAGACAACTTGTACTTGTTTTGTGATATTAGAACCTGTTGGAGCAAGTGTGAGGTTGGTGCACCCTAGAACATGGTTTAAACCCCCCAAGTGGCTAATTGTTTTGCCATCTAGCATTCCAAGGCGGTAACCCCTCGGGTTCTCACTTTCGTTAATTGTTTGTGGCGTCTATTTTGAAACTGATTATTGTAATACCGTGTTTTCTTTTCCTCTCTACTTTTTGGCTGTGTGGGGAGGCTGTGTCAGCTGGATGTGGCCATTCCTGATATGCATATTTAACTTTTTTTAATGAATTTTTTTGTGTGGGAAAGTTAGAATGTTTGCATTACTTAATATTAAATGATTTAATTTAGAATCTTAAACTTTTGATGTGATAAAACTAAAGAAAGACTGTTATCAAGGAAGAAACCGTATAAATGTAATTTAAAAAGTGAAATATGCATATTGGGATATGCACATCCCGAAGACAAAGCCTGAACATACATTCAAAAATTGGGTATTAAAATGATAAATTTCAAACTAAACTTTGCAATTAACGAAAATGAGAGCATGACGGGTTACCGACTTGGAACTGTCAGTGGCAGAACGATTTTTCGCAGTGGTTTATACCATGCTCTAAGGTAAACCAAATCACACCTGTCCCAACAGGTTCTCATGGAAACAAACAATTACAAGTTGTCCTGGTAAAATAGCTCCAACCCACCCATCAACTCGACAATGTTGACGCAAAAGTACACCAACTTATAAAACATAAGACGCCCATAGCAGTGCCAAACCAAGAAGGAGAATAAACTCAGTGATAAACTGTGACCAGATCTCGGGGGTCAAATAAAAAAGAACAAGATGAAAGGGACAAAAGAAACAGACTGAGCTGTTTGGTTCTTTTTCAAGATTTCCGTAAAAACCATCATAAACACTTAAACCCCTGCCACCGTCGTGTTAACAAAGAAGTAAGCATAACGATCAACTGCAGATGGGTTAATCACCAAGCATACACAGCGATGTGGAAAATCATGCTGGCTTTAATATACAATATCGTTAAAACTATTTTCAAAAAGTTCTAATTTTAAGCATTCGTAGTCATCATCAATTACTAAAAATGAGTCTCTTAATCATGCAATGCTATGGATATTCCCATGAATCATTTATCAAGACAAACGTTGATCTACATAAAAAAACTTGATAATATATCTTATTGTGATGACAAAATATGTCAAATAAATTACATGTACATTTTCCTAAAAGTTAAAACATAGTATTTTACGAATTAAAATGAAACAAATATTTCAATTTTAATTATTGAAAATAAAGCGACAGTTTTTTTCAAAACGAAGATTTATAAAAAAAAAACTGAATGTATTCCAACAATTTTTCAAAAGCAATGAATTCTCAACAAATCTTACCTTATTTAGTAAATTTATAGATAGAATACCTGCATATGATTGTTGTCTACAACGTCATTAATATACCGATGTCAAAATATTATTTTTAACGTTATAAACGTAAGTAGTTCAATGGCAATGTACGAACATAAGCATTGAATTTTGTTTCTTAAAAAAATGTATTATTTGTTATATTGTAAGTAATTCAAATGATCTTTTACGTTTTAAGAGTTATAATAAAACGTCCATAAACATATTAAAATTTTATATCAGGACAAACTAATTTACTGAGAAGAATATCATATTAAATAATACTACGAAAATCTCTGAATATTTCATTCTCATGTTCAGTTAAAGAAATGGAGTGTTTAGTGTTTAAAGAGAAAGTACGTTACAGTCGTATCTCTGAATTTATTTTCGTGTCCTGTATAGTGTAACGTATTGTGAGGAAAATAATTAATTATTATAATTCAACTACGCGTTTGTTGTGTGTCGATTATTCTTTGTTGGTTTACAGTCAATTTAAACACTCTAAGCGAAATAAAATACATTCCACTGTTTGGAAATAATAGATTACATTTGTTTAAGCTGTTTTGTTTGGGTTTTTACTTGATCAGATAACATCGTAAACAAATAGCTTTTTTTGGTGCCATTTCACACAACATTTAGGCACATAACATAGCATACCATAAATAGCAATTTTTACCAGGTAGGGTATAGCATATATTTTACACATAAAATCCAGAACTTATAACTGGTATCTCTCAGGGACACATTCTCTAGTAACACTTTTAACTGAATGCATGTGCTCTTCCAGTTATTATACATGTATTTCTATCTTGCATTAGTTAAATCAACTATTCTGTGTAATGCTATTAGCTTCTTGTGTTTTATATGTTTGTGTGCTTTTGCATACATCATTGTTGAGCTGATGGGTGGGTTGGAGTTATTTTACCAAACCAAATTGTACTTGATTGTTGTTATGAGAAATTGTTGGGGCAAGTGAGATGTTGGTGCACCCTAGAACCTTGTTTAAACCCCTAGTGGCAAATTGTTTTGCCACTGACCGTTCCAAGGCGGTAACCCCTCCGATTCTTTTTTTGTTAGTTGTTTGTAGTGATTGTTTTGAAATTGGCCATTTAATAAACCATGCTCTCTCTCTTCATCTGTTCTTCTTGGCTGTGTGTGAAGGCTGTGTCTTCTGAATGTGACATTTCCTGATATGCTTTTTTACTTGTTTTTAAAACAGGTTAAAATGTTTTGGTGAATAAACTCCTCACGGACAACGCCCGAAAAAGCACAGAAAAAAATGAATCTTAAAATGTAAATCGAATGTACTTTCCAGCGAAATTTAAGATACTCGATCGCCTAACTGAGAATAGAACAACTGGAAATACATCAACAAGTACATGATCATGGTGGAAATATAAGAAACTGATTGAGGCTTTACGTGCTCTTTGAGAAACTCCATAGATCAGGATTTTTCAACAAAATTATTATGTTATATCTTTTAAAACTGGGTTTATCAGTTTTATCATAGAGTATCAGTTTTAAATGCAGTCTCTAAGGTTGTACAGAATTCACTGTGAAGAGACTTTGCAATTAGATACAAAATGACGTTTATGTAACTATAAAAATGCAGAATATGCAAATAAATTTTTATCTATCGTATTTTTTCATGTCATACAGTTCAAACTCGGAGTTATGTTATCTAAAAAGGAAACTTTAATACACTCAGGTGGATTAATCATTTTGATATCTTACCAACGATTTATTTTTTTCTATATTCCACTATTCCTTGGCGAAAGTATCTTACACTTCCAATTTTTCTTTGCCTTTTGCGTTTTCTATTATCTATTATTAGTAAGTTATTTTCCTCCGAAATTGAGATAAACCATAGCAAAATGCAATGCATTCTTCTCTTAGACGTGTTCTGTTTACGCTTATAATAGAAACATATTTTTGTGTCATATAATGACTTTCGTAGAAACAGATTCTTAGATACAAAAGATGCAATATCTCATTTGCGTTATCTCATTTTCCAGTTGACATGTTAGAAGTATCAATGAGAAATTAAATTGAAATTGAGACTAAACTGCTCATTTTGAGAAACATTGAGCCGACTGAAATTTAATTTAATTGGAAATGCTATCCCCGTTTGAGAAATGAGGTTTCAAATTGTGTAAAAATCTGCTCAAATTCAAATAAATTCCTCCCTAAACGGAAGTCTGATTTTTGATTTCAATTCTTTAATTTGTTCTAATGTTCAGTAACCACATATTTCCTGCAATCGTCTCTTTAGAGCGAATAATTGTGGGAACGTCACGGGAAACCTTTTCTTTCGGTAATGTTTTTAAAGTTAACTTTTTGTTACTTTAGTTGGATAGAACATACAATGATCATTTACTTTCTCATAATTTTTTGAGCGAATGTTTTATCTTCTTCGCTTAAATAGTGTTCTTTTTCCACGATATCAAAATAGAACAATAATTTCTTTGTTTGTTTTTTTTTCAAAACATATAGCATATGCGTGTACTAAAGCGTGCAAATTATTTTAAAAGATAAAAAATGGACTTTTCAAGACAATTTAAAGCGGCATTACTTCAATGTAACCCGCTCTTGTATTAAATATTACATGTATTTGGAACTATAGGCATAAATTTGCAGCATTAGTTCGGGCTAATAAAATTTTAATTTACTTAAATAAATTTTGTCCGCGCGACTAAAAGCGAAAGTAGGATTTCCGAAACGTCACAGAAATCGAGATCGCGCATGAAGTGGTCTCTTCGTCGGTTCTAAATATAGCTCCATTATATTTAGCTTCTTAAAAGTTAGTTAACGATAATTTAACAATATCATTGAAATCCCGTCTATAAGAAAGAATTCGATCGGACTTTTTGTTTTCTGTAAGATAGTTTATATATTGGAGTCTATATGGACAAATATGATTGTTCAATAGTATATTCTTACTGAAGTTTAGGGCTGGGGCTTTAACGTGAACAATAAAGAAAAAAGTATATATTAATATAACAACAACAATACTACTACTACTACTACTACTACTACTACTACTACTACTACTACTACTACTACTACTACTACTACTAATAATAATAATAATAATAATAATAATAATAATAATAATAATAATAAGAATAATAATAATAAAAAATAATAATAATATAACGTATTCATAGATAGACTTATTTCAATAACAATTATTCAAGAAACGTCTATATCCAGTTAAAAAGATTTGCTTAAGAATTAAATGTAATTATAAACAATAACACTTAATCAAGCATTTGAATAATAGCATTAAATGTCTCATTAAAACTTTAATTTCGAGATAAATTAAACAACTGAATTCAATTTGTCAAAATAATGATCAACGACTGGAGTCGTTAAAGTATCGGTTTTCTCTTAATTTTAATTATACAACTATTAAAAAATAAAATAAACAACTGGGAAAACTCATTTACTGTTGAAAACAACGATGTTTCGAAACGCATCTTTGTATTAAAATTAAAATTGTTTATTAAGTTATTTACAAAACCCGGCATCTACAGATGTACAGTTGTACACTGTATGGCAATAAAATGATAGCCAGCTTAAAACAGGAAGCAAACGGATTAAGACCCTGATTACTTGATGTCAAATCGTTTGTGTTGTCTTGATAAAAGAAAATCCCATTAAAATCGTTTTTTTGTTGTCTTGATAATAGAAAGCCGTATGAAATCGTTTTTGTCGTCCTAATAATAGAAAATTCCATTTAAATCGTTTTGTCATATCGATAATAGTATGCAAATTCTATGTAGATTATCGAAGTACGGCAGTAGACTAATAATAAGATATAGCGAGGTCATTGCACTACCTGTGTGTCTTATGTTTTAAATTTACATGTTGCCAGAGTCGTTCAACAGTCGATTTTGTTTACTCTAAGATTTTTTAAATGTGTTAGTTTCTTGCGGTGCCTTTTGGGCAAATTACCCTTTCGAAACACACACACACTCTTTTCTTCTCTACTTTTGGCCTTACGGCGAGGAATTTTTTCTGAAGTAGCCATTCCTGATAGGCGTCTTCCACGTTATTATATTATCATTGCACTTTTGTTTGCATTTATATTATGGTCTCGATTTTAAAACTAATCAACTAATCAATAAGAATGCCTTAAAAGGAAGTTGTGCTAATGAGAGAGAGATAGAGAGAGAGAGAGAGAGAGAGAGAGAGAGAGAGAGAACACACATTAATTTATATTATATCCGATTGAAAAAAATAATGTTTGTTGGGGGAGGCTGAGTCTGCTGGATATGACCGTTCTAGATATTCTTATTCCACTTTTCTCATATGCGCAGCTTCACTATAAAGGAACACATATTAATTCTAGAAAAGTGAGAAAAAAAATTATTTCAGTAAACTTTACCACCTTGCATCGCGAAAAATGCATGGTGTTTAAGTTGTTTCAAAGCATATCAGATAAATCTTTATCCAGTTATTAAAAATAAATCCCAATATCGTTTTCAACTGTATTATCGAAAGATTGTATATTGTCTATTAAAATGATTTAGTGCTCCCATAAAAACCTGTACAAGTGTTTGTATTAGAAACTGATACTTCTGTTAAATGATGGCCACCTGAATTCTGCCACAAATGTATAATAAAGTGACGTGTTTTTGCAGTCTTTCAAGTGGCAATCAAAACATATTTCCAACGTCTTGAAACAGTGTGTCCGCAAAGTCTGCCATATTCAACTATAATTACCGTCTAGTTATACTGTTTGTTAAGGAAGTTAAATTATAGGTTGACTATTATCAAAGAAAAGAACTTATAAACACAAACTAAGTAATTATAATAGATGAAAAGGGAACTTTGAAAGCCATCGAACATGACAAATATGAAAATATTGCAGGCTCGGTTTGATTGAGCCTGTTCTTGGAGAGTAATGGAAATGCATATTACTGTCCACGCCGCCTAGCCCCGGGTTGAGCGCAACTCAATATTTACACCAATAAGCAGTACAATTTTGACCATCCCAAACGATGGTGTGCATATGGCGGTGGACATGGAACCTTAAATGCGGTATTTTTAGATTAATACCATTCCATGTCCAGCGGCGTATGGTCCCCTGATAAAAGAATGCTTTTGCCCTAAACGAGAAAACAATGGGCGGAACTAAACAGAATAGAATTTTGACTTGGGATCTTAGAATGTAAATCCTGCATATCAC
This sequence comes from Corbicula japonica, assembly GCA_038501625.1. Lineage (NCBI taxonomy): Eukaryota > Metazoa > Mollusca > Bivalvia > Venerida > Cyrenidae > Corbicula > Corbicula japonica. Next base: position 3,696,294 of record JAZAYU010000007.1, on the reverse strand, counting down.
AGACAACGCAAAACGCAAAATTTAAAAAGCAGGAAGTATAACCTTGGGGTGATTGAACAATATCTAAATCTGCATTTGCTGGGAAATTGAAACCACTCATTTCAAAACTGGCCGAAATATTAAAACAAAAGTAATTTTAGAAGTACTATTAAAATAGTACATAATTATCGTGCTCAACGACCCTTTAAAGTCAGTATAAAGGTTGAAGTACACACTTACGAGTTTTGTTTGATAAGTTCGCGAAAATCACGTCTATTTTACATTTCTTTACAAAAATCATGAAATTACATAAAAACATAAATACATAAAAACTGTTAGCATATTCTCTGAATAATTAGAGTGAATATTACTCAAACCGGTGTCTAGTTTTCCGTTTCTATAGCAATGTAATCAATATTGCCTTAGATCGGTTTTAATGAGACTGTACACATAGGTAATGTATAATTTGAGCTTTTTACTGTCGCGTCAAAATGACGGGTATTTCATAAACGTCTTAACGTCATTAACTGAAAATTTGCCGCCTTGTTTTGAACGGTGGCTTGTTTACAACGTTTTTATGATCATGTCACAGGAAACTGTCCCAGCAAATTAACGTCATGTTATATTCAAAAACGTTCAAATGAGAATACATACATTTGAATAGCTTATACATCAATTATATTTTTGCAGTTTTTTGTAAATATATGATAACATTTAAGGTTTAAGTGCTATACCGTAGGACTGAAACCGCCAAATTGGTGACGATAATGCTCTGTTCTGTTGATGTGATTATATATCGATTAAAAAGTTCATTGTAATTTATTTATGCAATTTCTGGGTTCCCTGGTTGACATTGACAATAACTCAGAAAATTCGTATGCATAATGGCACTGAAAATTTTCTAGTAATTATGGCGGTATTTCACAAGACATTATATAACCGAGTTAATCAAAACGGAATTTGCATTATCATTAATTTATAAGATTTATCCCCAGGGATTTTCCGGACAAAACTCATAAATAAATTTCCAGAATTATGTAACAATATTCTAATTTTACTAGATTTGACTCCTAAGGCGTTGTCTTTCAAATACTTAAGGCGTATACCAATGAAGCATCATCATCATCTTCACCATAATTATCATCAACCTTATCATCATCATTATCAGCAGCAGCAGGAGCAGCATCACCATCACCATCACCATCATCATCATCATCATAATCATTATCATCATCATCATCATCATCATCATTATTATTATCATCATCACATACTTATAATAAAACATGTAATAATCTCACCTGCAGTTTAAATCACACAACTCTTTCGATCAATAATACTCAAGTAAACGAAAGCTCTGAAGACAATTTAATATAACATCAATGAATAAATTGCAGGATTGTCTTGACTGATACTGTTCAAGATTGCCTTTTTTATTATTTGAACATCTGAACAAAAATATTTTGAACCCTTCTAACGAGAATTTAGTGAGCGCAACTGAGTTTGAAAAGTAAAATATAAAAAGTAGGAGATATATCCTTAAGGTTTTTGATCAATAAGCAAATCTCTGCTGGCTGGGATATTTACGCCGTCTATAAAACAGTAGGTTATTACATATCACACCGTCTCTAAAACACTCTAACACTTTGATCTGCATGCATCAACGAATAATATCTTCAGAAAGTTCCCGACATCAAATTCATGCTTGCAAACTACGTGACCAGTAAATTCTGACCTGTAATTGTCATCCGTTCGAACTATCAACACTTCCGCAATAATGAAATTCTGTTAATGAACAATGCAAGACCAAGGACTTAAGATGATTATGTGACATTTTTTGTCTAGGATGCTGACCTTTGTTTAGGAAACTGATGAAATGTTTTTTGTCTTAGACACGAAATGCCACCATATCGTAAAGCTTATTGTGGTCGCTGGAGTATTATGTAGTAACTACATTTTAGCTTGGACAACATTTCCACACATAAGCCGCTAATAACAGAAATATTTTGATATAAGCTTTCACAACCCCATGATAAATCAAAGCATTGAAAGTACTGAGGAGTCGGCTAACTAACTGTATGGACTTTAAAAAAAACAAAACTTTTCGGCAGTTCTTAGGCCTGCAATTTGTTACTATTTTTAGACCAGTAGAGACTGTCAAGGGTCAGAAATCTGATAACTCTAGGTCTGCCGTCCCCCCTAAAAAAACTATGCAAAGTGTAAGTTTTGCAAACATTGGCTTAGGATTTCTTGATCGCAAAATAGGCAAACATTTCTCTCCGAACGTAGTATTTCCTGGAGACAGATGAATTTATACTAGAATAATTAGCCTTCTAAATAGACCAGACAATCACATTTACAATCTCACTGTAATAAACAACTGCATGTACAACGAAACATAACATCATGAACGATGTTGGGGCATTCAACATGTCACTAATGCTAGAAATAGCAAGCGGTTCAACGTATTATTCCTTTGACAATCTTTTTAATTCATATTAATCCCCATTTCTGAAAAGAAAAGAAATACTAATATTCTAAATATTTCTTCTTTTTGCACAACAATAGAGATAGATATTAAAACATAATATGACTTGTAAAGTTCGATAACCTACTTTGAAGCAAGAAACACACCGAAAAAAGTGTCCTCCCCACACAGTCACTGCGTCGAAAAGAATAAAGGTCACACACTTAATGACATTATAATTAAAACACACTTAATGATACTGTTTACCTTTCATATACTGAAAGTGCAACTTTTTTTAGCCCGAAATATATTTCTTGTTTAAAGATGTTGCGTTTCAAATTTCTTTACGGATATATCATATACTGTAAGAAATTAGAAACGCACTGTTTTACTTCTTTAAACACGAAATACATCTTATGTTTAAAGAAGCTGCGTTTCTTTTTTAAGTATTTTTAACTATGCAGCTCTTGTGATTGATTATCAGCGGTTTAACGCACATTGCAGCAGTTTAGTGTGAACTCAGCGTACATGCATATCAGGAAAAGCACACACAAGTCTCTTAAACTTTGCAGTGTGTGTGTAACTGTAAACTTATATAAAACATTTTAATTTAATGGAACATGTCAAAACTTGTAAAGGTAGTAATTGAATATAAATGATCTCTTCAACTGACGTATTTTTAATATAAAGCTCTTAAAATGTGTGTTTTCTTATTTGGCCAATGTGGGATGTATATTATGCTTTCATTACGAAGTGATTAATTTATAGGTTAAGTTTCTTCTTAGTGCTTAGTCGAAAATTCGATTGAATTGAACCTACAGATACGTCATTCCGATATACAGTTGAACCTGCCATAGCAGCCACCTTCATTCAGCAACCACATGTCTTAAAACAGCCAGTTTGAATATGTCTGGCGCTGACGCTTTGTTTTCATATTCTTACATGTCTTTAACAACCATCTGTGTTCAGCAGGCTGCCACTTTTTGTCACTCCCTTAAGTGGCTGCTTACATGTATTACAGTGTTTAAAGTAATTTATCGATTAAACGTCCATAAAGCCATTAGGGCTTTAAAGAAGTACCACATGACTTTTAGTTCCTTTAAGAAACAAATAAAACACAAATAACTGTATTACTGAAATAAATAAGGGATACTTAAGCGAGATTCAATACTAGAAAGCGAAATAAGGTCACTTACAGAAGAATATTGGCAAATGCTTAACTTCTTAACTTGCAAAAGCCAGTGTCATCGATCTTTAAGAAAGTAAAAGTCTTAGAGCAGACAGACAATGAATTAAACTACTGACAATAAATACTGAAACAAAGCAGTGTATCAATCAGTTTTAAAATTATAAAAAAACTCGACGGGTAATAAAAAAGTAGCCTTTTATAGTATGTTCACTGTACTGAAATTTTATTTGTGTTGGTGCAAATACTGTAAAATAAACTGTATACTAAGAAAAGAATCGATTCATTTTCACGACGAGAAGAAAATTATTAAAATAATAATAAACCGCCAAGTACATGTACAAACAAACAAACTAAATCCAGATTAATAGAAAACCCACAATTTTGAATGGCCGCAGAGAAGAAAGGATGATATTCTCTGTATTAAATATTAAAAACTCATGAGTTAAGCTTCACTATTACCAGACCAGCTGTCTTTAATTAAGTTTCGGTTTGCTAATTGTATAGACCGTCCTAATTGCAATCCCTTTTACCAAGACAACTTGTACTAGTTTTGTGATGTGAAAACCTGTTGGGGCAAGTGTGAGGTATGTGCACCCTAGAACCTGGTTCAAACCCTAAGTGGCAATTTGTTTTGCAAGTGACCGTTCCAAGGCGGTAACCCCAAGAATTCTCTTTTTAGTTAATAATTGTTTGTGGCGTCATATTTGAATTGACATACTTATAACAAACATGCTCTCTCTTCCTCTCTTCTTTTTCGTTGCGTAGGGAGGCGTTGTTTTGTGAGTGTGGCGATTCCTGATAAGCATATTCCACTTCTTTCATACAGTTAAGAAAATGATATTTGATTTCGATAACTTGAACAAGCGTTCATTAATAAACTTTTATAACAACTTTGATTGGATTTACTATAAAAAATTTCCTTTTTAGATGGTGTCAGAGATTTTATGACGCTTATATTATGGGTAAAATGGCCTTCTCATGAATTTCAATAAAAATGACAGTAATTGAAATTTAATTTTCAAAATAATAGAATATTCGTTAGCATATTTGTAAATTACTTTTTATATATTAACCAATATTTCGAAGTCAGTTCTCACCACATGTTGTTTTCTTTTTCGGATTTAAAGAAGATTTATTAACTTATAATTTTTTTTTTTCAGGGACATTGTTTTTCCTTTAAAGATAATGCATAATAAAATAAAATAAAACAATACAATCACTAGATTTCCTAGGTATAATTCTTTTATTTATTCGACATGCTATATCTGTCATTAAATTGAATGAACATTTCTTCATCTTTGTTTTCGTTTTTGAAGAGTTAAGCTTATCCGAGACTGACAGATGATTGGCGTACATACAAAAACAGTTTAGAAATTTTAACAAAGTTAATTTGGAAATCGTGTATTTCAAGATAACTAGAATGTCTAGACTCCAGCTAAAAATACCATCAACTGTTAATGGTTGTGCTTAAAACAAAAGTTATTGTAAAATTAACATTGACAATTACATGGCCTTTTTGAGGCATTTCACGGATGAACTGTCTGTCTAAAGCATGATGGATTTACTCTATTTTGAAATCAACTGTCCTGACAATGACTGCTTATGTTCATCACTCAACCAAATAGAACCCAAACTTCGTATCACATTATTGACCCTTCTATCTTTATAAAGATGCAATTTGCACTGTCATTATTTCAATAATTTGTTAACACATTGATTTGTTGAAGAGTAAGCATGTTTGCACTAAATACTATTATATTTTTTACCTTTTAGAACAATCTTAAACTTTTGAAGTCATCAAAAGAAAGAATTTTAGCATTTATTTAAAGAAACCGTATAAATGTATTTACAAGTGAAATATGCATATCAGGAATGGCCACATCCCGAAGACAAAGCCTCCAGACACAGCCGCAAAGTAAACAGGAAAAGAGCAAATGGATTTTAAAATGACAAATTTCAAAAAGATAAACACAACAATTTGCCACGGGGGTTTAAACCAAGTTCTAAGGTGTTTAAACCTCACACAAGCACCAACAGGTTCTCATACGAAGAAACAATAACAAGTCATGGTAAATTTGCTCCAACCCACCCATCCAACGATTTAATTTTTTTTTTGCTAATTTTACTGTTCTTTGACGGAGTCATCTTTTACTTCCTGTTTTTTTTTTTTAAATTTTTTTTTGCTTTTTGTGTTCTCTAAGATATGCATAGCAGGATTTATTCTTAGATCGCCTGACACAATTCTATTGTATTAAGTCGAATGTTTTCACTTTTGGGCAAACACATTTTCGTATCTAGGGGACAAATGATCATGTAGTGGTGTTATATATATATGTAAATATCGCATTTATACGATAGTTTGGCATATTCTCTATGGTACAATGAGACGACTGATGCTGAAATAGAATCCATTTTCACCCCTGAAAGCAAGGGAGATCATTCGAAGACATTCGGCATTTCCATTATTGCCCTTGAACAGGCTGAATCAAACCGAGCCTGCAATAGTTTCATATTAATTGCTTTCGTGTTCTCTGGCTTTCAAAGTTCCCTTTTCATCTATCTTAACAAACATGAATCCGATTCGTTCTGTTAACGTTCTTCTTCTAAATGATACATAAAGATTCATTCTCAATAAGGATGATACTGACCAATGCAATCCCAGGACGAAAGTAAGCAATTTATCTCACACAGAGAAAATAATGATTGAATGATTTTTGTATCCCCAAACGAGAACGACTAACATTATCTATTCTGTGACAATATGGTCTGAAAGTTCTAATCACGACACTGCAGCGACTCGGCAGATTACATTCTTTGCGCGAATGGGAATATTCAATGACAGTTCCTATATCTAGAACATAATTGTTGACATAACTTTCGGAGAAGAAGGCATAAGTGAAGCAGTTTTTTATCATCACATGATAAAATTTTTGTCAAATTTCGGATTTAGTTAAAGCGAAATAAACATTATAATTTCCCATAGCCGAAATCGAACCAGTGGCCTAGACATGAAGCTCCGGGAACGCCACCGACATGTGTTTACACTACATATTAATTGCTTGTTATGCTTTATAATATCAATATTGCCTTTGCTTAATATTTTGAAAATGTTTAAACAGGCATATTACATCCGATAGTACCCAGATGCAATTTTATTGACACATGAGAAAAAAATAAAGATCAGGCGCAAGGATCAGCATAAATAAATTCATGTAAAACATTAACCATTAACGATTCATTTTCATCAAAATATTTCAGCCGAGAACAAATTTATTTCTGGTATTACTCTGTTGAAACTTTTATATCAACATTAAAATTGGAACAATTATGATATCATATCTTAATTATCGGCATACATGTATAATTATTCAATAGAAGGGTCAGTAAGGCCGTCATACGCAGCTGGAAAAGTACTTGAAACGTATTGACACGACACAATATTGCAGGCTCGGTTTGACTGAGCCTGTTCATGGGTAATAATAGAAAAGCATAATATTTATAACGGTCAACGCCGCCTAGCCCCAGGTTAAGTGCTACTCAATTACACAAATATATGTACTGTGCTCAATAGCTTTTAAAAACTAATTGACAGCACTGGTTGAATATACGGAGAGACTTTTCACAGTCGCCACACGGCACAAACAACTCTACTGTGACATATAAATAGATGGGAAAGAAAGCCATAAACCATTTGACGAAATCAAAATTTGTTTTATGAATATATTTGAAAAAAGGGGAACGGCAACATCCAGTTGACACAGGCTCCCCACATAGTCAAAGAGAGGAAAATATATCATGTATTTAATAATGATCGATTTCAAATAGACGCCACAAACAATTAACGAAAGTGAGAACCCGAGGAGTTTCCTCATTGAAACGGTTAGTGACAAAACAATTTGCCTCTGGGATGGTGTAAACCAGGTTCTAGGGTGCATCTACTTCACACTTGCCCCATACTCATCATCTCCAAACAGTTGCATGCAAAAGCACACAATCATATAAAACATATTAAGAAGATAATAGGATTGTCAAAAGTTGTCAATAATTTGTCGCATCTATTGAAATGTACCTAAATGATCTTTTGAAAGCACACATTTATTTGACCTTTTTGTATGGAAAATCATGTTCAGCCAAAGAAAACGTCTGTCCGTTATTAAGTTGCAACGCTAAAGTTACGAAATCAGAAATATTGATGAAGCAATTTCCGAAAATGGGAATAATTTTGTAATCAGACATATACTATTACCAAATTATTAGCTTCATAATAACTTCTTGAAAGATGTTTCGAATCAAAAGAGTCTATTTAGGTCATTAAAAACAAACCGATATTTTTTTCTTTCTTTAGACATGCAAGTTTGCACATTAGTGGTAAACGTAATAAATAGTGTCGAAATTGAACTTGACCTTATTTCCTGGAAACAAAATATTTAAACTTGAGGGTTTTTAACTGTCAATATGTATTTTAGAAATCGTTCTTGCATTAAATACATGTAATCGTATCTGTTCAACGCAGGATTAAATGGAACACAAGTTTGTTAACAGCGTTGTGCTAAAAAAAATGAAATAGTTGAATATGCATACATGAATCGTCATACTCAGAAAACACCTCTTGTCCTTTTCTTAGTCGTTGCCAGTTCGAACTGACTTTGTTTTATCAATGCATTTTTGACTTTCATTCAAAAATATAATGAAATTTATTAAAACCTAGCCACCAGAGAAAGACTTGTGTTGTTTATTATGTTCTATTTAATTTATTCTGGATAATGATGAATATTTGAAGTTCAAATTTCAAAACAACGTTTGTGTTGTAAAAATTAAATAGTTCAAAAAGTACTAGAAGACAGATGAAAAGGGAACTTTGAAAATATGAAAATATTGCAGGCTTATTTGATTAAGCCTGTTTATGGGCAGTCATGGACATGCATATAACCGCCCACGCCGCCTTGCCCCTGGCTTTGCACAACTCAACATTATAACGAGTACAGTAAAATTTTGATCTATCTTGAACGATGGTTTGCGTATGGCGGTGATCATTGAATCTTCAATACAGTATTTTCAAGTAAACACGATTCCCTGATAAGCAACGTATGGTCCCCGGGAAAATTAAATCGGTTTTTCTAAAACTTGGAAACAATGGGCGGAACTGACTAGAATATATTCTTGACAGGGGTTATGAGAATATAAAACCTGCATATCACAGAAAACGCCGAAAGCAATCAATAAAAACCATGGGTGACAGAACAATATCAAAATATATATTGGCTGGGATATTAAAAAAATCATCATAAAATTGGCCGTAATAAAACAATTAATTACTCCAAACTAAATTATTTAATAAGTATCGTACTCAACGACCTTCAAAATGACCTATCAAATAACAGCACTGTTTGAATGAACGGGAGAAGTTTCCGCAAAAAGGAATAAACAACGATAGTAACTATGGTAATAAAATTGATGAAAAGAGAACTCCAAATTCAATCAAACATGACTAAAATTAAAAGTTTGCAGTTTCGGTTTCATGGAGCCTGTTCCTGGACAGTAATCGCATGTAATCGCCCACGCCACCAAGACCAAGATTGAGCGCAACTAACTATTTACACCAGTACAATCCATCCCAAACGATGGTTTGCATATGGAGGTGATAATAAAACCTTTAAATGTAGTATTTTAAGATTGAGACATTTACATGATTAAAAACGTATGGTCACCGGGGAAAACTTAAAACTGAATTTCGCAAATTATCTGAGAATATGATTCCAGCATTCCACAGAGAAAGCCTTAGTCAAGAAAAACAACAGTACTAAATATTACAAGCCAACAAGAAATATAATTTGCCATTATAATAAATTTATCTCTGATATCCAATTTTAAATACAACATAAATTTTGAGATTGCTCAAATTCAAAATATTTTATAAGCCTGTCAAGCATATTGTTACCGATCATTTACAAGCTATCGAATCTTACCGAATCTGTAATTTAATTGATAAAAGTCCCACTTAATGAATCCCAACAGAAACATCGGAAATAGATTTAAATGTCTATCTTACCAAAATTGCCGAGTCTAAAAACTTTTATTTTGCAATAAATTGTGCAAAAGTAAACAACCATCAGTCTAATGCTCTTTCTTATTTGAAAACAAACAGAACAAAACAAATAATCAAAATAAATTACACTCGTTTATCATTGAAAAAAAGAAAGGTATGATCTTTATTAACACAATGACCTCGTTTTGCCATTTGAAAACAATTCAGTAAAAGAAGCAAACGTTCGTAATATGCATCTTCACATTGAAAATGGTTACGGAATTAATAAAATTATTTTATTTTATTTACACTTGATCTTTTTGATTACCTTTCTGTTTGCACGACGGTGACTGTACAGCTGTCCAAGAGTTGGTTAAGGTTTCTACGAAAATCTTGTACAAGAGCTGAGAATCTCATTTTGCTTCATTTTTTTCCGCAATCGAGTTCTTCGTGACGACTGGTGCTCTGATATTAATGTTACCCACATTTTTGTGGTATCTTTTTTTTTTTAATTTACAGTTTGGTAATAACGTGCTCTCTTTTCCTCTATGCTAAAAAGTTGTTTGTAGTTGCTGTATTTTATGTGTATGGTTATTGCTTGTATACATGTTTCACTGTCTTGCATGAAAGAAAAACGTATCAGAGACTTAATGAATGACCTCCTTCAATGTGAAGGTTAAAATTTGATGAAGTTTTTTGGCTTTCATTGTGTTAATTCGGCTCTGATTTCTGATAAACAAAGAGCATATTTAAATTTGAAAACAACCGATTAAATGTGTCCGATAAACACTTGAGATTTCAACATTTTCTACAATTAAATGTTAATACTTTCATTTCTATACAAAACGTAAATAAATTGTTTATGGTCTAGTGTCTTTTTAAGTTATACATTTTCTATTTTTATCAATATTTTTAATTTTCATGGGTAATTTTCTTACAAGGATGTATGCTTCTCTATGGTTCATATACTCTCATACTTAGTCTTATTATTTTGATTCTGTTATTAATTTCCAGAAACGTATTGGAATGCATATCTATATGATTTTTTCGATAAAAGCGCATCAAAGGGGTTCATTGGGTTTGCACGAAGCCTGTTTTTAAGCAGCAATATTTTATTTACGATTTAGACCAGAAAGTTGAAAATTATCCTAAGATTGCCAACGGATCCCTTTCTTGAAATCTTGCATCAGACCCTGCTTCATTTATTTACAGAGATCGTGATAAGTTTATTTTAGTTAAATGTATTATTGTTTCTTTTGTCCGCTTGTCTGTCTTAAGTGGATTATTACTGTAATTGATGTCAATGACATGTTTTTTGTTCTCCTTGCCAAAATGGAGAGAGATCAGTAGTTGTTTTAGTATGAGGCTACTGCTTTCACATTTCAACTGTTAATTCCCTTACATTGTTAACCCTTTTGTTGTTAGTTTTTGTCAATAAATATTCAGAAGTCATACATAATTATAACGGGTTAATAATCTTTATATGTAAATGGAATTTTGGTTAATTTAATACAACAGTTTTGTATTTAACAACATGTATCATGTGCACTGTATTGCTGACAAAGCTTATTTTAAGAAATCGAGAGAGATTACTTCCCGTTTTATTCTCCCTTAAACCTTGTTAATTTGCAAAACCAACCAATAAATTCAGTCTATGAGCAGACCACCTGAGTGCTTCCTTACGAATTTACTTGAGACTCTATATCTCTTGAAATATTGGAATTAGAAGAAATGTAATTTTGAAAACGCACAAGATTCGGGCTACGTTTTGCTGAATGTGATAGAAACAAACGCCCGCTTGAATTTTGTCCCAGAAGTGGGTCTATTAAACACTCATATTGAGCACTTGCAAATAACATCCAAGTTGACATAATGATTATCATAAACTTAATTACAGTTCATTCATATAAATATTTATCCATTATAGAGTGTATGTTCTCCTGTTAGGACAATTGGTTAGCAAAAAGCGAGTAAACATATTGAGTTTACAAAACCGAATAAAGCCTTATAAAATACACTGAAACGCCAGAAACTCAACTATACTTGACAAAAGAAGTATCCACATTATATGCTTAGTACATTCTCATTAACATATTTTCATTTAATCAGGAACGCTTTGAAAGTGTTTAATTAGTTAATCTCAGTTGGTTTTAAGTTTAATTTGTCATAAACATAATCTTTCACACCAAGACCTGACCAATTGACAGTTAATAATGGATTACAAAACACTACATATTCATTAAACGGGAGTTAATTGGAAATTTTTGGAAGTTTATAGCGTCGTTTACCGAGGACTAGTTGTTTAATTAATGGATGTTTTGTGATTTTATTGACACCAAGGACTGGAGAAACTAATTTTAATTCTAATTAATGTAAAAGTGTTGCATAATCGGTTACTTCCTCCTGAAACCCTAATTACAACATAAGGAAAGATTACTGAGTTATGACTACAGATTTTCAATAATATTTTATTTCTTTGTAATGATTACAGAAATGCAGATATGTTCACAGATAGAATTATATGTTTTCTTTTTGTAATTTTAAAAAATTACAGTTAGAATTGGGTATTTTTTATTGATGCTCAGTATATTTTCGCCGGAAAGATACAAACAAGTTCTGTAAATATTTTTTGTTTACTTTAAAAAGCCACAGATGTTGAAACATATTAAGAGCTAATAAAATATTTTTTCTTATCATAAACATCTGTAAAATCATAATCGCGTTAAAAACAGTAAATGCTTTATTGAAAAACAATAAACACTTGAATAAAGAGTACAAAAAAGTCACAGAAACCTCACATATATAGAAAGGCGAACGTTTTAGGCTTCCAAACATGACATTTCTGCTCGGTTTAAATCATTATGAAGGTAAACTTTTGGATTTCTCTATGATGGAATTTTACCTGAATTCCTATTTATTCACATCGCAATCGGATAAAATACAAATGCCATTGGATACCTATAAATTATATTTTACATATTTTTATTCCAGCCGGTCCTATTGAAAGCATTGAGCCAACAAAGATACCATAAGTGTCCTGAATAATCGATCATTTACCCTATCGATAATCGATATTATTTCTTATTGACGCTTTTGAACACGAGCCATTTTTATGATTTACATAAAATTAATACTTTATAACAGTTATTTCAGCTTACATTGTTTGCTAGAGAATATATTCCTGCAACGTAATACAAACGTCAGTTTTAGACATCATTGTATTATTTAAGCAAAATCACAATGGAGCAGTTAAGATTGCTAATGCTTAAATGATACCTGTATGACACTACATGTTTCGTATATTAATATTCAGGAATTATATCTTTTAAATTGCAACATTGAGCTTAACTTAATACTCATATTTTAACATGTTTTTGTTGCTGTTGGACCTGAATATGCATAAAAAGAGCTGTTTCAAGGAAAATTTAATGAACGCCTGCTTTTCTTAAATGAAGGGTTTTAAAGTTTTGAGATAAGTTACACAATGTTACATTTACTGATAATAAAGAGCTTTTTACAGCAATATAATTATAACATTTTTCACATTTAGTTCCCTTTTCCTGTGACCCAGATTTTCAGCAATCTAATGTTCTTAATAGTTTCCTTCCTGCAATTACTCAAGACAACACATTTTTTCTTGACAAACTAACTTTAACTCATTATGGACCTCTAATTGTGCTCAAATTGCATTTTAAAAAAAAATTTCGTACTAAATGGCATAATTACTTTCGTATTAAACTTTTTATAGAAAATATTCTACGCATATTTGAATTTTAATTTTAGTTATTTACAATGGTACTCATAAGGTTGTGAATAAAGAATCCTTATTGCGGTACTTCAAGATAAATATGGCTGCTTTCCGTAAGTCATGGCTTGGTCTGGAAACGTGGGTAAGCGAAACACGCGAATGTTAGATTTTTGAATTATCGCGCTACCAAATGTTCTATCCAGAAACTTATCGAGAAGCGTCACATTCAAGAAGAGCGACAAAATGCGTATTAAACAGGTATTTACCACTCATATGTTTAAAACACCAACACTTTGTTACCATATTTTTGTCTTTTAGACCTTTGATTACCATTATATCCTCGATTTAGCTCAGTTTTCGCCGTTTTTTTTACATTTTTGACAGGTTGCTTGTTTCCTTACTTTGTTGACCTTTTCTCTGAGCATGCGCGACAAAAATGCGCGGAAAAATATCTCATCAAACTATCGGTAGCGTTTTGCTACCGGTGCGGTGCTTTTTAACCAATTGAAATTCAATTACGTTAGATCTTAACTTTTAATCATAAAAATAAATGATAAAAGACTACTTTTCTTTCTTGGTATTTTGTGTTGTTTTTTCAGGCACGCCAAAGAAATCTGTTTAAAGATCTAAACAATAAAGTCAAAGAGAGTCATTACTGCATGTTTACCATGCTGTTTAAACTGGTCGAGTTCCAGTGAACAGAGCTGCACGACTCTTTAGAGTTCCGGCACAAACCCTAAAAGACAGGGTCCTTAGAAGGCTTAAAATTAAATCTTTATGGGGAGAAGCTTCTTTTCTCTGGTGAAGAAGATTAATCTTTAGTTTACTATCTTGAAGAGCTTGCCAAAGTTGGTTTTGGTTTAAATAGATCACAGTTTTAGCGACCGAAATGGCAAATAAATATGGTAACTGCAGCAGGGAAAGTAACTGAGTGGTTAGTGGTATTATGCTTTTTTAAATGATGGAGTCGTCGTTTGAATGTCATCAAACCAATAGCTTGATGCTCCACAAGGGCCCTTGCTCTTACAAAAGAAAAGAAATGCCTCATAGTTCTTAGATCTTAATGTATTAAATGAGAGTAGCCTGAAGACGAAGCCACATCTCTCATTTAAATTAGACAAAACTTTTCTTAAGCAGGAGCACATGCCATCAAAAGTAATTGCCTGCCAATCGTCAGGAAAAAGTCGAGCTCTTTATTCGCCCAACTCAACAACTACAACACTGATTGCATGCATAAATGCTCCTGGAACAGCCTTACCACCCTTTCATGTGTTCAAGGAAAAGCTGAGAAATGATGATCTTTTGAAAGATGCAGCGCCGTATTCTGAATTCGAGATGACTGAAACGGGGACGTCCAATAGTCAGGTAAAAATATTTGACAAAACACTTCTTGAAATATGTAAAGAAAGGTTTTGGTGACAATAAGGAACCCATCCTTTTAATTTGTGATGGCAACGCATCCCATGTAAATTTAGATATCATGAAGTGGGCTCTTGAACACCGCATTATGTTATTTGTCTTGCCTCCCCCATGTTGAGTGTTTAGTCCTTTTACATCCTGTTATTAGAGTGAATGTAACCTTTAATGGCAAAACATCACCAAGTACGATATTGCTACTTTTTCTTGTAAAACTTATCTTAAGCCAAATTCCCGAAAGCCATCAAAAAGTGGTTGATAAACAGTACATGCATGCAGAAGGTTTGACTGCAAATGACGACTCAGAGACTCATTTTGATGACGGTGATGATGAAAAATGCCAAGTCTGTGATTTGTTCTCTCCCCCAGGTCTTAAGGAGTTCGATGAAATTGTAATAGTTAAGTGGGCAAAATGCACAAAGTGCGGACACTGGTGAGACATTGAGGATTGTACAGTTGTAAGAAGAAATGGAGACTTTCTTTGTAAACAGTGCTGCTAATTTCCTCTTAAAATTGAAAAAAAAATCAAAGACCCATCAGTTACGTTACATTGTTTGTAAGTATATCTTTTTAATTTACCAGTTGAATATTAGTTTCGTGAGATTTTACTGGTATCTTTTTCACAACACTGGTGGTACGCCCAACCCAGGACTCATGGGAAACCAGCATCAATGAATATGCTACATGGGGCCTTCAAAGAATGACTTTAAATTTTGCTAAACAACTGTCAGTGAGACATTCAACTTGATGATAGTGCAGATATCAGGTAAGTTTTGTTTTTCATTTAATTCCCATGCTTTTTCCGATTACGTCATCACCCGCAACAATTTTTAGGAAATGCCCACGACTGGCAAAGAAAGCATACCGTTTCATGACAGCGGCAAAAGGTACCCCCAAAACGAAGGGTTGAAAATAAGTTAAAAAAGTGTGAAAACTCTGAGCAACTAAGCAAACTGAAATTTTGACAGGGGATCTGAGAAAATATATTATGCTTATCACAGCCGGCTCCAAAACTATATGTTGTCTCAAAAAATTACTATACAACGCAAAAAGGAATCATTGGGTTTGTGAAGTTTCCTTTTTAATAATTATGTAATTCTCTAACGAATAGTTCTGGCTCCTGCAAACAGGCATTCATAAATGTACTTCTTACAGGAATGTCCATCGGTTAGCAAATTATTAATGCTTGAATAGACACATTAAGAACACTCAGCCAAAAGGTACCTGGGAAAATGGTTGTAATGTGACAATTTTCTAAACGACACCACAAACACCTTTGAAAAAGGAGAACCCGTGGATTTGCAAAGAAAGAGTTGAATGACCATTGCATTTTTTTGTAAAAGTTTCTTTTGTGAAACTTAAGAAACTTAATGGGTTATTTTATGTTAAGATAATTTATCGGAACAAATTAATGAAAAAGGGGGATTACTTGAAAGTCTAAGAACGCTTTTAGCTTTCTTTCAATAATTACGTAAATACATAATCTTCTCAGCCTTCCTTAGCACATTACAGTTATTGGATTCATTTTTCATTAGGGAGTGTAAGGCTTTTGGGGTAATCTTTGGAAAGCTTTTAGCGATGTTTGTTCTCAGATTCTGACAGGTGACGATTCATTGCTTTTGACATTTTATGCCCTAAACAATAAGCTTTAGTGTTAAACTTTATAAATTTTGTATAAACATAAACATAATGAAAGAAAAATGATTTCATATGAAACGCCTCTCCTCGAATAGCATTCATTCTAAATCAAGACCGTTCAAAGGCACTTTAGTTGATTTTTTAAGGTTGTGTCAATGAATTCTTTTATAAGTTATATTTACCATCGTTTGGGATGGATCGAAGTTGTACTGTTCATTGGTGTAAATATTGAGTTGTGCTCAACCCGGGGATAGACGGCGTGGGCAGTAATATGCATTTCCATTACTGCCCATGAACAGGCTCAATCAAACCGAGCCTGCAATATTTTCATATTTGTCGTGTTCGATGGCTTTCAAAGATCCCTTTTCATCTATTTAAATGTCAGAACAGCGTTGTTTGTGCCGGGTGGCGGCTGTAAAAAGTCTCCCCGTACATTCAATCAGTGCTGTTATCAGTTACGTCCTTTGAAGGTCGTTGAGCACGATATGTATGATCTAAAAGTATGTTAATAGTACTTCTAAAATTATTTTTGTTTTGATATTTCGGCCAGTTTATAGTTGGGTGGTTTCAATATCCCAGTCAATATGGATTTGGATATTGTTCAATCACCCCTAGGATATATTTCCTGCTTTTTAAATTTTGCCTTCGGCGTTGTCTGTGATATGCAGGATTTATATTCTCTGATCCCCTGTAAAATTCCATTCGGTTTAGTTCCGCCCATTGTTTTCTCGTTTAGGGCAAACCCATTCTTTTATCTGGGGGCCATTAGCCGCTGAACATGGAATGGTATCTGAAAATACCGCATCTATTTAAATATATTAGCAACGGGTTAAGATTGAGGAAATTATATGTTGTATTGGAAGTGAGAAAAGTGTTTATTATTTAGTATACCCGTAATCTTCAATTTTTTTTTAATTATGGAAACAATGCATATCAGAGAAGCCTTTAGAACAAGAATCTCATCGTCCACTACACAACAAAATAGATGACAAAGACATATAAGTAGTTATCATCATGACGTTACGCTGTTTAGCCACAATGTTTTTGCAATTTTTCGAAGCTAAGGAGGCTTGGCCGAAAGTTCGGAAACAAAGCTTTGCGTTTCATGAATTCAAATCTTCAGCAGTCATTTTGTTTCGGAACTGCAACAGAAGTCCGTGAATTATTCCCGTCATTACATCTTGTAACGGTAATAATTGCCGTTTCTGTCCATCAGTTGAGGCAATTAAGATAATAGAGTTATGCAGCGTTCCAAATTATTTCAGGAAAACGGCTAGACGCATAGTAATAAAACCAACTATTTCAAATAATTTGCAATAGTATTACTCTTACGTGTTCTCTCGAATGTTATGAAAAATATTAACGGATGTTTAGTTAAAGGCAGTTCATATAACTTTGTTCGTATCTTAAGGCAGTAATTCTCACTTTATTGGTAGATCTACGATGAATTACTTTAAAATACAAAATTTATATCATCCGGAAAGAGTTAGTGCTGTAGATAACAAACAGCATAATATTATGCTATCTGAAAAACGAAATGCAGAAGACAAAGCATCTTGGAAAAACAAAAAAAGTAATAGTTTATAATAGGATCAATTTCAAACTTAAGAAAAACCATAAACAACAATTGAAAAAAAAAATCAGTGGCTAAACTTACTAACGATTTGGGTTCAAGCCATGTTCTTCGGTGCACCAACCTCACACTCGCCAAAGTGGCAACAAATGTGAGTGTTAATAAAAGTATGGCTGTTAACGGCTACCATCTCCTTTGCTTTGGCATCAATAAGGTTTGTCGTTTCACTGAAACGTTACAAAACAAATTTATCTTATCATAACCTAAACAAACCTTTGTTACAGCGAAATGGGTTACAATAAGCCGCATACACAGTAACTGACTTTTCTAGAGAAGAAATAAAATTGATATACGGTAACAAGTAAGAATAACAATCGACACTTAAAGCAAACAAATAGGTCTTGTCACGCTATACAACTGTAAATTTAATATTATTTTTGTTTATCTTTTGTCGGAGTTTTATGAACATTTTATTATTTGAAATAAGAAAGTTCAGGCAAATCCTTGTTTCGAAAAGTTTGTTTTTGAAATCAGATCGATAAAACGAGTGTTCTTTAAATTTGCAAAATTAAATACCTTCCTGATTAAATGTTTTGCATGAATATATTATGAATATATTGTGAAGATACACAATACACATAAAACTCAACGTTATCCTACAGGGCATTGGTGAATGATTTCTGATTTGGTTCAAATTTTCTCTATATATAGTTATATACTCAGTATATGAAATAGCTTTGAACTGAGGAGTTGATATATAGCAATCTTTTGTAAAAATGTTAAACAAAATTAATTGAAAAAAATATAAACCACATCAGATATGTGAATATTTTCACAAACTAAATTATTTCTGTCATTTCAAGATAAATTTTGTAGAAATAAATTGTCAGTGCTATACATGTACAGATAAAGATAGCTTTAATCATTTTGCAGGCATTTATTTCTGACGATGGCGCTACTTATATGAGGGATGAGTATATTAGGTCTTTCAACCTTTATCGACAGGCTGCCGTTGATAGATGTGGCGGGAATAGATTTAAGGAATCATTTCGCAGTGATTCCAGCAGATCTCAATAACTGCCTTGAAAACCATGCGACGAACTAGCCTGATTTTTTTAATATGACCGAGTTTTACCCCAAAACGAATTTTAAAAATAGTTATGTCATATTTTAGTTTGAAATCAACCAATGATTTGTTTATCAGCCTATGTCTCTGGATGAGAGTGATCTGAGTGCATCACATTTAGTCGATTTAAAAGTAAACAAAATTATATATCAAATGATATAAAACAATACTGAATGTAAGGAATACTGACATTATTATATTTATTACAAGAAACCCTAAGAACATACGTAAAATTTGTACGAGACATTCGAAAAAGTTTCTTCGAGAAGTTGACGTCATTTCTTGAAAATTACATCATTAACTTAAGCATTTGATTTTCATTATTATGTACTTTGCGGCAATAAATACATATTGTTTATAGAGTTTGTATAATAATTATATAATGTTTAATAGAAAAATGTGTTATTTCTAAAAAAAGAGGAAACTAAAATGGCAGTGCATTAGCTTTAATGGTATGTCTTACTCTTACCATTGTAAAAATGCCTGTCCTATTTTTTTTTACTTTTAAGTCATTTTTAATTCATTACTTCTTAAGGAGACCAACACACAAATCCCATTAAAAAATTGTAAATCTAGCTAAGCAGCTTACAACAATAGTTTTGTTTTAATTTTTCACTAATTGCTCCTTATTCTTCTCAGCTATTTTGAGCTAATTGCATTAATAGAAGAACATAAATCAAGACGCAGTTTTTATTGGCGTATTGATTGTGTGTTTACGCTATACCTTTTGAAAATATCTTTCCAGGATTATAGTGACAATGCAGTCATTTGCGTTCTTTTGTTATATTTTTTTCCATATACATTTAAATATTTATAAGGCACAAAAGAAAAGCCTCGTTTATGATGAAGAATTCATACCTCTGGAGAAAAATGTACCTCTGGAGAAAAATGTATCTATTTAATACATTAAAAATCAGAAGATAAATATTCATTATAGTATTCACACACAATAAACTGTTTTAATAATTGTCTTTATACTATCTTTAGAGAAAGACAGTCCTTAAAATATTGACTAACCAGTTTAATATGTATAATAATTAATAGCAAGAAAAATGTTGAAAGAATATACATGAGCTTTTTTTTTCTCCAGTATAGATTTCTCTGAAACCATAAAACATGCTTTTTGTAAATGAATAAAATTAAAATAAATCAATAAATCAATAAATCAATAAATCAATAAATAATGCCAGTACAGGGCGTTTAGCATAAAAGATGCCTTAAAAGCAAGGAAAAATATTCCATAAGCTTAAACCTTAATTGTTTGGTGACAGAAAGTTGTTTCAAGCACATGTTTCCAGATTATTAAAACTACCCATTTTGGACATATTTTGGTGTAAAAAATCCTCTATTGGAGCAGAGTTTGAAGAATACAACATATCTACTCGAGGGGCAAACACCCGTGTAAGGTTTTGTTTTAATAACATTTTTGTTCGTCATCGAGTGTCCGTTTTCGCGAACTTCCCATTTTTGCCATGATCAGGCTCAAGCGAACCGAGCCTGCAATATTTTGATACTTGTCGTTGTACAAGGCCTTTTACATAGTGTTTTCAAATATCAAAATTATCACCTTAAACTTTACAAGAACTGTTATCAGAGTTTTTGAAATGTTATATTCTTACAATCAGCTTACGAGTAAATACAATGTACATGTATATAATACATGTAAGCCTAAGTTGTAATAGCATTACTAAAGGTGCGGGAGTCGAATTCGCTCACAATGTGTCATACCTATAAAATGTACTGATAAGCCCAATCTCTTCAGTCATGTCAGTGCATAACATAGTACAATAATTATAACCACTTCTAAGACATTGAAGTATTCCGGCCTGAACTGTGAATAGATATAAACAGATATTATTAACCCTTACCTCCATAGACATCTCTTTATTGTGTAGGCGAACAGTTTAGATCCAGATCAGCCGGAACGTCTGTGCCGTCTGATCAGGATCTAGATTGTTCGCTTTTTGATTCATTACGTTATTTCTGACCAAAATGCTACCATTGCAGATCCCAATCAGACGGCACGGATGTGCCGGCTGATCTGGATCTACACTGGTCGCACATGCGAAATAATGCGTATATATGGAGGAAAGGGTTAAATTATCATGAGGGACAAGTAAAAGTTTGCTGTACCCTTACAAACTGCCTTGGAAAACAATCCATGTATCATTCTTACTAGTATTGTCCAACAATATTGACCAGGCACTTCATTAATTTTCGTAAAGGTCATTAGATAAACACGGTTATCAGCGAATACATCGATATATTTACACGCCAATGATGTGTGGTGTATTGGGATGGATGCCGGATTACAGATTCGAAGTAGATCGTAACATTTACGAAAGTTAACGAATATGGGGTCAAATGCAGGAGTGCCAGGTCAATATTGTTGGACAATACTGAGTTTAGATTTTTTTTCTTGTTGTTGTTAGGAATTTCTAAGGATGTTCTACGATTTCAAAAGAAAAAATTCTGATATATAAAAAGGAATTAATAAATACATGTAATTGTTCCGATATTTGATTGCCAACTAATGATGTGCTTTAGCATTAATGACAGGCATGCGCTGACAGGTTTTGGCATCATTACGAACACTTTGAAAAAACAGACCTGTCGCAATTACGTAATTACAGATAACAAGTAGTCTAGACAAGCATTTAGAATTCGCCCGCCATTGACTTTCTTTGTTAATTAGTCTTGCATGACATAAACTTATTTGACAAACAATTTTTAACTACTTAGACTTTCTATAGAGAGTTTACAATATAATCAAAGTGAACACTTTGATTGTCTGCAGGGAGCATAAAATGTATTCAATTATTAAGATTGGAGAGTCCATTTGCTTTGATCTGTTCATGCGGTGCATTGACAATTACGAGGCTTCCCTACAAAGACCTAAGAGAAATGTTCTATAAACTTGTCAATCAAACGCAAAATCTCGTTCAATCTACATGTCTTCCAGCCATTTCTAAACACACGTCAAACTTTTATCGGCGCATGAAACCATACTATAACTACATTATACAGTGCCATTTTAGCCGCAAGAAGTTGAATTAATGTTACTTAAAACGCTGATCATTTTGACATCAATCCCCAAAAGGTGACTTCATTTGTATAAGAGAAGTCCTCGTTATAAGCGAAAAGATTAATTATCAACTTCTTAAAAATGTTGTCTGGTGAGGTGGCTTAGCATAACTAGTGTAACATATCCTAATATACATGTAACATATGTTTGGAATGTAATATTCTGTTTAATATCAATGAAGAAATTCATGACATCATTGCATTCCTAATGGAAATAAATAAAAGTTTTCAGATGCGCACAGGTGGTGTTATTAATATTAAACATTGTTCCAGACAGTTTCAAACTATACATTTAAAATTGTGGTTTTGATAATAGTTCTTTAAATAGTCGGTCGAGGTGACATTTCACAGTAACCTAATGTATAAACAGCCGGCTTGGCCTTGTTATGTGACAGCAAGTCTTCGGTAATAATTTTAGCATTTTTTAAATTATGCAATTTTTTGAAAGAGCATATATTTATATTTCATTTTCCAATGCATAATATCTAGTCATCTTTGTAATTGTGTTTGCGAAATGCATAATAATTGCTGTCGTTGGCTATATTTTCAACAGTACGGCATCTTGGTGAAGAGAAAGTGTTTATGGCTCGGCTGAAGTGTTTTGTTGTTGTCTGCTCCGAGGATGTCATTTCAGTTAATTGTGTGGTGTCGATTTTAAAATTGAGCAAAGATGTTTTAATAACTTATAAAAGCAATTATAGAAGATAAGAATTGTACACATACAACTACCTTTTTAAATTTTTGTCCTTAAACATGATGAGAGAAAACACAATTCTAGTAATAAATGTAAATTACATCTCCCAGAAAAAGTTAATGCAAATCTCTTGTAAAGAATATTAATAAGTGAAAGTGTAATTAGTTAAAAAAGCAACACACACAATCACTGATTTTTCTACCACGACAAGTGCAAATATCATTGTTAAAAGCAAATAGTTAAAGCAACCAACGAAAGAAACAAAGAAATACATAGTAAAAATATTATGCAATATCTTAAACATTTGTTTTCTTAACAAATAACATTTTCTGATAATGAAAATTTATAACTAAAAACAAAACGATTGCAAACATCAAACTTAAAACTGTTGATCAAAAATAGATTTATTCTGTATTTAAATGATGTTGAAAATACCTGAAATTACTTTTAGAAAACTGATTCACTACGCGTTTCCACATAACCTCGCTGATTTCATTGATTGTTTTGTTGTTTTTTTTAATCAGGCAGACACAGCCACGCTACACAGCCAGAAAGTAGAGAGGAGAATCAATCATTCAGCAATTATGAAAGTTTTCGTACTGGGGAAAAGTTTAATTGAATTACTAGTATTATTATTCGTATTATATTTTGGTGATCATTTAGACGACATTAATCAAACTCTTACACGCTTTGAATGCTTGCTCGAAGATTGATTTGAAGTACGGCAGCTCTTTAAAGTTTAATAGAGCTTAAAGGTTTATATTTTATAATGCTCTATATGCCTGTAGGTATAGAAACAGATCTTGCATTAGAAACAAACTCTTAGGTGAAATACCCATATCATGAAAAGCCCTAAAGAGAAAACACGCGATACCAAAACATACAAATAGAGGAGATTTCACTACAATCAAAACTTTAACTCAGACAATTTAACAATTAACATACAAGAACATAAGGAGAAATCAATGTACACACTTTTTGACACTGGGGGTTCAAAACAGCTTTTACCGTGCACCTACCTAACAAATTCTCCACCGGGTCCTTAAGAATAAACAAGTTAATCTGCTTGCCTTTCTTTTTAAACCTAATCAGCAACACTGACGTATTGCGTGATATATGTATAACAAGCAAAAGTAGAACTTTACTCTTGAAATGAATAAACACTGCTTGATCAACGCTGACAGTTATTCGCGTCTTAAACAAAACGCAAGAAAACACGATTCCTAGCAGTGAAGTATTTAAGGATAATACGCTGTCCAGACAGTAATTTAAAATCCCCATTCGCTAGTGTCTTTGTTTATCCATTATACTTGCATGACAAAACTGATTTGAAATCAACCATTATGATTTTCTGTTGGAAGCATGGAAAGAAATCAAATGTTTGGACTGCGAAGTCCATTTACCGTAATCTGTTCATGTGGCGAAACTAGAATAAGGAGGCTCTTACACGAAAACCTAAGAGAAATGTGTTATTCGTTACGGTGCTATGACAGTTGTCAAGGAAAGAGTTAGTCATTAGAAATCCATTCCATCTATTTGCAAACAAACACAAAAAGGAAGCAACGCTGAACATTAATTTAAATGCTTTAATGAATAAAGAGTTACTGACAACAATATCTAAGGTCTAACAAATGTATACACTATCATGACAATTTTGTAAAATTATGTTTGACCTTCAATTTCCTGGTCGCAAAAATGAAGGACAAACAATTATAAATGCTGATTTCTCTCTTCACAGTTGACTTTTTTAAAACAGAATTTTACATATTTTTGTCAGTATCATTTTACTCATGTGTGCATTTGAATTTTTGTTTTATGTTCCTTCGTTTATGTGTTTGATTGTAAATCGAATTTTTCGGGATTGTTTAGGTCTAACATTTTTCTTTACTTTTCTAATTTGTTCAATATATGTAAAAAACACAAATAACATTGATTTGTGCAAACTGTGATAAAACTGTATTTTGCAATTTAAGAGATGTTTATTTAATTTTTTTCTATCTACAAAGCAATGACAAAAGAAGCAACGTCGTTATCGATTTGATATCTCGTTATTGTCCTACAAGCCTTAAGTTGATATTTAGCGATGTTTTTTCACAAATTGACGATTTTTTTATTATAAATCATGATGCACGTGCATAGAAATCAAGCAACGATACGTAAATTCATCCATGTTTACAGGCGGTGACAAAATATTGTTTTACATTTTAAGACAGGTCCCAAGATTATAAAACTGAAAACGGAAACCAGTCTCAATTCTCAAGGTTCTGATTGGCTGAAATGGCGACTGGACACAATTTCAGCCTATCAGATGCTTGAGATTTGAGACGACTGGTTTCAAATCTCAGGTCTTGCCATTTCGTAAATGGGTATTATATGCCGGTTAACATGTCCAGGGTGGGGGCTATTTCCTAGCTAAAGTAAATAATAAAATGGTAAACTTGATTGATGCTTTAATATCATATAACGGTTGTAATTAATGTTGAGCCAATGACAATGCAGTTTTTGTCGGTATTACATGTTGTGGTTGAGAGCCATTTCCTTCCTTAAGTAAACAAAAAATGATAAACTTGATAACGGTAACTTTAATTTCATATATGTAAACTGTTTTCAAGAACAATTATAGATATAAAGTTATAGAATATTGTATCATCTGCAATTCGCTCCAAAAGCAAAGGTTATACAAGGTTTTTACTTTAAGTTAAAAGTCTTGCTTAGGTTACTAATTGTTAATCGCTTTTGACATTTTATGTACATACCGTTTTACAATTTGTGTAAGACTTAAACGCAAGAAAAGCTTTTGCAAGAAAAGGTCAATGGGTACCTACTTTTGTTTCGCTTGACAACGCCATTAGCTCCTGGGGTCAAATCAGCAAGAACGCGATGTCAAGAATAAAAGGAATAAAAGAAACAGATCGAGCCTTCTACATTCTTTCACAAGATTTCAATAGAAACCTCCATAAACTCTAAAACCGTTGGGACACTAAAGACGTATGCAAAGCGGTCGACTTCAGGTCAGGCTTTCAGAGCGCTGTAGAATGTCATGTTGTACAATTATTAAAACAATTGCCTTAAGGGCTTACCACACTCCTCCCAACCACGTTCATCGATAAAAAGACAATTATCAAAATCTCAATAAGGCAATAGAAAATTAATTCTTAGATTCTCATCCCCGCCCGCTCCTCGAAAATCACTCCGCCCCAACGTTTTCTATTTTGAAAAAAAATGCGTACATAAAAATTTACATTATGAGTACGAGTCGGTAGAGTACGCAAACACAGTATGAAACATTTAAGTGCGAATCGGCTATTCATAGTCGGATAGACGCTTATTTATCTTTGGAGTGCACAAGTGTCACTAAAAACAGTAAGAGTGATAAATAAAAAATAAAAAATAAAACCCGCCCACCCGCCCCATTTTTTCCCAAAATTCGGATGAGAATCTAGGAATTAAGTTTCTATTGCCTAATGGTAAATTTCCGTTCAATGAAACTTTGCACAAATAAATGTTACTAATGTATCTTTATTTTGCATACAGTAAGACACGTTAGAAAAAGTAAAGATAAAATGCTAGACCTAAAAATTCATTTAAATTCTATCTACATAAATTCACAAAAACTAAGCGTTACAAACAATAATTTTAAATTACCACGTGATTGCAATGATAATGACAAAAAATGTTGTATACTTTGTAAAAAAACTGTCAACTACTAAAAGAGAAATCAGTGATTGTCATCCGTTTACGCGACCATGAAATTGAAGGTCAAACACACTTTTACTAATACCTCGTAAAGTTTACATATGTAAGTCACTAGGACACAATAAATTGTTGCCAGTACCATATTACTTATGTGGGCATTTAAAAGGATGATTTGTGTTGTTTAGTTTTTGTGGATTTACGTAACTAGAAATTGAGGGAATTTTTAGATCTCGCTATTTTCTTTAGTGTTCTAACGTGTCTTACCATATGCAAAATAAAGATACATTAATAACATACATTTGTGCAAAGTTTCATTAAACGGCATTTTGCCATTATTGAGATTTTGATAATTTTCTTTTTATCGATGAACGTGGTTGGGAATAGTGTGATAAGCCCTTTACTCAAACTTTTATCATGCTAGCTTTAGAACAGTTTAAGTGTTGTAAAATAAATACCTGATTATATTCTGTCAGCTCGACTTCGCCATCTAACAAAGAAAACGCAAAAATTATAAAAATGAAAAAAAAAAACCTTACTCTTACTTATAATAGAGTTTAGTGCTTTCTAATCGATTGGCAATAAACAGATTAAGAATAAGAAAAATGTTGTTCTGTCGTAATTGCATTATTAAACTGAAATTGATTTCATAACACAATTGATAATAAACAATTTGAAATTTAGAAAATTTGTTGTTTCTTCACTATTTTTTCGAACATCAGTTTGCTATTAATCATGCTTTAAACAGCACTTCGCATTATCTCTAAGATATAAACCTTTTTGTTAAACTTTTTTTTAAAATTCAGGATACTTTTTTTATCAAGTCTGACTTTTAAAGTTATCTATTTATAACAAGCACAGTGTATTGTAATATTGTTACAGTAATATTTCCTTAGTTCCTGTCTCACAGAATGAAGCGGGTTCATATTGATGTGTTGTTTTTCAAATGTTATGTTTAATCTGGAAGTTCACTATTTTAATGAAGAAAATATAGATTCAATTTGTTAAAATTTATCACATACCAGTTTTAGCATCAATATCAATCATAAACTTCGCAGAAAAACCCTGGAAAATTTTATTCAAACTAAATGTGTCTGCATATTATTTGTTATTGCTTTAACAACCGACCAACAACCGACACGGACTCTATAGAAACACTATAGACAGCAGAATAAATGGCGACTATGAACAAAGGTAAAAATGAACAGCAAAAGTTTAAATTACCTATTTCAACTCACAAGAACAACAATAAGGCGGCGGACGCCAGTAACCGGTCCTAATTTCACAGTTTCCGACACACACTCTGTACCTAGTCTATGAAATCAATCCACAACAACAACCTGAAACAGAAATCAGTGATTACTGTAAACATATGTCTATAAGCTACTCAGGCAACACAAATTCAGGCTATGAAGAACTCCTGAAAAAATCCAAGGAACACTGAAACACAGTCCAAGCATCACTTTTGCACAGTCGGCCAAGGCAAAAATCACGAAACCCAAAATCTTGCAAAATATTAATGTCCAACCGACAACTCCCAGAAATGGTTGCTTTCAAACCAGCTGAAACAGCAGATTCAGAAAAGAATATAGCCAATAGCTGTCATCCCTACCGATTTTCCGCAAAATAAATCCAAAAACATGCAACTGAATTTCTGAAGCGGAAACAGATTACTATACAGGATTTCCTAGTTTCGAATTCAAGCCCCTGCATCACACTGATCATCACCTGGCTGCTTTTGGTTTCTAATAGTTATTAAACAAATATATTCTAAATACCTTGAAAACACAAAACCTGTATCTATAATTAATTTAGGCTTGATAAATGTCAAAATATCTTCATAGTATCCCCTATTTCATAATTTCTACATGGCCAGTTCGAGTAAGTGGCTATCTTACTGGTATGCGCTCCCTAACGAAAGATGTTTTACAACCACTATGTAACCAGTGAAACTAGCCCGAAATAATTAGCCTTCATTTATTTTACCTTGTAACCAGTGTAACCAATGAAACCATGTAACCACAACTTAACTGTGAAAATGATCTTATAAAATATTCTTTAAGAAACCTTTGTAACCACATGTAACCGCATGTAACCATTATGTAACCAGTGAAACTAACCCGAAATAATTAGCCTTCATTTATTTTACCTTGTAACCAGTGTAACCAATGTAACCATGTTACCACAACTTAACCGTGAAAATGATCTTATAAAATATGTTTAAGAAACCTTTGTAACCACATGTAACCGCATGTAACCATTATGTAACCAGTGAAACTAGCCCGAAATAATTTTCGTTCAATTAATTTTCTGATATTCCCAATGTTTCTATGTAATCCAATATCAAAGATGATAAGAGAACAGTTTTTAGTCGCTTATAGGATAGTTTGGCAAGACTGAGAAAAATGTTAAGTAACCAGTGTAACCAACGCTTCTGTTAGGTTACAAAATTACAACGGTTCAATTTTTAAGACCAATTTCGTGCTCTAGATGCCACTCAAGGTTTTATACTTAATTAAATGCAATAAATCATGATGTTTGAAGATGAAAGAACAAGTTATCCACCGTATGTTATCTTTAGAATTGCGGAACTTATTTCAGAAATATTAAAACTATAGATCTGTCTTGAACAGAGTTTTTATTTATTTTATACTTTATTGAATTGCGGGAATTATTTCAAAAATGTAAAAAACTATAAATTTGTTTAGAACAGAGTTTTTTTTATAATTTATTTGATAAAATTGCGGAACTGATTTTAAAAAATTAATGTTAAAGCGATAAATCTGTCTAGAACAGAGATTTTAATATTTTATATTTTATATGAAGATAAAAATATAACCTGCTAGAAAATGATTATAGAACAAACGGATTTTATTTTCAAGTTTTGCTTGTTAGTTACTGATAATATTCTGCACGTAGCCGCCATCTAAAAACTAAATATTCATACCGTTTCAGAGGAACATAAAATAAAACAATGATAAAAAAAAACAACAAAACATCTCTGAACATTGACACAGGTGATAGTTTAAAGTTAACGAATTAGGCTGTATTCCCGATACCTTCGTCAACTGGTCACGACAAACAAAGCATGGACTATTTTAATGTTTGTCTTGGGTTTTCTTTTGGCGTTCAGTGTTTAATTTTCATTTATCTCAATTGAAAAATCAAAGGTTCGTTTGAACAATGTCCAACTACTAAAAACTAAAAATATATAGTCGATATGTTACTTAATTCAAATAATTAATTGATTGTCAATTTGGGTTTGAGTTATTTAAAAATACTTTCATAATTATTTAGGTACTGAAATGACTCTAGACGTTGCGTAACTATACGTTTCACAGGGAAGACAATTTTTACTTACCTTTTTGCAATCCGCTGAAAAAAGTATATATTTGTACATGATGCATTTATCTCTTATAACTTTAAATTTCTAATTTCATATAACGACAGTGCGTTTAAAGGTCGGTGTCTCTATTTTCTTAATTGAGTAAGGTGTCTAACCATATTAAAAAATCAGGCTCTCTCTCTCTCTCTCTCTCTCTCTCTCTCTCTCTCTCTCTCTCTCTCTCTTTCTCCCTCTCTCTCTACATCTCTTTCGCTCTATCTATATCTCTCTATCTTTCTCTATTTCATCTCTCTTTCACACACGGCCGATATTTTCAAATGGTACTATTCATGACCGGAATATAGATCGATTCCCCAATGACAACAATTTTCAAAATAAAACTATTATCATCCAGGAAGAGTTTTGTTTCCGTTTTTTAAATGTGACCTTTGTGAATAGTTTGATTGCCGTCATTATCGTCTATGAAATTTATCTTCCTATAAAAACAATGTGTTCGTAAATCCCTTAAGCGTCATCTGGATTTTTTAAGCTAATTGTTTTTTATTTGTTATTTACCGAATGGTCTATCAAAAGACAATAAGCGCTTACAACTAATATCTCAACTTTAAAGCCCTTAAGGTAACATCGGAACATTTATGGATAAGGCGGAAAAGTAATACCGTCACATGGGAGTGTAAATGTTCCAAGAACTCTAATTCAAAAGTACTCTGACACTTCATAAGTGTTCATGCTCTAATGCGACTGTAATATATCATGATTATGCTGATCGAATATTAAATAAACGTTATTCTGTGCAATGATCCATCGTAACATTGAGTTACGTAACAAGGTTAGACGGCACCAATAAAAATTGGTCAAATTATTTTGTAATAAGTAGTTCTTAAGAAGAAACATTATTTTAAATGCTTACATGAGTATAATGTTGCTGACAACACTATGCTGTGTCCGTTTAAATCTCTTTCCATTATAAAATTAGATGAAAATGGTTCTTTGAAGACCCTCGACCACGACAACTACGAAAATATTGCAGGCTCGGTTTGATCGAGCCTGTTCATGGGCAGTGATTAGGATGAGTTTTTCTAAGAAATAAAGCCTTGCGTAAGGAATATTGTGGTCAATAAGTTGTCTCTTTCGTACAGAGAGGATAGACCAAATATTCAGCATTAAGGCAAAATGAACTTTTTTTGCGAAAACTACCACGGGCAGAAAACATGCACGAATTTCAACTTCAAACTTTATAGTTAAAATTCAATTTGATCAATGTTAATACGTTTAAATAAAAACTAGGAAACTTCTTAATATGTTTAATATTTATTGTTAATATTATAAAACAAATAAGTTTAAAAGAAGCTGTTATAAAGAGAGAAATTATCTTTTGTCACCCATTTACGCGACCAAAAAGCGAAAAGGAAATTCGAAGGCAAACACGCTTTTACACATATCCTAATTTTTTACAAAAAGGATAAATATGCATATCATGAATCGCCACATTCAGAAAAAACAGCCTCCCCACACAGTCAAGAAGAAGAGAGGGGGAGAGAGCATGGTTAATAAAATGATCAGTTTCAAAAAAGACACCACTAACACTAAACAAAAATGAGAACCCGAGGGGTTACCGCCTTGGAACGGTGAGTGGCAAATCAAATTGCCACTGGGGGTTTAAACCAGGTTCTAGGGTGCACCAACCTCACACTTGCCCCAACAGGTTCTCAAAAGAGTAACAGGTTCTTACAAGAGTAAGTCAAAAGGACTCAACATATTCTTGTAAGTATCATAACATGTTTAAGATAATTAATTGTTTTGTTAAGTTGTTTTCATGAATCAATGTATATAACATTTTAGGGAATGTTTAGATTGTTATTTTTCATCATTGTTCTTATGTTTCTTTACCTATGCAAAAAATGAATATCATTTCATTATTTGTGCAAAGCTTATTAAACGCCATTCTGCCGTAAAAGGGATTTTGATTATTTTCTTTTTTTTATTGATGAGTGTGCAATGATGATTTTAGACGACTCTTAACTTCAGCAATAAATAAAATATAGTATTTAGTTTTTGAAAGTTTATGTGAGAATATATTATCACTCCTCAATTAAAGACAAGTACAAAAAGTCAATGCTCAATTGTATTTTTATCCAGGAAAATCTTATATTTCTTTAGAGTTCAAAATCTATGATAAAATACAATTAAAGTCGCAGGTGACAACAACCATTATTAGTAACCTACATATGTTTAACCCACGATTTAATTGCAGTCATGTCATAAACAATGATACTAGTTGCAATAAATTAAAAACAAATGTTTATTTATTGTTGATTAACTTTTTTAAAGAAATAAAGCCTTGCGTAAGGAATAAAGTGGTCAATAAGTTGTCTCTTCCGTACTCTCTTGAATATACAAGAGATATTCAGAAATATGGCAATATAAATCTATATTTTGCGAAGTCTACCACGGACGGACATAAACATGATAAACAAATTTCTACTTCGGGGGAATATATACGGAAGGCTTTGAGGACATTTTTTTCTTCAAACTATCTGGATACAATTTGATTTAATTTTATCAATGGTATTAAGTTTTAATCAAAACTAAAAATCATTCCTCTTAACATGTTCAAAGTTTATTGTTAATTTTGTTAAACCCATCAGTTTAAATGAAGCTGTTTTACGAAATACCAGGGGAATGTATCGTGCACTTGTTTGAGCAAGGTACATGTATCTATATTTATACGGAGTAGTTCTCAACCCGGGGCTAGGCGGTGTGAACAGTATTATGCGTTTTCATTACTGCATATGAACAGGCTAAATCAAAACGAGCCTACATGTACAATATTTTATTATTTGTCGTATTCGGGAGCTTTCAAAAATTCTTTTCCATCTATTAACGGTGTATTTGCCGCCAAAATATTGACTGATTGTTTTGCTTTTCATGCCGAAATATTCCGACACAAAATATTTAGAGGCTAAGAAGTCGTTAACGGAAATATTCAGACAGTCTGGCCTTTGAACTGCGCTGTTATTTGATCAGGATACAAAGAAGGCTTAGGCTTTATTATCATGGAGATTACCTTGCATACATATTTGCATTTTAGAATGTTTTGTTTTCTTTTTTATTACGATTTACATTTGAATCCAAAATTTATTTTGCTTGTAAGGGGAATTGATATACAAATGTAACAATATAATTATTTCAAATCTGTAATATTGAATTTCATCAGTTGAACTCATACAAACTTCTTTTTGACCGTTTTAAGAATATTATTTCGTATTTTACTTTTCGGAATATATTTTGTTCAACACTAAGCAGTGTTACATTTCATTGCGAATGGGTTGTTTTAAAAAAGTAAACTGAAAGTAACATTCGTTTAGAGTCACTATCCTAAGATCATAAATCTGAAATATGAGACTTGTCACAAATCTCAAGAATCCCATTGGATGAAGACTGGGCCCAAAATCATAAAACTAAATCTGGAGATCAGTCTCAAATCTCAAGCATCTGATTGGCTGAAATAGCGACCAGTCGCCATTTCAGCCAATCAGATCCTTGAGATTTGATACTGATCTCATATCTTAGTTTTATGATCTTGGGCCCTGGTCTCAAACTTAAGGCATTTGAATGGCTTTCACCTAGTTCAAGTTTTATTATCGTGAGCACTATTCCGGGTATCTTCATCAATACCTTATTTTGTGTGCAACTAGCAAATATCCGTTTTGCGCCACATTTCTTTTGTTTATGTCATCAATGTTCATTTTAAATTCCTACTGTAATTCTTATTCGTCTTTTCTCCATTCATTGAATTCCATTGATTTTCTGATTGTCTCAGAAAAGACTACATCGTAGACTTTGCTACACTTATTTTTTTAACTAAAATATGTATTTAGGGCTTATAAAGCGGTTCTATTTTGTATATAAGATGAATGGAACGTTGTGATTTGAATAATTTATACGACTGTACATTCAGTGCAATGAACTTCGAATTATCTTTGTACAGTTTACACGCATACGTATATTTAGAATTTGTTTGTTAACTGCTTTTAGATTTCTAACGTTTCGCGATTTTTAAGCGTTTTTTCTCGAAATCTGTTCACACTTACTGTTAGTTACATGTAATAAGAAATCGTGTGGGCTAATTACCGTAGACATCGTGGACAGATCGATTTTATGTTTAAATTAAAAAACATATATATTTTTAATAATTGTTAGTATGATGGAAGGGAACTGAAAACCGAGATTTCAAGAACGCGCCAAAACGCCATTTTTAACAAAAAACAGAAATTTTCATCTGCGAAAATAAAATCATTAAAAGTATTTTGAACATCAATTTAGATTATCTACATAGAACATTTTCCTTTGTTTTTTTTACTTTAAAAGTTTCTTAAGTTCCAATGCGGTAACCCTTCGGGTTCTCACTTTCGTAATTGTTTCGGTGTCTATTTTGAAACTGATTATTGTAATGGAATACCATGCCCTCTTCTCCTCTCTACGTTTTGGTTGTGTGGGGTGGCTGTGTCTGTTGGATGTGGCCTTTCCTGATATGCATATTTCACTTTTTACATACAAGCATTAGACATTTCTAGCTGAGAAAAGTACATATTTCAAGGAGGAACGAGACCTTTATTATAGAAGGCAATTTAAGTATTGATATTCTTCTTAAAGCTGTGTAAAGTAAGGCACTCACAGTCTTTTTTGAGTTTATTTAGGTTGCTCATAATTGTTGTTGTCACCTGCGACTATAATTGTATATTCTTTGCTGCGTGTATTTTGAAACTGGTTATTGTGATAACATGCCATCTTCTCCTCTCTACGTTTTGGCTGTGTGGGGTGGCTGTGTCTGCTGGATGTGGCCATTCCTGATATGCATATTTCACTTTTTACATACAAGCATTAGACATTTCTAGCTGAGAAAAGTACGTACATGTACTTCAGGGAGGATCGAGACCTTTATTGTAGAAGGCAATTTAAATTAGATATTCTTCTTAAAGCTGTAAGGCACTCGCATTCTATTTTGAGTTTATTTAGGTTGCTCATAATTGTTGTTGTCACCTGCGACTATAACTGTATATTGTCATAGTAAAGGCGTAATGGCAAGCTTTTAACCAATGTTTTTCTCATCTGGAAACCAATAATGTGGTTAAATTACGTAAATTTACTTGTTTGAAGAACCACCTGAATTTTCTCCCGTAATATAACAATACTTTGAACTCTAACAACCGTCTTAATTAAATCCTTGTCGACTTACGTGTATTAAGTGGGTTTGGAAACATCCTAAAAGGTTCTTGAAAAACATTCATTAGAACAAGTATATAGGTAAACATGTATTTCTTGTCACTAGGTCATCTCGTTGTCGGATTAATAGTTCATCATTTTGCGCTCTAAGTTGTTAACATTGTAATAGACATTATTTCTTAAATGCATATTTTATAAGGCTCCATAGTTTACACGTGTAAATGGCAATGTTTCGATTCCGAGTCGTAAACGTTTACAGAATTTCGAACTCTAAGTTTGAAGAGTATACATCGAATCAATGTTGAGAATTTTAAAAAATATAATCGGTGTAGTTAGAACATTGGTTAAGTGTATATAGGTAAACATGTATTTCTTGTCACTAGGTCATCTTGTTGTCGGGTAACTTGTGGAAACGCAATTATTATAACATTTATATAGGTAATCATGTATTTCTTGTCACTAGGTCATCTCGTTGTCGGGTTACTAGTTCAGCAATTTGCGATCTAAGTGGTAAACTTATTTATAGACATTATTTCTTAAATAATTATAAATACTGAGTTGTGCTCAACCTGGCGCTAGACGGCGTGGGCAGTAATATGCATTTCGATTACTGCCCATGAACAGGCTCAATCAAACCGAGCTGGCAATAATTTCATATTTTGTCGTGTTCGATGGCTTTCAAAGTTCCATTTTTATCTATTTAAATCTATTTAAATGTGTATGTTTTACTTTTTATGGACAAAGAAAAATCTGAATAGGACACATTATGAACACGTGTTCGTTGCATGTATTTTCAACTTGTGTCTGATATGTCTTTAGAGATCACAGTTTCCGTCTTAAAATTGCAAGTTTTAATTATTTTGGTTTTAGAAATGACGTAAAACAACTCACCGGGGTTTCTGTCCGTCTTTCAGGAAATATGAACAACATCGAGACCTCATAAAACGTTTATTTCAGAATAAATTATAATCACAGACTGATAAAATCACAAACTGATATTTCCATAACAATAATAGTTGCAGCAGACAAAGAAGTTAAAACACAAATGTTTTAGTGAGATTTTATTATCTTATCGTCGATTACATTAGTACATGTAAGGTCTTTAAAACCAATGAAAGAATTCAAACTGCCATCTAATTAGCTTGCCCGTTGTTTTCTCGTTTTAGGGTAGAAGCATTGCTGCTTATGAACGGGGCTAAAACGATATTTCAAGATGTTCAATACGTTTTGTATTCGGTGAATGTTAAAGATCAATTTGTATGTTTAGTGTTTGATTATTTTTATTGCTCATGATATCGTTTCATACATATTAGATTATTACCATTTGTGTATATCATGTAAAGAAATACCAAGCATAGGCATATTCAGAAAACACAGCCTTCCCACACGGCAAGACAGAGAGAGAGCATG
The DNA here is from genome assembly GCA_038501625.1 of Corbicula japonica. Classification (NCBI taxonomy): domain Eukaryota; kingdom Metazoa; phylum Mollusca; class Bivalvia; order Venerida; family Cyrenidae; genus Corbicula; species Corbicula japonica. The sequence continues at coordinate 3,659,680 of JAZAYU010000007.1, read as the reverse complement.
GCTATGTAAAAGAGATCAAGGCTGAAGGTTATAAAACTGAGATTAGAAACCAGTCTCAAATCTCAAGCATCTGATTGGCTGAAATGGCTAACAGCAATGTCAAGCAAAAACGATTTGGGTACTCAATGACCTTACTAAGATCAGAACCCCTAGTCAATTAAGCAAAAGCACAATAAAAGGATTATTTAAAAGAAACATATCGAGTTTCTTAATTCTTTTGCAAGATTTACCCAGAATCATTTATAAACTCCTTAACCCCTGCATCCGCTGTACAAACAAAGTGGTAAGCAATGAGAACTGTAGATGAGTTAATCACTTAGCATGCAGAATATCATTAATGATAGTCTTTCTTTTTGACTTTACAGATGTTTTGTGATACGAGAACCTGTTGGGGCAAGTGTGAGTTTGATGCACCCTAGAACCTGTTTTAAACACCCCCAGTGGCAATTTGTTTTGCCATGACCGTTCCAAGGCGGTATCCACAACGGTTCTCTTTTTTTGTTAATTGTTTGTGGCGTCCTTATTGAATTGATATACTTATAACATACATGCTCTCTCTCTCTTCTCTTCTTTTTCGCTGCGTGGGGAGTGTGGCGATTCCTCATATGCATATATTACTTTTCTACAAAAAAGAGGAACATCAGTCATGGCCCTCACTTTCTTTATTCTCTAACAGTGTATTTTATAACAGTTCTAATAACATGATTTGTGTAATGTACACCTATCATATAATTATCCAGCTTTGTGTTATTTGATAGAGTTCTTCGACGAATGATAAAATTTGAAATTATTAATTATAATTGAATAATAATTTAACCCCCACCACTTCATACCATTTATGAAATTTGTGTGATACAAGAACACTGTTTATGGCATATCATTTCAAAGTAAAATTGACAATATTAAATTACATAACTCCAAATGACTTGATCAGTCGGAACTGAATTAGCTAGAAACGACATTGGCAATTTTCACATGTTCTGACGATGAAGAAGTATTTACGTATATTTTAAAACGTAATATGTTATTTTTGCTTTATAATTTGATATACGATACATATTACAATGAATGGAGAATGGAAGAAAAACAAATGTTTATGCAGCAGGTGTGCTAGGAAAGATTAACTCTAAAAAACACACGAAGTATAGCGCAAACAATTCTTAAAATAGAGTATGAATACGAAATAACGCGTTAATTTCGGTATAAAAGTATTATTACTGTTATACATGTACATGTAGCACATGTTTCTTTATAACGTATATCACGAATGACATGTTAAGCTAAAACAGACGTAATTTCCTGTGTAGCCTTCGCAGACGTTATAGGTGGGCATGTTAATACCGGCTAAAGCAGGAAAGCTTAAGTTCCAGCTCAAGAAAACACCATATTAGCTGCAAATTACTTTTTTGGATTTTGTGGTTGAATAAAAAAATTGTCCAAACAAACGAAGAACAAGAAAATAAAATGCATATTGTTATGAACCTCAATGACAACAACTTTTTTCTGATATCATAGTTTTATTCATCTTTGTGTTGAAATAACCATACTACAGTTTCTATCTCTAGGAGAGCCGAAATGGCCATACCACAGTCTATCTAAGGTAAGCAAAAACTTTGATAGTTATGAATTTTTACACGACAAATACGATCATACTAGTGTCTAGGCCACCTAGCAACAGCTATGAACAACGGAACAAAACGGTTGATCTAGCTAAAAGGTAAATGGGCATATGAAGGTGTATGGGAAGTATTTTGAGATTCATTATGAACAAGTGCCTATGAACAAATTAAAAAGCAGTAAGCATATCACTTGGGTTATTGAACAAAGCGCATAGCTTTATTGGCTGGGACATTAAAACCATCCGTTCATAAGGGTGAAAAACTGAAATGAAAAAAGTTTTTTACATTGTTTTAAGTGTACTGTTAACAATTGTGAATAATCATTGTATTCAACTATTTAAAAATTGTGTATGAGAACAGCATTAATTGTGATTGTGTGATTGAATGTACATGAAGACAATTTACATCAGACGTACGGCAAACAAAGCTATATTTTGAACCCGTGGAATCCGACAGTTGAGTGTATACAAATAGAACAATTTAATAGGTCATAACAAACGCTTTGTGCAAACAAGAAAACAAATAATCCAGTTGAGGCTGTTAAAACTAACAAGGTCCGTTTGTTCGAGATTCATTCGTCAAGGAAAAAAGTTATAGTACCGACTCATACATTTGAAGACTTACTTGTTTTTCGAGAAAAGTGTTGGAACCAACATGAATGCAGGCGAAAAAGAAAGATACAGTATCTAAACATTTAAAAGCATTACCAAACTTCCTTCCCCCGCCACCATTATTAAAATATAGTTTTGAAGGAAAAACACACGTGAAAATGAGACACAAACAAAAACAAGACTGGCCACAAAGCCAACTTCTTTCACGAAATATATAATTTTGTTTATGATCTGACCGATTCGGAAAAGAAAGCACTCGTACACAATAAAGAAAATGAAAACTGTGAGGTTTACAGTCACGAATATCAAATTCTTTAGTGCACCAACTTCACCCTGAAAGATATTCTTTCTAATAAAGTGTGCAATGCAAAACAGCCATCTTCTATAAAAAAAGAAGCTAAAAAGTCAAACGAAATTAGCAGGTACATCTACTAGTTTACCGTTCCGAGTCTAGTGCCCCATAAATAGAAATACAAATAGATCACCATGTCAGAAACGAAATAGAGTGATAGAGCAATAATATCGTTTATAAAACATAACTATATATAATTATTTATTTAGGGAAAGCCGCCACTTAAAATAGACCGCGTAAGGCCAAAATATAGAGTGAACACAAATAAGAATATGATCTGTAAATAAGAGAAAACAAGAACCTGTGGGGTTACAGTCTTGCAACGGTCAGTAAAACACGTTTGCCACCTCGGGCTTAAACATCGTTCTATGTTGCACTAACCACAAATTTGCGCCGTCAGGTTCTGAAAAACAATAACGTTCAATTTGCCATGGTGACTTATCTCGACTAACAAACTTTCATCACATTATTGTTTCCAAACACAAAAAAGAAGAGTTGTCCCGGTTGGCTCACTCGGTAGCGTAATCGGATTTACATGACTAGGTGCTGTCGCCGTAGTTAAAAAAGTAATATATGCATACCAGGAATCGCCAAGCCACAAGACACAGCCTCACCACGCAGCGAAAAAGAAGAGAGGAAGAGAGATAGAGAGCATGTTTAGGCTGTTCACACTAACAAAGGCTTCGATTCCCAGTAAGAGCAATATCATACATCGGACTGTCAAGCAAAATGCATGTTATAATGTACTCAATGGCATTTTTTATTTGGCTAGTAATATTCAAATATTACTACCAACGGCATGCAATCAAAGAAGTTAGTTATGCGACCCACTTTATTGTGCCATATAATACATATTATATGGCATCGTTTGTTTTGAATGTATTCAAGTTTTTACACACGAGATTCAGATACGAGATTAATATCACATTTTCTTGTATATGTTAAAAAAATCTAAAGTCTTCGAATATTCTTTTAGACTAAATCTAAATTACTTCATTTGAACACCGTGGTGAAATGCTCTTATCTTCTCAATACGATTCTGTACAATACACGGTTAAAATTTTGATAGTTCACATGATGACAAAGAGGTTAACATTCCATGTAGAGCTCTTAATTTTTTTTCAATAAATGTCAAATTGAAGTGTTCCTTGCGTGCAACAAGATAATTATAGGGAAAAAAAATTGTTAAAATTAGCTGTCACGTCTTCTTCTTTAATTAATATCAAAGATGGTTGAACTTTTCCTTAAAGAATTTTAATCAGATTTAGTGTTGCACACCATTTAGTAATTTCTTTCGAGTAAGTCACATTGTTTTAGGGTAATGTTCGCATGGTTATTATTCTCAAATGTACGACTCCAATTATTATCTGTAGATCAAAGTAAAATGAGCATCAGCAATAGCCACGTTCACAAAACGCAGCCTTCCGGGAACACAGCCCAAATTTAAAGTAAAACCGAGAGGGTAAGAGTTATAACAGAACCAGTTTCAACAAGACGACAACAATTTACAAAAACGAAAAACCCAATGAGTTATCACCTTGGAACGATCAGTGGAAAAACATTTTGCCAACCGGGTTTTAAACCAGATTCTTAGGTTCAGCAATCTGACGTTTCCTGTCAGGTTCTTATATGAACAATTATGCGCAAATTGCTTCAAATTGTTAAAGTAGTAAAACTGTTAACGTAAAGTGTAAACTTAAATCCGTTAAATTAAGCGTTTGCGTACAATTTACCACTCACTTGCGATATCTTTTAATAGCTGGTCGTTTTGTTTTACGTGTCATACGATAACCTGTTAAGGCAAGTGTGAGGTTGGTGCACCCTAGAACCTGGTTTAAACCCCCAGTGGCAAATTATTTTGCCACTGACCGTTGCAAGGCGGTAACCCCTCGGGTTCTCACTTTCGTTTATTGTTTGTGGCGTCCATTTTGAAACTGATTATTGTAAAACCATGCTCTATTTTCTTCTCTACCATTTGGCTGTGGGGGGAGGCTGTGTCTGCTGGATGTGGCCATTCCTGATATGCATATTTCACTTTTTTGTTGATTGTTTAATATTTATTTAAATATTGGTGCCGTGTGTATAAACCTTTTCCATGCCAATTTTAAAATTTTGTTGTATTGGACTGTGCATTTGTATTGGACTGTGCATTTGTAACTTAAAATACTGAATTTCCAGTATAAGAAGCCTTTTTGTCTGGCTTGATGTTTCATTTATCCCATTATTGTATTAACTAAAGTTTAAATAGCACTTTCAGCCTAGACTAAACCTAAACGATCACATGTTTGTTCCACTCACTTTAAACTATTTTGTTTTTCTTTCGGATCGAGTAAGAGCTATTAACAAAATATTCTTTATGGGTTTAAAGTTGTTTTGTGACAAGCTTTTCACCGGTCTTACAAAATAATTTACCATCATCATATTATCTTGAAAAATCTGTCCATAAGTAAATTACCGTTAAAGAACATCCGATTACTATCTCACTTTTTTCTCACGTAATATAAGAATACCTTTTACGAGACACGAGGCTTTTGTGTTCGTTGAGGGGGACTTGGATAGGTAAACATAAAAAACTAAATACGAACGGAAGAAAACTGCGTCACAGAAATCTTGATCGGCTTATTAAACAATAAGCATAAGTCTAATAGCTTTCATCTTGTGTTTTTTCGTACAGAATTACACTCACTGAGGACAATAACCACAAATGATATTTACATCATGAAACGACATATAGGTACAAGAAATAAGAAGATTCGGAAAAAAAACAGTATTTCCACATGGCCAAAAAGTAGAAGTGAATAGGGACACAATTACATAATAAGGATAAACTTTTATTTTCCATTGTAGTAGAAATAAAGCGATCAGTACAAATTTTAGGTAACATTCACGGTAAGAACCTTTGCACACGCATGTTTGATAACTTAAGGTATTTAAAGAATTAACAGATATATAAAGAACGTAAACAAATGTGGCTTACGAAAGCTTTTGTTTTCACAAATTGGTCCTTATAAACTCTATGAATAACTTTTTTACATAGACTTTTTATGTTGTTTGCGAGTTGTTGTGAATTATATTGATTAATGCAAAATAGCTTACATTTAACATAAATATATTAAAGCAAAGTAAAGCAAGCACAGTTTGGGCATTCTAGATGAAAAGTAAAAAGGTGCATAGAAGGAATTGCCACATCTAGAAGACAGAGCCTCCCACAATAGCCTTAAAGTAGAGTAAAAGTAAGTATGTGTAATAAAATAATCAGTTTTAATATAGACACCACAAACAATTGAGAGCCTATGCGATTTACCTTTGAACGATCTGTGGCCAATTTGCCGTTGGGGGTTTAAAACGTTCTAAAATGCACCGACCTCACACATGCCATAACAGAACAAACAAATATGAGTTGTCTTGGTGAATTTGGTGAATTTGCTCCAAACCACCTATCTTATCGACAGTTTTGCTTGCAAAAGCACACAAATTTATAAATCAATGGCGGGCACTTCATAACCTTACTGAGACCAGAGCCCATGTAGTCAAATCAGCTAGAACACTATGACAGGGTCAAACGTAACAGATCGAGCTTCTAGGTTTTGTTACAAAATTTTCCTATAAACCTTAATAAACTCATAATCACCTACCACCGTCGTTTCTTTCAAATGCAAATATTTTTTTCTATGCTTTAGTCAACAGAAACACTAAATGAAAGTATTCATACCTTTCATGATTTCTCTGTCAATCAAATCTCATGGTGAGAAGGATTCTTGTTTCAAACAGTTCTTCTTCAGTTTAAATGTGTTTTACCGTTCACGTAAAGGACAAAGGAACATCTTCTGTGTATGAGAAAAAGATAATCATAGATAAACAAATGCGTTTCAATTAGATGGCACGTCACCTCTCTTAAACAATTGAAGAAGTTGGTTAAAAAAATTCTTTAAAGTTCATCAATTAAGAAATTGCTTATATTTTACAAAAGAACACTTAGCATCAGCAAAACAATACTATTAAGCTTATTACTTTTATCTCAAGTTTGTTAACCTCGTAAAAGTTATCGTAACAAAACAAGAAACAGAGTTATTTACATGCAGTGCGAAAATACAAAGGCAATTAGTAGAATTAAAAGTTGCATAATATTGTATTTTTACCTGGAAGGTTATAGCAGTGTAAAAAAAGTATCGAAAATCGAATTTTTTTCATTAGTTGGGAAGATTGGTTTTATTATATTATCAACAAATAACGGGAAATTCTATGGGTACTGATTGGGCAATTCCTGCAATTTAAGCTACACTTTTGTTATCATTTTGTTTTAAACATAAAATTAGACAGCATTTCCTTAGTATCATAAACGTAAAATATGAAACAGCGGGCTATTTATGAAGCTTTGTGCTACACCAATCTTGATATTAAGCCAGTCACATCCTTTATTTAGTATAACACACTATTTTCTTATTAAATTTTTCCTTTTTCGATGGCAAAATATTATTGAATTAACTTATGTCAACGTTAAAGAGAGCTACATATAGAAACATTTCGGAACACACGATCTTTTAAGGTTTTTAATGGAAAACTAAGCATGCAGAAGCGGTTTTACATCAATAACGCTTCAATATAGCCGTAACAACGGCCATATTTCGTTATAAAACCGTACAATAACTATTAAACGATAGTTTGTTTTTATGTACTCGAATTTCCTAAACGTTTTGTATGATAAACTTAAGATATAACGTCGGTGTTTTTCATCGATGTCTGGCGGCTTTCACAGATTTTCAGATGCAAGTTTAACAATGTTGCTTATCAAACATCGCGACGATGCCGGTTCGATAACATGTCGGACCCTGTGTCGTTTGCATGATTCAGAATAACCTGAATTTTTAGATTTAAAGGTAATAAGGCATTCAACACTAAAATAACAGATAGATTAAGGGCAAAATATTATTCAACAGTTACTTAAAAGTTATAATAAATGAGTTTGTTGTTCAAAGTTGTTTTTATCAGAATCGTTTTTTTTGCATCCCATCGCCAAGCATAGATAATAGGTTTTAAGGTGTTTTTGTTGTTTGCATCCCGCCACGAATAACTGATTGAAAGGTGTTATTGTAGTTGGAGTTCGATCGTTAATTGAGATGACTCTGGCCCTATTAACTATAGTTGAATTCATCTGTGTGGACGTGTGGTTCATCTGTAGAGGTATTCCTATTGAAGGCTTAACCTTGAACATAAAAGGCGCACAATATAAAGTTAATGCTTTTTTCTCCAGTGTGACGAGTGTATGTTTTAAAAATGTGACTACTTATGATACGCCTATTTTACTTTTCTACATTTTCATCACGCATCAACACAAAGACTTCGACTAGAGTAACTTTGAGTTGAAACAAATTTAAATTTATTGTTGGGATATATCAAAATCTTACTGTTTACTTGTGTAAATATTAAGTTGCGCTCAACTCGGGCTAGGAGGCTTGAGCAGTAATATTAATTTTCATTACTGCCCATGAACGGCTCCATCAAACAAAGCCTGTCATATGTTTATATCTGTCGTGTTTGGTGGCTTTCAAAGTTCGTTTCTCATCCATTTATCTTCAAGCGAAGTTACTATGAAGAGTGATCATACTGAGTCTTAGTACATTTATCGAATCAGCAATATGGTCAATACCAGACAAACTACAATTACAACTAAGACAGGATGGGATGATGTATTGCCCTTTCATGTGACACTGGATAAATACCCAATAAATAAATTACGATTAAATAATATAAACCTTCATTTCTGTTAAGGTAATTTGTCTGAAACTGTAATGTTGCTTGCTAAACTGTAATGTTTCTTAGGACCCCAACAACTTAAATTGATCACTGCTGTACTAAATAATAAGAGAACAAATACTATAGGTTTTCATCTTTCAGCAAACGTTGTTTCAAGACAGAGGACGATAAGTAGCTGGAATATATCATTTAGAGGAAGAGCTGCCAGACAAGGCATCACATGCCCGGCTATCTCAATAAATTATTTGGAGATAAATACAATCTCATAATTTATTTTCTATGAAAACACTTATTTTGAAGTGAAAAGATTTAATTAAAAGCTTTTTGTCAGTTGAAAAATAACTGTCATAAAACATTGAAGCGAATTGATAAATATTTAGAAAAAATGTAAAATATTGAAATATTGAAATTAATTAAACTCAAAAATCAACAAAAATCAAAATAAAAACAACAGTATTTTACTAATAAATGAAATATTGTTAGGTTTAATATGGAAACCATATTTGTACACTATGTTTGTCGTGTTACATGTTAAAAGCAAGTTGTCTCCAGTAAAATGTACAATAGGCAATTGCGTTTATGGCGGTAACTTTTTGTTTTCTGTTTGTTAATACACTTATCAACTTTTCCAAGTATACACCTTCGTACTGATGCATTACTGGCTTGATAATTGAGCTATTGCTCTAAAGCATTCAATAAAGCATGCAATAAATACTGACTGATTTATTACCAAAACATTACAGACAACTGACTGTTCAGAATCATTTACCACACTGACACCCTCATAATACAAATTCACAACATCAGTATATAACGACCACATTCAGCGGTGTAGTTTTCATCGTATCTTGAAATTGATTTTTTTTATAAATTTATGTTGTCTATCTGTTTGTCTGTCTGTCTGTTTTTTCCTAAAGCATTTTTTTATTTTGTGAAAACTTATTGATTTGTTTAGATTATTGTAATGTGTTTCAAAGCAAATGTTTTGTGTTTATATATATATCCATTTTTTCTAATAACCATGCTTAATTTGTGTTACAACTTTGTTTGAAACAAACCATTAAGAACCCCATTAAGCCATTTGTCCAAGTCATCTGATCACCATTTACTGATTAGGCCAATTGTGCCTTTGCTGACAAATTTAATGGCTCGTTCTTTTTCATATCGTTAAATGAGCAGACGCTTTAAAATGAATTTCATCATGTGGATTATCAATGAACTAACAAGACCGAATGGTAAGTTTTATTAAAAACCGTTCCTTTACCCCACGAAGAAATGATAGCTATATTTAATGCGTCTGCCTTTTTGAAACCATAGGCATTGAGTGATACCAATAAATATATTATTGCACTGTTGAAAAAAAGGTTGACAAAAAAGTGAAAAACAGATATCAGAATTCTAAGCCCAAATACCATGAAAAGTATCGAGTTGGAATTTTCACTCAACTAAAATTGAACATTACAATAGTTCTGAAGAACAAACATGCTTACAGTGCTTGCAATCTATATTGATTATTAGTTTAAAGAACAAATTATTGATTAAGGTTTTCAATATAAAGTATTTTGTTATGTGTTGTTGTTTTTTTTTTTTTTGTTTTAAATGCAGTTCTTAAATTTGTTATCCGGACATTACGATTAATCTTTACAATTATTTTGTGTGTAAATTCAAACAAAGATTCTAGAATATCCCTAAAGAACTTAAGTGTTACTCATATTTTCTATATTTCCATGACATTCGAAAGATTTAATTTCAAATTTAAAGTATTTGAAGTAAATAACTAAGTTCACATTTGCTCAATAAATGAGTCAATATTTTGAGTAGAAAATTGAATTTAATCATAAGTTGTTCTTTAAGTGGGACCTGTTTCAGAAATTGCATCAATCGTTTTCTTAGGTAGCTTAGGTAGCAAAAAGAGATGTTACATGTTTATAATTACACGAAGGCCCTTATCATAAAGAAAATACTACAGTAAGCGAAAGAGAAAACATTCGGAACGTTACGATGTAATAGTGTTAAAAATGAAAAATGCAAGGAAAGCAACATTTGCGAACACAAAGGCACACATACATTCAAAAAGTAAAAGAGTAAGGAACAGAGAGTAATGTTTCAATATGGTCATTTAAAAAAAACATATTAAATGAATGAAAATGAGAACACGTTTTCAAAACCAATTTATTTTGTGCCTATAACGGTACTCTACATTTCTAAAATTGGAAACATCTGGAAAATATAACTGCACAGTTCAACTAGTCAACCTAATTCAAATGAGCGAAACTATTTAAAATCAAGCAATCAATCATTTCAGGATAAGTCACTCCTCTCCATATAATTAAAAATCTCGACAATGTCAAACATATTTTAAAGGGTTTACTTTAACCATGTTCAAGGAGTGCATATATAAGGAAGTTATAATTAGTAGATGTTGGATACAATGAAAAGAGATTGTTCAGAGATGTATGACAAATAAACACATATTGTAAGCTTTGTTAGATCAAGCATATTGATGGACAATTATGGAGAAGAGATTATAGTAAATCGTAAATGTATTTACATGCTACACAATGTAAATTATTCTGGGCACATGACTGTGACATGGACCGTGAAAAAAGCGAAACGTGCTTATCAGGAACAGCCACACGCAGAAAACACGGTTTCTTCACGCAACCAAAAAAGAAGAGGCACGGGTTTATCAAATGACTTATTTCTAATGAAACATAAATAACTGTAAATATTATTTGATGTAAGCACGGTGTTTAATTGTCAATGAAAACATTAAATGTAATTTGTTCAATTATTTGATTGCATAATATATAATAAATAATAATATATTTATAAAAAGTCAATTTCATTTTGTTTTCGAATTTATATTGAAAAAGCTAATCACTAAATGACGAAATATATCTACCAAATAAAAAAGGAAATCAAATTGCAATCGAAAACCCGTCTCAAAACCTACAAAAATAACCAGGCATAAGATTGGAAATTAACATTTGGTAAATACCAGACAAATTGTTATTACCCCTGTGACACCAATGTGATGATAAATAATATTTTTATGTGATAACAGATCAAGACAAATGTATGAATTACATTTGTATTATATAAGCCTCATTGTTTGTGAGAAGTGTTTGTCTACCATCATCATGTTTGTCAAAAATTAAATTGGTCTAGTCAGTGTGGCAAAGTGGGATTTCGTGTAATTCTTTGTTTTTCTTAAAAGCCTAATGTCGGTTAAAAGCCTAATGTAGGTTACTTCATGTAAAAGGTCGATTTGCAGCAAAACTTGTTACAAATTTGTGCAAGTCTAAACAAAAAACAAAAACAAACGCAATGAAAATAATATGCATATCAAAATACTGGGTTTGAAAATTTCAGATATTAAATATACCCTGGATGTTAATTGCTTTTCGACAGAAGCATTTTACGATACACATATAAAAGATACAAATTAAATCAAGACTAACATGAAATAAAATATGTTGTGATTTTTCTAAACAACAGTATATCTAATATGATGCGAAGTTGTATCCAACATTTAGGTTACGCTTTAACATAATTGACGTACAAATCATAAACAAACATATGAAATAATTGCTTATATATTCTCCTTTCAATCGTTTCAAACACCGGATTAAATACTTCTTTGTTAAAATGCTTAAACTGATTATTTGTTCCCTGTTAATGATCTACTGACTATGGCACCTATATAGGTTTGACGAATAAATATGCACAGTTGTAGTCAGTTATAAACATGGAAATGTCAACATTCGCTATGATTTGTCAAATGGGATAAGTAGATACGAATTTAGGACAGTCATATACTGAAAGTAATTTTCCTAAGTTAATGCATCAAAATGTGCATTATAACGGCCAAAAAGCACAACCACACTTAATATTCCGAAAACAAAAGAAATTAAATCGTAGTAATCATTGATTTTTCTCTCCAGCAACTGATACTTAAACATATCTTTCAATTTCACAAATGAGAAAGATTTTGTTTTCGAAAAGATGAGATATCTTGCTTGTGAATTATATAACAGTAAAATGGTTTTCTCTTACCTTTCTTTAGAATCAACCAATCGTGCAAAATAATAATTAGATAGTAATATTTATTTATACAGTTGTATGTGTTATATTGCCATTCTAAATTACCAAAGCGGGAGGCTGGTTGAATATGAACCTAGGATGGGAATATATTCTCAAATGCGCATTCAAGAAAGCAAGTTATGGTTTTATATTTTCGTAAAATAAAGAGAAATGAAGGAAGATAGGCCAGAAGACGGTAAGTTAGCTCTGGAACAGTATTCGTATATCAAGTCAATCCGTTAATTCAGCATAACCTCGCGGTAGATTATTCAATTAAATTTAATTAAATACATTTGCAGTATGTTACAGTATTATTTTGGTGTTTATATTGAGTTGCGCTCAAACCGGGGCTAGGCGGCAGTAATATGCATTTCCATTACTGGCCATGAACAGGCTCAGTCAAACCGAGCCTGCAATATTTTCATCTTTGTCGTGTTCGGTGGCTTGCAAAGTTCTTTTTTCATCAATTATTTTAAAATAATTCAGCATAGGTATATTTCAAAAGAAATTAATATCAAATCAACAAAAAAACATTTAACAATATTCATTTAATAAATAAAACATAGGAAAAAATATAGGAAAAAATCCCAGATCGATTATAGAAAGTCTATCCACAAAAACGCTAAAATCTAAAAAATGACCTGTACCAGTTATTTCTTTGTAAACTTTAATACAGGTTTAGTAAGAACATGTATGTTCAATATCAGACAAACTATCACTACCACTGAGAAAACATAAGATATGACAGAATGTTTCCTAACGTGGCGACGGGTAAATAATAAATATATAAATTGTTATAAGACACACATTTCTCTTGTCAAGTTGAATACCCTGAAAAAATATGATTGCTGTATACAGACAACGTACATTATTAAACCTTATTATTTCATCCCTCAGGCACTGCATTTGATGATTTTAATTTTAATATAGTAAATTTTCCGTTTTTAGACGGCGATGTTCCCCGTGCAACATCTTATGGGGTTTATATCTCACAGCTTGTTCGCTTTTCAAGAGCTTGCAACAATGTTAATGATTTCAATGAACGTAATCTTTGCATTACAGAAAAACTCTTAAAACAAGGTTATCGGTATCACAAATTAAGGAAAACCTTTTGCAAGTTTTATCGCCGATACCCAGATTTAATTCATAAATACAAATGCAGTTTAAAATCACTTTTGCAACAAGGTATTTCACAACCAGTTTTTTATGGAGATTTAATTTATAAACTTAAAAAGATTAAAGGCAGTGTTAATTTCTCCCGGTTATTCGTAAAAACCATCTGTAAATTTAAAAAGAAAGGTTACCAACATGATATTTTACAGCGCTCTGCAGGCCTGGTGATTAACCCTTCTACAGTTGATCATTATGCTTACCTCTTTGGTTGCACGACGGTGGCAGGGGTTTAAGAGTTTATGAAGGTTATTGGGGAAATCTTTTCTTAAAAGAACCTAGAAACTCGATTTGTTTCTTTTATCCCTGTCATCGTGTTCTTGCTGATTTTACTCCAGGAGCTCTGGTCTCGGTAAGATCATTGAGTACCCCTTTCGGCTTTGCAATGCTCTTAGCTTCTTATGTTTTATATGTATGTGTGCTTTTGCATGCAACATTGTTAAGCAGATAAGTGGGTTGGAGTCTTTTCACCAAGACAACTTGTACTTGTTTTGTGATATGAGAACGTGTTGGGGCAAGTGTGAGGTTGGTGCACCCTAGAACCTGGTTTAAACCCCCAGTGGCAATTTGATTTGCCACTGACCGTTCCAAGGCGGTAACCCCTCGGGTTCTCATTTTTGTTTATTGTTAGTGGTGTCTTTTTTGAAACTGATTATTTTATTAACCATGCTCTCTCCCCCTCTCTTCTTCTTGACTGTGTGGGGAGGCTGTTTTTTCTGAATGTGGCGATTCCTGATATGCATATTTCACCTTTTTATTAATTTTTATTACGTTTTATACAAACACGATTTCTTCCACGTGACGCACTTTATTCAGTAAATCATTATTTTGTACATAAAACAAACAGTATCATTACAGATCTATAAAATTAGTTCATGATATTTTTGGAATAAAACAAGAGGTGTTTTACTGGCAGGATTGAGTTCGGATAGTTAAATAAAGTGAAAATGCATTAAAAGACTAGGTCATATCCGAAAAAAACCCATACAGAAACAAGCAAAAAGACAGAGACAATTCGAGAGAATAAGAGAAAGGAAGAGAGACATATAGCGAGAGAGAGACAGAGAGGAGGGAAAGACAAATATAAGCGGACGAACGGACAAACAGGCAGATCGAGTAAAAGTGTCATTGTGGAGAAAAATGCTTTTATCTTTATTCTTTAGACCCAGTTTTCGAAAGAATTGTTAAAATCATCGAATGTTATTTTTCATTTTATTTAATTACATTTACACAACATGTACTCGTTTTTTCTTTTATGTTGGCTGACTGTGTGAAGAGGTTGATTGTCTGGCATTCGACCAAATGGTTCGTGCATATTTTACCCTTTACAGATTTTCGTTCGTTGTGACATTGAAAATTATGCCCAATATCTTTATAAATGGTTGGGCAAAACTCCGTCCGTACGTTTAAAAAAGACAACTTGCCATTAAATAACATTTATATCAATGAAAGCCTGGCTTAGCTTAGTAACAACTTTATTTTGACATGGATATGTTGATATAAAAAGCCTTGCATACATTCACAGACTGAACGATAAACACTGTTACAGCAAGGTGATAAAAATGACTGTTTCATATGGCACATGGCAAATAAATCACTCGTATGTAAATAAATCCTAACTAAATATCAGCGGTGGTTATTTAATCTGTAACAGAAATATTGTCAGATGAGGTACACAACGGTAAGATGTATCTTCCGACAGTTAACGTTATTCCTTGAAATGACGTCGCAGAGTTCAGCAGAAGACGTTGCTTAGTATGCATTTCGCGGTCAACATAATCCAAAACATAGTCCAAATGTGTAAAATTAATCGTATTTGGGCGATGGCTAATAATAATAGATAATGTTAAGTTATTCCCAAATATTAAATAATACGTCGAAATACATGTATATATCGGAATGCAACTTTTCCCGTGGCGAGTCATATAAAATGAAACAACAATTATTATGATAATATATTTTAGAATGGAAATAATTATTCTAAAAAAATCAAACAACAAATAGGTTAAACAATAATTGCCTTCATGGTAATATTATCTAAAGCGGATATGGTCATTTTCATGTTGGGTAAAACAACAATTACCATTTTATTTTTATCCAAAGCGGAAATGGTCCCTATTATGAAAGGTATAACAACAACCATAATATTATTTTTAAAGTGTTTTTTAAATAATTGTTTTCGTTATATGTAAAATAACATTCATCATGAGGTGTTTCTTCGGTGTAGCTTTTCCTGATATAGTGAAAAGTTGATAAATAATATTCTAACTTCGCTTACTTTGACTATTATTTATGGATACCCTACAAAAGCCATTTTTCAAATTGTCAAAACTCAAGTTATTAATCTCGTATTTTGTTTAACCAGCAAAATGTAAATGCCTGTAATCTTCTATTCCTTGGAGAGAATTTACAAACTAAGACCGGATCCATTTTGTTGAAGGAGATTATCAATCCATCAGCATCCGTGTTTAGTAATTCTTGGAACTTAAATGATAATAATTCAAAAAATGATTAAGTTAAAAGCTTTCATAAAAAAACTTTTCAAAAAATATCTAACGGAAACACAATTTATTATTTCTGCGGTATTAGAAGAGCTTTTGAATAGCCACAACAGAAAAGAACTGGTTAGAGTCAGGCGTCACTACAGAGGCAACACTGAACGGTCTAAGCAGAGAAACGAAGTTGTAACGGAGCAGCCTTAACAAACAATGGCATGAAACGCATCGAGATAATTTTATAATAGCAAAAAATGTCTATGGAAAAAAGCAATCGAATCGATAAGAAGCTAGATTGGAATAAAATTAGAACATTGAAGTGTTAAGGAAATCAATATTTATGATTTTCAGTATTCAAACCATGAGATCATTACATTGGAGTACACAATGTCTTGATTATTCTCTACCAATAAACTTCCTTTTAAAATCATACACTTAAGATGAGTTGTCGAGTTGATGAGCGGGTTGGAGCTAATTCACTTGGACGACTTGTACGTTTTTGTTCATATCGAAATTGTTTTGTCACAAACGTTCCAAGGCGATAACCCCTCAGGTTCTCTATTTCGTGAATTGCTTGTGGTGTTACATTTGAAATTGATCATTTGATAAAGACATGGTCTCCTTTTACCTCTACTTTTTTACTGCTGGGCAAGGCCCTTGTTTTCTGAGTGTGAAATTTCATGATATGCATATTTTTGCGATGTATACAATAATTAAAGCTAAAGGCAAAAAGGGTCAACTTGTTTAAGAGAGATCTGTTCATCACAGTAGTTTGATCCTCAAGAACCGGTCTCATCTTTTTAAGTTCTTTAATTTATTCACAAATGCTTAATTGCAACTTATTCTACTTCTTACATGGAATTTTATGAATTTCTGGTACATATATTGAGACTAAGGAAACCGAGACTTTTTAAAGATCTATTTCAAGCTAGTATTTGAATCCAACATTTAATAGTACTGACATAAAGTTGTATGTTTAAAGCCTGTTTAAAATACTTATTTTCTTTCCTATCTATACTCGACCAACTGTTTATTTAAGGTCATTATAAACCTAACACAATAATTGACAGATGAGTGGTCTGGCAAAGAGAAAGAGACGTTAGTTTCCCACTTCAATTATTCTCAAAATCAGTCTGCAAACATCGGCTATCTCTATTATGATACAAGATGTCCAAGCTATATTTAGAAACTTCACAAAGCCAAAACTGTTTTCTTCTACTCTTTAATAAATAGTGATCGTACAGTCATGTAATACTTCAAGAATTTCCGTTGATTTAACTATAAAAATCCCTTGACAAAACATTTGTTATTTGATGTTTAATGTTTTTTTAATTATTTTAACGAATTCGCTTGAAAACAGCGAGACATCTTCTCTGCATATTTGAATTATATGTGCGTCGATGTATAAAAATATGGCGGCTTATATTTTATAATTTATACATTAAAGGTTTGTTTTAGAAGTATTTGACGTTGGATTTCTGACTGCCTATTGTCTTTATAAAAATATGCTTAATTTCTGTTAAAGTATTGTCATTATTTTAATTATGGCTTAAACTGTCACATTCATCAAACAAGTACAATTATTTTCGAAACGGAAGGAAATATTTTTACAAAATTAGAAATAATGCATACTGCAAAAACATGTTACGTAATCAGACTCACTCCATTTTGCCCTAACAGAGAGAGCGCGCGCGCGCGCTCGAGAGAGAGAGAGAGAGAGAGAGAGAGAGAGAGAGAGAGAGAAGAACGTGTTCGTTACAACTCTAATCAATTGTTAAATAAAAAAAGCTCCTCTTCACACCTAAATGCAATACCTGTATGTCAAACAATTTTAATCTTAGAAGAAGTAGACAAGAACTGACAGTGTGCAAGTAGAACTGACAGTGTGCAAGTTGTAAAACGCAGTCTTGGCAAGCAAGGCAGAATGGTATTTTGATACTTAAACATAGCCATATAACCAGGAATTAATACACGAATTAACGACGGTAAAAACAGGTTATTAAGAATTTTCGAAGGTTTATGGGGAAATCTTTTATTAGAGCCTAGAAGGTCATCGTGTTCTTGCTAATTTAACTCAAGGTGCCCTGGTCTCGGTAAGGTCATTGAGTACAGACCCATTTGGCTTTGCAATACTATTAGTTCTTATGTTTTATATGTTTGTGTGCTTTTGAATGCAACATTGTTGAGCTGATAGTTGAGTAGGAGTTATTTCACCAAGACAACTTGTACGTGTGGTTTGACATGAGAACCTGTTTGGGCAAGTGTGAGGTTGGTGCACTCTAGCATCTTGTTTAAACCCCCAGTGGCAATTGCTTTGCCACTTACCGTTTCAAGGCGGTAACCCCTCGGGTTCTCACTTTCGTTAATTTTTTGTGGTGTCCATTTTGAAACTGATTATTGTAATATCATGCTCTCATTACTCTCTACTTTTTTTAACAAGAAAAGACGTAATTAAAAATTTAAAGTGTTTAACTGCCGAAAACAAGCAGATTACTGTAGAATATCCTGCACTCCAGCAACCATTGCTTTTACATGTACTTACATGATTAATGTGTTTTGTATACAATGGAAACATAAGATAGTGTTGAAAGTATTTATCTTGATTTCAGTTTGCACTTAGAATAATATAAATTTACGCATCGATCGGCAACGATATAAAATCATGCCAAAGGTTATACATTGTCAAAACAGTATGCATAAATATGCTTCAAAATCATGATATTGAACTCTTTTACCGGAACTTTTTTGCCATTAGACGAGGTATTCATATCTTCAAGGTAATCCTATCTATCAGGAACTAAATGAACTGCCTTTCAATGAGACGTTCCTTAAATGAAAAACTCGGATCACCGTGTCAAGCATAATTCAAAACATCTAAAACCAATAGTTCATTTACTTATTATTTACACTCTCACTACATAGTGATGATTAAACAAACTGAATCAGCTTCGAAACTTAATAAAACTTTTACTGGAGAAACGTATTTATTTCAGAAAATGAAACTGATATATGCCATATCATTCTTCAGATACTGTACAAATGAAAAGCAAAGAAAAATATACTGTAACGTCGATACAACGAAAAATATTGCATTTTGTATAAAAGGTGCATATTTTTTCAGTAACCTAATCTTTGAATATAAAACCGATTGATCAAAATAGACCTCAAATGATCCAGAAAACTAGCAACTTGCACGGTAATGCCTGAAAAAAACTGTTTTGATTATGTATTATTAAAACATGTTCTATGGTCTGTCATAAGTTGCAAACTCGGTCTAAACTGTTTTGGATGAACTCCGACAAAACGTCTTCATACAACTTGATCCTGTGTTTTAGCATTATGTAAATGGTCGTTTTAGAGAGAAACAAATAGATATTACTATGTTACATGTAATTGTAAGGACAGATGAAGTATGTCCCATATTTATCTTTTGTAAAAAGCCCAATTTACATGTATCACGGTTTTGACTTGTATAGAAATCTCTTATTAAACCGAAGACGTTGTTCTACAACTGTAGGTGTTTCATGCTTTATATTCAACAAAAAGCAGTTTTTCTGAGAAAGAAGGACATGTGAACGTGACATAATAAGCTTATGCCATAACCCAGTTCCATATTTGTCCATAAGAGTATTGGTGATTTTGCGTTATTTTCAGAGATTTGTGAGTGTTATTGATAAAGTAGTATACTTTTAAGGTCTCAACAAAGAAAAGTTCATGTGATGTTATAAAATGGCTATAATACAGCTGCTGTGTTATCATGGTCAATTTCACCACATCACATTTACGGTTCTTTTGCTGCAGAAATGATGAAGAGAACCAGGTTAAAATGTTCACCAACATCACACATTTACGACATAATTTAATATGTAAAAACTAGTACAAGTTATCTATCTGAATACGCATCAAATCATCCAAAAGCGTGGAAATGTTTACTGTTTAAGCACACAAATGTAAAACATTAAACATAAAAAGCTAATGAAAAAATGATTAAAATCACACAATAGTCTATCTATAGGCGTATCACACTTTTTATGTTTTACCCAGTTACAAACTATTAATACTTTGCAAATATTCGAATGTACTTTATACAAGTATTTATATATTTCATTCTAATACTATAATGTTCCGTGTAGACCAATTTGTTTTCAAAGACACTAAATGACATAGATCATAATTACTTCTCTAAAATAATGAAACATTTTCGATGTCATACATTTGTATAATATGATTTTACATTATTCAGGATCAGCCGCGCAACCTTGCTATGGGTATGTCCCTGTTAGATAAGTCGGTAGCGTGTTCGACGTTATAAGGCTGAGCGCTGTAGTCCTATTACTGAACGTGTTCGATTCCAACAATGGGCAATATCATTTTCATGCTAAAATAACGTTTTACTTTAATTATAGAAGTTTACAATACCATACAATACGGTACAAACTTCCTTTGTTCTTCTGGAAAGATTTTGTTACATAAAGTCGCTTAGCATTTATCACCCACATCTTGATGTGCGCAGTTTTTCATTTAGGTACGTTGATTACTTTACAGTCTCAGCGAGCAACCTTAATTTGACCCATGAGCTATCATTTAATGAACGGATCATCAACGACATCTTTATTGAAAATCCTTCGCTTTAATATATAGACCAATAATTGTCTTTTTTCTGATATAAAAAGTATTTTATGTGCTGAATGGGAAAAGTGATGTCTGTTTCTGATAGAACGGTGTTATTTATTGTGGTCGATCGCATTAGCGACTCATCCAATAATTAGGTCCTTTCCTGAAATTTCTGACCCAACATTCGAATTCAGAATAATAGTGGACATTTAGATGCTGAATGACTGTAAAAATTCGTTATTAGTTTGCAGATTATATAATTTATCAGTTTTACATATTAAGTTTTTCTTTTCCACAAAATGAACCATTTTTAGTCGAATAAAGATGGATGTAGATAACGAACACATTTTATATTTCCCACACATTAAATTAAATATGTAATTCGTCTGAGAAAAATGACTTCAAATAACACTGTTGGCATATCCCCTGAATTGTTATTAAAGTCGTATTTGACTGTTTTTTTTTTATTTGTATATGAATACCTTTAACCGGATCACTATTTATATTGATATAACTTTACCAGCAGTTACTATTTTTGTAAATCTTGAAATGGAACTTGTTGAAAACGTTAAAAAGCACGGTTTGCCACTGGGAGTTTCAATGCGGGAACCCATCAGGCTCTTTTTTTCTTTAATTGTTTGTGTTGTCTTCGTATTTGAAATTGATCAATTTATTAACACTTGCTATCTTTTTTTATATGTTTTCCTTAGTGTGATGCGACTATGTTCTCTGAAAAAAAAGTGAAAAAGCATATTCGGTATTGCCATATCCAGAAGACACAACCTCCCGTGACTGCCAAAAGGTATACTGTTTATTGTACGAGATCCTCGGGGGCAAGTGTGAGATTTTTTCACCCTAGAACCTAATCTAAACTCTGATAAACCATAACCGTTCATTGACGATAGCTCCTCGAGATCTTATATTAATGCTTTAATTTTCACTCTTAACATTTTTCATCCGTTAATTGGCAGCTTTAGAGTAAACATATTATGGGATACTTTAGCAAATGCATTATTTTAAAGTTATTTTTTTAAGTTCATTAAGGTTTAAAATACTCATCATAAGGTTATGTTTCTAAACAGGGATTCTTAAGGCATTGCTCCGTTCGTCATTGCTTTGACTTAGACAAAAATATATCAAAATAACGGCAAAATGCAGCTTAATTAAACGTTGCACAAACCAATGTTATTAACATATGTTTAATTTTTATAAGCTGAGAAAAGTTAGAACAAAAAGGAAAATAGTAAGCCCTATAAAATCCCTAAATTCTATTTGCAATTTGTTACAAAAACGAAGCTACACTAAACATCCTTGAAAATGTTTTCATGAGTAATGAGTTACTGACAACAATAATTAAGGTCCTCTGTTCTAACAAATGTATACAAAATGTACACTTCGTAAAAATGTGTTTGACCATCGATTTCCAGGTCGCGAAAATGAATGACCAAAAATAAAAATGTTGATAACTCTCTTCATAACTGAAAGTTCTTTTCAAAGACTTTGGTTAAAGTTATCATTATCATTTCTCTGGTGTTGCTTTGTGTTGCTTCAATTTTGTGATAGAGCATTTGGCAAATAGAATTTTAGGGGCTTTTTGGTCTTACTTTTTTTTCTTTACTGTTCTAACTTTCGTTTATAACGTATGTTAAATAATCATACACTTATAGCATTCATTTGTGCAAAGTTTGATGGAACTGCATTGTGCCGTTTGAGAGATTTTGATATTTTTCTTTTTTGTTTATGACAAAAGAGTGACGAGCGGAGCAATGCCCTAATATACTTGCAATTCAATTGGTTTTAAAGTGTATTTAACAAAGAGTTCGAAATTTCAAAATGATGAAAGAGGAATAATCGAAACAGACAGTCTTAGATATAAGTTATTCATTACCGCCCTTGTTCACTAGCAACATTTATTACATGATATACTGGAGCACTTGTATAAACACTTCTGTAATCAGTTATATCAAACATTAATTGATATGGTTTAATGTAAAAAATTATAATGTTCAGCATACTAGAAAAATTCATCTTAAATCGTATGTAAATAATAAATAAATGTAATAATAAATAAAAACATACAGTTTGAAAATTTATAATTATTAGAAAGCATTAAGTGTACCATGAGCCATCAGGAATATATATATATTCGATCGTATGTTCACTTGCCCTGTTTGATCAAATCGCTAACTTTACAATTTTGTATCTAGTTCAAGGAAAACAATTTTGCTTATTATAAGACAAACATTAGACTGTTCTGCCTTGGAATGTTATTCCACTATTGCAGTAAAGTCTTAGAAAGCTAATTACATGTAAGATGCTTTAGCAATGGCCATCAAAAAAGTAATCATATCAAATTATTTATTGTTTGATACGTTTTTAAAAAAAAGTGAAAAATGCATATCAGGAATGGCCACATCCAGCAGACACAGCCTCCCTACACAACCATAAAGAGAGGAGAACAGAGCATGATATTAAAAAAGTCAGCTTCAATATGGACGCCACAAACACTTAAAGAATGTGAAAACCCGAGGGGTTACCGTCTTGGAACGGTCAGTGGCAAAACAATTTGCCACTGGGGGTTTAAACCAGGTTCTAGGGTGCACCATCCTCATATTTGCCACAATATGTTCTCTATCACAAACCAAGCTCAACAATGTTGCATGCAAAAGCACACAAACATACAAAACATAAGCTAATAGTATTGAAAAGCGAAAGAGGCGGGTACTCGATGATCTCATCGCGACCAGAATACCTGGAGTCAAATCAGCAAGAACATGATGACAGGGATAAAAGAAACAAATCAAGCCTCTAATTTCTTTTTAAAAAGATTTAATTCAATCTCAAGAGTAATTTAGATTATTTCAATAATGTAAACACATTTGTTAGTTTTTTAAATCTTCTGTTGTATAAATTCTGGATAGATATATTATCAAACGGAGCAATAAAAGCGCAGTATAAGTGTTTCGTTTAGGCTTTACCTGGTGATGTTTGTCAACCATTTATAGCAGACAAACAACACATACAGTTTTTTTGAAAACGGAAACTCAAATGTTTGAATAACAACAGTATGAAAAGCGATCTGGAATATGCACGGCGATTTACAATATGGGCAAACTTATTTCTAATTTTACATAACCAGTTCAATATAATATAGTAACTAAATGTAGATAATTAATAACGGAAATTTGATGCAGCCAAGCAATTGTCCAAAAGTACTGTCCTATGACATGAACTTCAGTAATGGTGATGACATGGTTATAAAATATGTATGCATTCGTTAACAACATATTTTGTTTTATAGTTTTAGTAATATCTAAGATCAGAGAAACTGAGCGTGGTTTAAACCTTGATTTTCAATTAAATGTTCCATGATGATATCTCCTCAAGTTCTCACGTTTATTGTTTTTTCCGCTCTTAACATGTTTCCGTTTTTTACTGCTTAAGCGTAACATATACAGTAAAAGGGGATATTTTAGCAAGTGTATTATTTTAATTTTTTTAAGTTAAAGGAGGTTTAATATATTTAAATTTCGATCAGATTTTATCCTGGGGAATCATAACTTGCTTTTAATTGTTTTTATAGTAAGTGTACTTAAAAAATTGAAAATGATGAAAGAGAAATAACCCAAACAGACAATATTTAGTATCAGTTTTACATGACCTCCCTTGAATTTAAGTTCAAAGAGCTTTTATAACATACATTTGAGCACTGTAAAATCAATTAAGTTAAACCAAAGCTATAATTATTAAGTATATCTTTACGAATAGTATTTAGAAAATGTATTGGTCAGCCAGTCCTCTTTTTTGCAGATATACGTAGAATTTGAAAAATCATCAGGAAAAGTTAAATGCTATCATTGTGAGGAATGCCTGGGCTAAATTAAAACTGTAGCAGATGTTTATTCTATGGTTTATATCGAGGTCAATGGATCCAGTGAGTCAACTGCAGTGTTTCTTAAATGGCTAAAAACAATTAACCTGTCGTGTCTTGCCGTTGTGACCTGCGGTCGTGGGCGGTCGCGAACAATTCAAGAGAGCCTGTAATTGGTCATCAAGTTGGTGATCGAGCGTTTTGCACATGCATTACTCTAGCCACATAAAACAATGTTATGGAGGTTATAAATTACAGTACTTAGATGATAAAGAAAACACGTGATTTTTGTCAAAAAGAAACTTAATTGTAAACATTGTAAACGATTATCAACCGTACCTGCTTATGTGACCATCCACCCTCAACAAGACCCACTGCTCTGGCCCTTTCTTCAGAAGACATCCTAACCATTTTATGTTGTTTTTTCGATTGGACTCTTAACGAGGAGTAATTTCTTTATGTTATGTTGATTTTTTTCTGTAAAAATTGCGTTGCACGTCCGCAAAGTTTAATTTCGTCCCGTCATGCCCGGGCGCACTGACTTCACCGATGTGGATTGTAAAATATTGCAGGTATAAAGGTTCTTTTGTGGAACAATATTATTTAAAAAATCTTGATATTTCGATTTATATTTTCGAAGTTACAGACATTAAATTTTAAAATAGGTGTAACTAAAACATTGATTAAGTCTATATACGGGTCTATTGGTTACCTATAAAAAAAGATATTTATTTGTTGTTGTTTTTTTTTCCATTTTTTGTAAGTTGCTGAGCTATTCATAAATGTAACCTAAAATGAAATTTTCAGATTATGTAAGATTAATATGCCGTTCAAGAGGTGTCGCAACAAAAGGCTCTATGACACTTAAAAAGCATCATCACATTTCTTTTTAATATCACTTTCATTCACCTTGGGTATGTAACTAACAACTTGTAAATTTTCAATAAAATCTACAAAAGTAAACAAAAATATACAAATGACATAAACATATGCATCACAATGTCAATACACGCGAAACAAGCTAGTGTGTAAAACAGAGCTCATTCTAATTGGATGTACAAAACCTACATCAGGGTTTTTTACATATTATGCAAGTGATCGAAATGTTCAAATAAAACATATCTGCAAAACAACGGCTACATTAGTGACTGTCTTGATCCCGATCAGATCCTAATGCAGCTAAAAGAGGTTATTGAGACTATATAGAGTGTGAGGAAATTTTCCCGTGTTGTGCTAATGAGATAGATCGGCTGCGAACTTGCGGTGTTTGATCAAACAGACAATTAGAACTATCTTTACTAGAAACGGAAAAAAAGCTATAGGAGACTTCTAACAACTTAAGCCACACTTAATGCAAATCTGCACTAAAACTTCTCAAAAATGCAAATATTTGAAAATAGCAAACAAACACTGTTCTAGTAAATGAATTGTCAAGAAAATTCACAAGGAACATCAGTGTAACAACAAATTGAATGCTATTTGCAAAGTTATAGCAAAATGTATGCAAATGACGAAATATTTGCATGCCTAACAGCTGCAACCTGAATCAACAATTCTCAGTTTACTTACTAAAATCATATTATTATAACACAAAAGCGGGATAATGAAAGAAAGATTTCATGTATCACTTTAAAGACATTCAGAAAAAATCAACATCCTAATAATATCAACTTAATTTGCGAAATGACTTGCAAAATACTTGCAATATCAAATTTCTTAATTTGATTTTTAAACTGCTCTCTTCCCACCCCCTAATCAATTACTAATTTAAAACAAACAAGTATCAAGTTTTCTATAGGATAACAATTGTGTTAAACTTAATTAAAAGAAGAATAATGCAAATGTTATGCTTTGAATTATTATCACTCTTGAAATAAAGCATGGGAAAGCTAACTAACGTGATTTTGGCGTGCTGCCATCATTTAAGTAATTTAGATTATTTAAATTTTTTTCAAAGTTTTCCAGTGTTTAAATATGTGTTTTATCGATATATTATGAAGAGCAAGATGCAACAAATAGTTATGTTTGTCAAACATTTATCCCACATATATTTTTCACAGATTTTTTAAGGAAACTGTTTGTACAGATAAAAACATAAACTACAAATCAATATAATAATCAGTTCTAATGATTTTACATAATCTGTTTAAAATACTATCGAAACTGAAAATGTAAATATGGTAAGGTTGTCTAGATTTATGTTGATAGTGGTTGAACAGTAAGATATATATTATGAATTTCATATGAAAACCTATTGGGTTAAGTGTGAGGTAACTGAAACCTAGAATCTGGTTTAAACCCCAAGAAGCAAATTGATTTACGATTGACCGTTTCAAGGCGGTAACTCCAATGGTTCATTGTATTGTTAATTGGTTGTGGTGTCTAATTTGAAATGGATTCTCTTATCAACCCATGCTCTCTTTTATTCTCTACACATAGGCTGCGTGGGGAGGCTATTTTCAGGTTGGGGCATTTCTTGATATGCATACATCCCTTTTAATATACAATATGGACAAGACGCTGCTGCTCACATATTAACCAGTTTAAGATTCTACAGAACTGAAAATATAATTATAATATGGTTGTCTAGATTAATATGGATAGTGGCCGAACGTGAGATATAAATCATGAACTTCCTACAAAATAGGAAAAAAAACGCTGGTTTTAATACATGTAATTTCAACAGTGGGGTATAAAGTGTTCGCGTAATATACAATACAAAATTCACATATTAACCGCTTCAAGTTACTATAGAAACTGAAAATGTAAATAATTGATATCAGTATGAATTGATGCAACCAATCGTCCCAAAAGTACTGTCATCTGACCCGATTTGCTTCCTAGAGATCATAGTTGCCAAATAAAGCATGGAACCCGTGAACTGTACGCCAGCGGTAACAGCAAGGACGATAGAGTAACTATTAG
Source organism: Corbicula japonica (assembly GCA_038501625.1). Taxonomy (NCBI): domain Eukaryota; kingdom Metazoa; phylum Mollusca; class Bivalvia; order Venerida; family Cyrenidae; genus Corbicula; species Corbicula japonica. Next base: position 3,632,183 of record JAZAYU010000007.1, on the reverse strand, counting down.
AAAGGTCACGAATAACTCCTAAAAATAAATAAGAACATAATATTTATTTATTGAAATGAATATATAAAAATGTTATATGAAACAAAAATAGGAGAGTTTTATTTTTATGTTATACAAAATAAAAGACACGGCAGTTTGTACTAGTATTTAAGTTAATTGAGGTAAGGAAACAATGTAATTGGATACACTGCAGTTTTTCAATCATTTAACTTTTATTATACGTTGTAAACATTTAACATATCACTAAATAGAGAACATTAAGATAAATTAAACCATGTTATTTGATAAAGATAATAAGCAACATACCATAAACAGGTCCAACAAATGTAGCTAGAATTCCGATTTGTGTCAACAAAAATCCAAATCCAAGAGCAAAATTATCGGGCCCGACAATCTTTGCTACAACAGTCGCAGAAGCTGAAATCACCCCACCCATTGGTATACCAGTAAGACCAACCGCCGCCATAAGCACAAAGAAGTTGTCAGAAAAGAGGATGAGTAACTGGCCAACAACACCGCTCAATGTAAACACTATTGGTAATATCAGCGAGTTAAAACCGTGTCTTTGTTTGACGAGGCCTGGAATGATCCGAGCAACCAGTCCACACAGATTCAAGGGGAAGAATGCAAGAAGTCCCTGGTTCTCCGAGAAACCCTTGGATTTAAAAATATCAAGTAGCAGTGAGATGTAACCGTTTTGTGCACCGATCACAGCACCTGTGGCTATTACGAATGTCACGTAGGAAATAGACATAATCTTTTTGAGCTTTTGTTTCAGCTCTTTCAAGAAGGATATCTTGTGTTCAGGTTTCACATAGTTCTTGATCATAAGAACACGTTTCGATGCATAACTTATTGCTGTGTGATACTCCGTCGTTTTTGGACCTTGTCGCTTAGTTTTTCTTTCTTTGTTACTGTCATGTCCATTTGTTATAAATTGAAACGAGTCACCAGAGCTTGGCTTTTTTTCTTCGAGGTTCATCTGTGTTTCGGGTGTTTTAAATATTTCTGGTGAATTTTCTGCATTTTGAGTTTTGTTGTCCTTATCGCATTTAATAAGAGACAAACTAACCAGTCTCATTGAAAAAACGTTTGCTAGAGAAAATAAAACCTTCATCGCTTGTAATGAACATAGGGCATTTTTTACAGATGGTTCTTATGATAATTATACTTTATGGACTTGTCAAGACCTAATAGAGTCGCTAACTTTCTTACTGGATAATATTTATGTTAGGTTCGGTACCTCTATTTATAAACAAGTAATAGGCATCCCAATGGGTACTAATTGTGCAACCCTTGTTGCTGATCTGTTTTTATACTGTTATGAAAGAGACTTTATGTTATCTCTTTCTACTGAACATCAAGATGATATTATTACAGCTTTTAACAACACCTCGAGGTACCTTGATGATTAATTAAATATAGATAATAACCATTTTCCATTACTGGTCAATAAGATCTACCCTAAAGAACTACAACTTAATAAAGCGAACACTTCAGAAAAGAAAGCAAACTTTCTCGATCTAAATCTGGTAAAAGAGATGATTTTAATTTTAATATAGTAAATTTTCCGTTTTTAGACGGCGATGTTCCCCGTGCAACATCTTACGGGGTTTATATTTCACAGCTTGTTCGCTTTTCAAGAGCTTGCAACGATATTAATGATTTCAATGAACGTAATCTTTGCATTACAGAAAAACTTTTAAAACAAGGTTATCGATATCACAAATTTAGGAAAACATTTTGCAAGTTTTATCGTCGATACCCAGATCTAATTCATAAATACAGGTGCAGTTTAAAATCACTATTGCAACAAGGTATTTCACAGCCAGTTTTTTATGGAGATTTCATTTATAAACTTAAGAAGATAAAGGGCAATGTTAATTTCTCCCGGTTATTCGTAAAAACCATCTGTAAATTTAAAAAGAAAGGTTACCAACATGATATTTTACAGCGCTCTGCATGCCTGGTGATTAACCCTTCTACAGTTGATCATTATGCTTACCTCTTTGGTTGCACGACGGTGGCAGGGGTTTAAGAGTTTATGAAGGTTTATGGGGAAATCTTTTCTTAAAAGAACCTAGAAGCTCGATTTGTTTCTTTTATCCCTGTCATCGTGTTCTTGCTGATTTTACTCCAGGAGCTCTGGTCTCGGTAAGATCATTGAGTACCCACCCTTTGGCTTGGCAATGCTATTAGATTCTTATGTTTTATATGTTTGTGTGCTTTTGCATGCAACATTGTTTAGCCAATAAGTGGGTTGGAGTTTGTTTCACCAAGACAACTTGTATTTGTTTTGTGATATGAGAACCTCTTGGGGCAAGTGTGAGGTTGGTGCACCCTAGAACCTGGTTTAAACCCCCAGTGGCAATTTGATTTGCCACTGACCGTTCCAAGGCGGTAACCCCTCGGGTTCTCATTTTTGTTAATTGTTAGTGGTGTCTCTTTTGAAACTGATCATTTTATTAACCATGCTCTCTCCCTCTCTTCTTCTTGACTGTGTGGGGAGGCTGTTTTTTCTGAATGTGGCGATTCCTGATATGCATATTTCACCTTTTTGGTTAAATTTGGATGACTTATAGGTTGTTCCTGCAAATTTAACTCTAATGACGAATACAATGTCCCACTCTGTTCAGATGTTTTGCTTTCTAGAATTGTTCCATGTGAATCTTTTCCATTTGGTTCATATGTCATTATATTAAGACAAGCACTTCCTTCAACTTCGCCTTTTGTGGTATGTTCTGAAGTTGATATGATGTTATTAGATTCATCTGCGTTAACATTTTTCGAGATTATGGCTCCTGAGTTTTCGTAACAATGATTATTTTCTTGTCTATTAGATTGCAATTGGAATCGATTTTTCTGGTTGTTGATTGTTTTTATTGTTTCTAGCATGCTATTTTCTCCATGTTTAGTGTTGTCCTTTTTTGTTTTTGTATTCAGATTTCCGAAGTAAACAAAGAACAAGCAAATGGTAAAGTTATTAAGTAAGAAGCCACTGATAATAAGAAAAGTTCCATTCAACATGTAGTTCTGTATTAGCCAATTGAAAATAAACGGATATGATATGCCAGCAAGGCTTATTGACACCGAGTGCAGTGAAAGAGCAAGATCACGCATGCACCCTGAAAATGTCTGACCAATTAGAGATGTGCTGCTGACGAACATCAGTGAAACACCAACAGCTGTAATAAGTGAACACATTTTGAATATTTTAACAAGTTAAAATCCAAAAAATATGTTATTTTAATAAACTGGAGAAACATTGACTTAGAATGTCGTATAAGCAACCGGCATTGATATCATGCATATTTTGTTATCCTTGTACAATTATTTTTTCTCATTAAAAAATAACGAATCGAACCGATTTTTGTCGACTTTATGTTGCTACACAAATGTTGGTCTCCTTTTTCCACGGTGTCATTTTACATATTTTGAGTTTATTCGAAGTCTATATAAACTTTTGTGTAAATAATTAAGTAATTCAAATAGTTGTCATTAAGAATGTGAAAGTTCAGCCCGATGCTTACTGAAGGACCTATGCACTTGATACAGTAATTGTATACATATTACGAAACGGTATGCAGAACGCGCCCAACAGCCGGTTATAGTATCAAAGATAAAATAAAGTGGATGAAACACGAAGATAAACGCAAATTAACGAAAGAAAACAAATGACAACTACACATGTACCTGATATAAACCCAACCGATATGTTGACATGCACTAGTTTAGTTGCGAAGGAAGCTATGAAGAATCCCAAAGGTATTAAAGTTGATCCAATCAACATTATTCTCGTTATTCCATACTTTGTCACTAATATACCGGCTACAACACCTGAAAGGTGATTATAAAGCTGCTCTCAATTATAGATGAAACAATAACCGAACACGACACTTATGACACAATTGTATGCTTGCCCAGTTAAGCCTGTTCTACGGTCCACACCGTTAATCACCGAGTCGGGTTTAACACTCTATTGAGCATGTTCATATTAAGCTCTGTCCAAAATGACGGTGCGCAGAATGGCAAAGAAATGTTCTTTAATCATAAGGCACAATACCAACTTTCATTAGCTTTTAAAGTTCCTGTTCCATCCATTCATTTATCACAATATTGTTGTTAGTGTCCTGTATCAGCCGTAAAACATTCAGTCAGAGCTGTTATCAATTACGCCCTTTAAAGTCGTTAAGCACAATATTTAAATTCGTAAAAACATTGAGCAACATTCAAACCGGGGCTAAGTGGCGTGGACAGTTACATTGTATGTGCTTTTTCCACTTATGCTTACATGTATGAACATGCTCAATCAAACCGACATTGCAATATGTTGATATTTGGCGTGTCTGATGACTTTTAAACTATATTTTTCATATATTTAATTATCAAAGAAGGATTGTTTGTGCCGTGTGGCATTTCTAAATTTAACTGCTTCTATTATTCATGGCATTTGAAAACCGTTGAGCACGATATTAATTTTATATTTGTGAAAATATTTAGCTGAACCCGAGGCTAGGCGGTGTGAACAGTAATGTGCTTTCGATTACTGCTCATGATCAGGCTTAATCAAACAAGCTTGAAATATTTTGATATTGTGCTCGGTGGCTTTTAATTTTCTTGTCCATGTATCTGTTCCATAACTTAAATATTTAGTAAGTATGAAAGTCATTCTGTTTAACATAGTCATACATACAAGTACTCGATGGATCGAATTTGAACATTTTTATTTTATTATTATACTTGTTGTATTCAGTAGCTTTCAATGCTCCATTTTAATTCATACCCCTTTTTGGAAGTTTGACTGTCAGCAAAGGTACATGAATGCATCGTTCAGACTATAAATAAGACTTGATTGCTTTAAAAGGCAATCATAATCGCTGGCGTGGACAGTAATATGCATTTTCTATTTCTGCCCATGAACATGTTCAATCAAACCGAGTCTGCAATAGTTTCATATTTGTCGTGTTAGGTGGCTTTCAAAGCTCCGATTTCATCTATTTTATTTACAAATTATGATTGTAATGTCTTAGTCGGCAGAGGAGATGGCTTGGTTGAGATCGATCCAAACCGTTTAATGCTTTTTATATCGCTGTTCGCATTTCACATGCTGGTGTACTAAGTTGGTTCGATTACCAGTCCCGATATCACGAAAAATATAAAGTTGGATTTTAAACTCAGTTCAAAGTGATAATTTTAAAATTCTGAATATTTACGGTTTTCTTTATTAATTAAGATTTAATCTAAAAAGTATATATAATAATTCTAATTTTAAAAGCAGTTTTAAAAATTTGTTATTCTGATTAAAAATTTCCAAAAGTCTGTTTTATTAGAAACTCTGAGTTTGAGCATAAGATTTGTTCTAGATATTGGGGCTTCGGTAACTAGGAAAAGGTGAAATATGCATATCAGGAATCGCCACATTCAGAAAAAAACAGCCTCCCCACACAGTCAAGAAGAAAAGAGGGGGGGAGAGCATGGTTAATAAAATGATCAGTTTAAAAAAAGACACCACTAACAATAAACAAAAATGAGAACCCGAGGGGTTACCACCTTGGAACGGTCAGTGGCAAATCAAATTGCCACTGGGGGTTTAAACCAGATTCTAGGGTGCACCAACCTTACACTTGCCCCAACAGGTTCTCATATCACAAAACAAGTACAAGTTGTCTTGGTGAAAAAAATTCCAACCCACTTATCGGCTGAACAATGTTGCATGCAAAAGCACACACACATATAAAATATAAGAAGCTAAGAGCATTGCAAAGCCGAAGGGGCGGGTACTCGATGATCTTACCGAGACCAGAGCTCCTGGAGTAAAATCAGCAAGAACACGATGACAGGGATAAAAGAAACAAATCGAGCTTCTAGGTTCTTTTAAGAAAAGATTTCCCCATAAACCTTCATAAACTCTTAAACCCCTGCCACCGTCGTGCAACCAAAGAGGTAAGCATAATGATCAACTGTAGAAGGGTTAATCACCAGGCCTGCAGAGCGCTGTAAAATATCATGTTGGTAACCTTTCTTTTTAAATTTACAGATGGTTTTTACGAATAACCGGGAGAAATTAACACTGCCTTTTATCTTTTTAAGTTTATAAATGAAATCTCCATAAAAAACTGGCTGTGAAATACCTTGTTGCAAAAGTGATTTTAAACTGCACCTGTATTTGTGAATTAGATCTGGGTATCGGCGATAAAACTTGCAAAATGTTTTCCTTAATTTGTGATACCGATAACCTTGTTTTAAAAGTTTTTCTGTAATGCAAAGATTACGTTCATTGAAATCATTAACATCGTTGCAAGCTCTTGAAAAGCGAACAAGCTGTGAGATATAAACCCCATAAGATGTTGCACGGGTAACATCGCCGTCTAAAAACGGAAAATTTACTAAAAGCTGTTTGCTGATGAACGACAATTTAATAATACTCCCAGTCACATGACTGTCTAGCTAATGTTGGCTTAGCACATGACTGTCTAGCTAATGTTGGCTTAGCACATCGCTTGTTCAAATTTATCATGAAAAATATCGGAAAGGTCCAAGATCCGAGGACATTAAATCGACTAAGAATTATCAGATATATACTATTAAAGAGAGATAACTGTTCAGTATTAAAAGTACTCAGTACAGCTACAGTTGTAGATATCAATACCAAACTTCGGAAATTCTGTTTCCTGGTTTTCTCAAATACTGTGCTACAATGTTGACAGGGAACACCAGAAGCGATTATTTACATTGGAAATTACCGGTTATATGAAAAATGTACCGTCCAGGAAAATGCTTTAAAATTAATAACATATGTAGGAAATACTGAAAAATATAACTTGGTGTCAATGTTTTAGACGTTAAATTAGTAAAATGTAAGAAGCAGGTTGGCCACAGTGACTTTATTTTCTGTTGTCTGAATGCCGTTTTCAGTAACATAAGAATTTATTATATTACAGGACAGTCACTGTTAGTTTTGCTTTATTTCTGCAATGTGTTTGTATCAATTATTTCTTAAAATGAAAAAAAACAAAAACGTTAGGACTTAATTCAAAAGCCATCGTTCATCTGATCAGCCTATATTATAATAAAATAACTGATAACGGGTAAGTACAATGTAGACAGTCACGTTATATTTTTATATAATGTTTTCTGATTTTTTGTATCTATGAACGAGTTTGTTTTTAAGAGAGTAATCCTCGTGCAAGAAACGTAATCATATCAAATTTGTAAAACTGTTTGCTGATGAACGACATTTTAATAATACGTGTCAGTCACGTGACTGTCTAGTTATCGTTGACTTACCATACCGCTAGTTTAAATTTATCTTAACAAGTCGTGTTTTCGGAAAGGATTACGATACGAGGATATCAAATCGAATAAGAATTATCAAATTAATACAATTAAAGAGAGATAACTGATCAATATCAAACGTACTCTGTAAAGCTACAGTTGTAGATACAATTACTATGTTTCCTGGCGTTCTTACATACTGTGCTATAATATTGACAGGGAAAACCAGATCTGAAGCAATTACATTGGATAAAACAGTTTATATGAAAAATCCAGGAAAATACTATAAAATTAATAATAAGTATGAAATGCTGGAAAATATAACCACTAAAAATAAAACTATTTATGCAATTCAAGTAATTTGATATTGCCCCATATCAGCAGTTTTGTTAACAGGTAATTGACATTTTTCAATAATGCTCAATTCATGTATGTCAACTGTGACCAGTATCCAAATTGCTGTATTTGTAAAGATATATTACGGACATTTCGTGATTTAAGATTGCTACAAACAATATGAATGTATTCAAACAGATGAAAAGGGAACTTTGAAAGCTATCGAACACGTTAAATTAAGGAATGATTCTTATTTTGGTACGGTTCATGCAGATTGGACGTGCACGCGAGAGCTGGCAAATCCATAAAGCGCGCTAGCGCTTTATGGTAAATTTGCAAGCTCTCGCGTGCACGTCCAATCTGCATGAACCGCACCAAAATAAGAATCATTACTTATATTTACATTTTATTCATTTTTTTCTTTAAATAAACTTAAGTCGAACGCTTTCAAAAATTAGTATTAAGTGAAAAGGGGGAGTAATACGTGGGAGTTTTCAATAGTAACAGCCATGACGTTACTGACGTCATTACGGGTCATGCGGTTCATGCAAAATGAACCGAATGTTTTTTAAACGAAGAAATCAATAGGAATGTAAATATTATGTAAATAATGCAGACTCGGTGTGACTGAGCCTGTTCATGGACAGTAATGGAAATGCATATTACGGCCAACGCGGCCTATGTGTTAGAAAAAAAATGATATCGAATAAATCTTAAAGTGAGTACATGTCTGTCCCATAGCAATCTTTGTTTTGCATTCACTTTATCACAGCTGAACCAGGCTGCTTAAAGATATAGATATTTAGACTATATACGTAAACATGAAATCATTTTGCAACCAAATGGTCATATTGAACAATAACTATGATCGCTGAAGACAGGTTTCAACTATTTTTATCATACACAAGGATCTATTTAATAAACTTCATTTACAATAGAATGATTTATGTTGCAGATGCTCCTTAAGACCTAACGTAAGGAATGTTTTTCTTAAGAAACGCTTTTTACCTCAATGTGAATGACTATGAAATCATAAAGGTCCGTGTAATTATTTTGACTTTGTTGTACATGTAGGTTGTTGGTTTTAATTGATTACATGTATTGTATTTGGTTCATAACAAATGGCCAAAACGGTAGGTGAAAGAAACATTACTTTGCAAATCAACTTTACCGAATGATCCTGATGCTTTGTGGCCCTCAGACCTACGACAACCTCAAACATCTGCAGTACTTATATACCGGTCTTGTTGAGTCTAGTAATTAACTGATAAAAAGGAAAACGATTTACATCCTCTTATAAATTTCTGAACCATTGCATATTTACAAAACATAAACTTTAAGCCTATCATCGATGATACTTTATTTAACTATTCTAAATAAGTCTACAAAGAAATCGAATTTGTTTAACAGCGGAATTGCTTTTAATGTATAATAATTTTTAAAATAACAAATTAATAAATCATTTTGCCCACCTCAGTAAGTTTTAAAATTAACTGATATTTTAATCAAGATCTTGGTTAACTCGCCCCGGTGTCTATTAAGCTTATAAACGAGGGCTTTCAAATCTCGAATGATACAAATATAACCTTTCTTGGACACTTTTTGGCAGATCTTAATATATTTTGTTACAAAATGGCTGAATTGGAAGTTTATAAGCTGAACATTTACGTTGTTAAAGATAGTGTCAACTATAATTTACAGGACAAATAAATAATTTTTGTCATCCTTTTTTCAATATTATACTTGGTTGAAAGTTGATAAATGAGTATTGATGCTGCGCTAAAATTTTGCCATCGATGATGAATTCAGAAATGGATTTGAAAAAAAAAACAACAAGATATATAAACTTGTATCAAGACTTAAGAGACCAATATTGTTCAGGTTCAGAATAACCAAAACAGCACGTTTTTCTTTCTTTGTCTTTAAATTGTTACAAGAAGAAGAAGGCAATAGAGGAGGATGGAATATATCTAATGAAACTTGCAACAATGATCCAACTTTCAGTCTTGGTGAGGAATTCGCAGTTAACTGTGTTTACTACCAGCATTGCATTAAATGCCGTTGTACGTAGTTACGCTAAAGTGACGGTGTACTGTGCAAACGAGCATGCAAACTTAAAAAAACACGTACAGACTTTCCACTGCGCTGCGTTCTGGTGCAGGTAATTTATATGCAGTCATACTTCAGCTTAGCTCAAGGAAAGTACGTTTGACAAGGAAAAATACAACATTTACAACCCAGACGGGTCAAATTTCACCAATGATTGAGCAAACTACTATATTATGGATACAGAGAAGACTAGAAACATAAAGTACTATGACTTCGAAGGCGCAATTGATTGGATGTTATTTTCTTATATAACTCTAGGTAAATTTATTCAATATGAGACCAGGTTAGCTGGAGTGATTCGCTATTTGAAGTTCTAAAATTTCTCACCACACAGGCTGCAAAAGCAAACAAATATCCTCTGGATAATAACAGTTATGTGACAAATTTCAAAACAACAACATGTAACCAACAATGACCAATTGAGTAGCTTTGAAAATAAATAGGTTCTATTTTTCTTTTCTTCATCGATTTTTAATATTAAGTTTTCTGTATTTACACCGCTATTACAGTACGCGATCCTAAAACCCCGAATGTTGTTTGTAAAGCTCCTGTTTTTCTATATTTATGTACTTATAAAGAAAACATCCTATAGCTATGTTTACATGCAGTTTTTATTGTAAACAAATCTCAATGTGTTCATATATGTACTATTTTATTATCTATCTTCTATACTCGTATAAAGACAAGATAAGTATATACTACATAAGATGTTGTTGAAAGATAATTATTTGTATGTTATAACGGGATGCTCTTATTTATCCCGATATTGTTTATAAATAAAACTTGGAATAATACATTTGTGGTATTATTTTCGGTCATTAACCAAGAAAATTGCTCATCTTAACGAATGTGTGAGTGGTCATAAACCTTTGATAGCTAGGTCTGCTTTCTTTCTTAGTTGTTATCTATACGAGTATGCACGTTGTAAACAGAAATGTTATTTCGTATATTATACGTTATTACGGAAGCTTAGAGGGGACACTACTTGTCTAAATGTTTTGCATTAAATCGATCATTTGTTTTTTCTCCTTTTGATAAAAAAAATATTTTAGGAAGTCATAATAACTAATACAACATGCTAAAAACTTTTTAATATTTCGCATATTTTATTTGCATTCAACAGCCCCCTGCCTAAAACAGCCATCTTTAATATGTCCTAAATAGCCATTTTTGTTACTTTACCTGTCTTTATCATCCTGCATTAAACAGCCCCGTGCCTTAAACAGCCATCTTAAATATGTCCTAAATAGCCATTTTGGACTTACTTTACCTGTCTTTATCAGCCACCTGTGTTAAGCAGCCACATTTTGTCACTTCTTTGGGTAGTTTCTTAAATCCGGCTGTAGATCTTTAAATAAGAAGTTTCAAATTCTAAGCTTTACAACATTTCTAAGAAAAGAAGTCGAGGTTTTGTGGAAGCCAGATCTTCTGTGTTGAGGAGAAGGTTCAGAATAATCATTTTAAACTATTAATTATACAGGCTTTTCATTAGCAAAAATACATCTTGCTATCATAGGCTAGGGATGTTTTTAAGAGGCCCATCTGATTGTTTAACCGCATAGGTGTATAAACGCAGTAAAATGATCGTTTCACCATCACTGTTGACAATCAAGTTACCATAAAGCACATTTCCATTACTTTTTAAATATTTCTAAATAAATGTGACTATGTTTTTAACCAGCTTTGCTTTTGAAAAATCCTGGTAATTAGATTGAGGTATGTCTTTAGGCAGGCGGGCATCATTTTGTTAAGTTTTTTTTTTTCAAAAAGTTGTCTTTTTATCAGTAACCGTTCAAGGTATATATTTGTCTGACATCACAATACCAATTATCAGGACAAGTTTCATAACCCCTGTGCTTTCCCAAAGTTATTCCCCTTTTCTCTTTGATATTAAGTTTTTTGTGAAAGTTGTCATTTTCTCTGTAACCGTTCAAGGTAGAGCTTTGAACGTTAACATATTTGTTTGATATCACAGTAACAATTATCATGACAAGTTTCATAACTGTGTTTTGAAATTGTTTATGAACTCGAGTAAAATATTTCAGAAAAACGAAAAACTTCCATCTTGTTGCCATTTGTCTTGACGACTTTACTGATAGAACCCGTTATACGAAAAGACTTTAGTTGCATTGCAAAATATTGGATGGCAATTCGAAAGCAAAATTACGGAAGCGTTAAAGGGCCTCGAGATGTGAGTAATTCTTTCGAGATTTTATACTTATTTTTGTCAATTTGTTGAATTACTATTAGAATTTCTACTTGTTTTTCTCAATTCGTTTAAAAACATTTGTAATCTTTTCCACTTAATAATTCTTCAATTGAAACAAAGTTATATACAAATTGAAAAAATAAGTTTCGACAAACAAGATAATTTCTGTCTTCTCGACAAGTTTTTGTCGAGTAAACTTCTCGAAAAATAAAATTTACATAAAAGTTTAAAGCGAGATATACGAAATGTTTACTTCGATATTGGTGATATAGACGAAAGGGGCATAACATGCATAAAGGAGGTTTTTATAAATAGAGTTTGAAACTGCATGTTTGTTTCAACAAAGTTGATTTTTTTTTCATTTTCCAGGCCCCTTTTATCGATAATTATATTAAAGTATATAGTTTATTTCACAAGCTTTTGATGTAAACTAACTTATTAAAAAGATTTTAAACTCATACTTTAGATAGCACTTGTTTGGATGCAAACGTTACTCCGGAAATTATCTAACTGATGAAGTAAATGGGGTTTAAATAACTTTTTTTGTTCAATATCTCAAAATGTCTCGTTTTAAACATGTTAAATACTTTAATCATTTTTTCACCAACTTTTCATATTTAAAAAGGCGTTGCAAATGCTATGAGCGGACAAATAGCAGACACTTCCAGGGTTCTCAATAAATAGTGTTTGTAAAAGGCCCCCAATGAATTTGAAGAGTCTTAACTAATATATGGGTTCCGCGGGCCTGCTCCCCCGGGAAATTGTGAGATATTTTGTTGGAATTTTATAGCAAATTTTGAACTACTCCTTCATACTTGATTTTAGCTATTTGTTTGTGAGCAGTAGTGATGCATCCAGATCCAAAAACTCTGCCTCATTATCTGAGTCCTGATATGCGACTTACAATGTTTCAACTCAAGAAGTTGTTAATTAGAGAAAAAAACTGCTCGAAATGGCTAAGTTAAGGGTTTCCAGTTTCTGGTCAATACTTTCGCCAGTTGGAAAATGTTGAAGACATTTAAGATGCACCAATAACTGTTTGTGGTAGGATGGGGTTTAAAAATAGATGAAAAGGGAACCTTGAAAGCCATCTAACACGACACATATGAAAATATTGCATGCTCAGCATTGAACAAAAAAAGTTATTTAAACCCCATTTATTTCATCAGTTAGATAATTTCCGGAGTAACGTTTGCATCCAAACAAGTGCTATCTAAAGTATGAGTTTAAAATCTTTTTAATAAGTTAGTTAACATCAAAAGCTTGTGAAATAAACTGTATACTTTAAGGTAATTATCGATAAATGGGGCCTGAAAAATGAAAAAAAAAACAACTTTGTTGAAACAAACATGCAGTTTCAAACTCTATTTATAAAAACCTCCTTTATGCATGTTATGCACCTTTCGTCTATATCACCAATATCGAAGTAAACATTTCGTATATATCTCGCTTTAAACTGTTATGTAAATTTTATTTTTCGAGAAGTTTACTCGACAAAAACTTGTCGAGAAGACAGAAATTATCTAGTTTGTCGAAACTTATTATTTCAATTTGTATATAACTTTGTTTCAATTGAAGAATTATTAAGTGGAAAAGGTTACAAATGTTTTTAAACGAATTGAGAAAAACAAGTAGAAATTCTAATAGTAATTCAACAAATTGACAAAAATAAGTATAAAATCTCGAAAGAATTACTCACATCTCGAGGCCCTTTAACGCTTCCGTACAAAATAAACAAAATGATTAAAAACGTATAAGCATTTCGTTCTGATTATAACAAGTTATTAAAATGATTTTGGTCAAAATGAGAAAACAATAATTGATTGACGCAAAACATTTAGACAAGTAGTGTCCCCTCTAAGCTTCCGTATGTTATATATTCTTTAATATTTACGAAATAATACTTCGTTGTTTTTTTTTTAAATATAAATTCCTTAACCCGAAAAAGTAAATAGTATTTCGTGTTTTTAAGTATTTTAAATATTTAATATTATGTCGTAAATACGAAATAATATTACGAAAAACTACTTTATTTACAAAATAACAAACCTTGAAAAATCTCACTTCAGGGGCTACTTTGTTATCTACTCACTTGAATCTATTCTGTCCTTTGTGAGGTTCATTTTCATTTAATAGCACTGTTTTAAGAGTACGTGATTTGAAGTTTTATTAATTGTAATGCATGCGTTTTCATGCGGGTAATATTGTATTCTGTATTTGTAATACTTCGTGATCTTCGTTTGTAATATATATCCGGCGGTCAATATTTTATAGATAAAATTGGGGGGGGGGGGGGGAATTATTATAAAAGGCGATTTAGAACTTTTGTAGAATTGGGTTATTATTATTATTTATGTATTCTTGTAGATCGGCTCGGTTTGTTTGAGCGTGTTCTTGAGCAGTAATGGAATTGCATATTACAACCTACACTGCCTAGCTTCGGGTTGATTGCAACTCAATAAATACACACTCAACTAAAACAGTACAGTTTTCATCCATCTCAAACTGTGCTTCCTTACAGCTCTTATGAAACAAGAACTGATCAATTATATTATAGAACCTTAAATGACTTTGTTATTTTATAGTGTTTGAAAAAAAATTGTTAAATTATCCTCTCATGTACTTATTTATATTATGTATTAATTGCTCGTAATGTCGACTTCACTTTTAATTACTTTATTGAATTTATCGGTAATTCTTATGATTATTCTGCCCTTTGTATTTGAATTAAGTGTTTTATAGTTTTCTTTATGTTACATTCATAAATATGCATATTCCTCTTTTATTATTTCTCTTTTAATTACACTGCTATTTTTCATATTAGACAAACCCTTTTACCAAACATGTATTCACAACTTTGTATTTTCTTTCGCGGAAACTAAATAAATTCTAGATTGACCATAAAACAAGAAAGCAATACAAGGGCATTATTCTGGAGTTTATAGCCATTCAAACATTAGTCTGGACGTACAATTTTCTCATTTAATGACTGAAATCAATGGCTTCCACAATATATTCCCTTTACTTAACAAGACATCACATAATAAAATGAGAATAAAATATCTACCATCGATAAGTGCGGAATATGATTATATATTTGGAAAACAATGTGTTCTTGTAATAAAATATATGAATGTGTCTGTTTTTGGACATGATCTGTTTAAGGTTATTGAATGAAAGAAGAACTTAAATTTTGTATGATTTTTTATATATATATTGTGAAATATTTAAAGATAGAGCAATTAAACATAATTTATAAATTAAAATTTAAAATTTTAAAGTAAAAATAATTAGTTATAGAGAAAATGAAAATAACTTTAAATTTAACAAAATTAATTTTATTATGTTAAAGAAAAGTGAAATATGCATATCAGGAATAGCCACACTCTGAAAACACAGCCTCCCCAGCGAACTAGAAGAGAAGAAAAGAGAGCGTGTGCTAATAAGAATATTAATTTCAAATAGGACACAACAAACAATAAACGAAAAAGATTAGAGACCTACTGAGAGCAACCATTAAAAATATTTAATCATAACTTTGTGAATGCTGTAACCTGGTGTTCCGTTGAGGCCTTCGTTGTTTCGACCTCACAGGCGAGAACACGAAAACGCGAAAACACGATGCGAGATCGCGAAACAGCGATGCGGTATCGCGAAAAAACGATGCGAGATCGCGAAAACACGATGCGAGGTCGCGAAAGTACGGTGCGAAAACGCAATATTAATATCGCGCCCTCGCATCGTACTTTCGCATTTTCGCGGTCTCGCCCTCAGTCTAGCGAGATCACGAAAAACGCGAAAACACGATGCGAGATCGCGGAAATACGATGCGAGAACGCGAAAACGCGATATTAATTTCACACCCTCGCCGGGAAAGCGAGACCACGAAAACGCGAAAAAAAAGATGCGAGATCGCGAAACAACGATGCGGGATCGCGATATAACAATGCGAGATCGCGAAAACACGATGCGAGGACGCGAAAGTACGATGGAAAACGCGATATTAATATCACACCCTCGCCGGGACAGCGAGACCACGAAAACGCTAAAACACGATGCGAGATTGCGAAAGTACGATGCGAGAACGCGAAAACGCGAAATCCCGATATTAATAAGCGTACTGTGATGAAGGTTTGGCTTTCTTGTACTGAAAGTAAATAATAGTGTGGCATTTTTTCTAATCGTCGTCAAAAGCTAGACAGCCTGACGCTTGCAGGCAAGTTAACTTCGAAATATTTCCTTCCTAGGAAAATAATTAAATAATTGAGTAATTGGATTAAACTTAATCAGCTAGAAAGACATTAAGAATTCTTAGTCTGAAAAAATCGATAACAAGAGCCTGATTCGGCGAAATATGATGAAATTATTTTAAACATTAACATTAATTTTGTTTGTTGTGCTTTTATTTTAAAACGGTTGTAAATAAGAAGAGAAAAAAACAGATACAATGATTGTAATTCCCAAAACTTGTTCTTCACATAATATTATCATTTTTTAATATTTATAATTATCTTATTTATAAATAAGAAATTAACATTTAATGTTACCAACATAGTCCACGTTCTGTTAAATTTGCAATAAAGACATAATGCATGCAATAACTTTCCTTGTAGAAAAGCATCTTGTGAAAAAGCAAAACACGTGATTAGATTTAAGGACCATTCCATAACAAAGTAATTGAAAACCAAAAGTCTTGAAAGATATTAATAAAACCTACAATATCTACCCAATAATATTGGTCAATGAAACAAAACAACACTTTAAGGCATACTCCTGTAATATGTAATAACTTGAAGTACCAGATCTTGTTATTTTAATATTCATATTTTTTGTTCAAAATGAATAATATACACGAAAAGACAATTCAACGCTTTGTGCCGTGTGGCGGCTGTGAAAAGTATCCTCGTACATTCAATCGGTTCTGTTATCAGTCCTTTGAAGGCCGTTGAACAAGATATATTTCCTGCTTTTTAAAATTTTGCCTTTGGCGTTGTCTGTGATATGCGGGACAAATATTCGTTGTCATTACCAAAATCACCACGACGTACCAAGTTTAAAAGTAAATATCTTTCTAGAGAAAGCGAATTGAAAGCTGTGGTTTCAAATAATTACAGGGAAATAATTGAACTTTATCATGGAATATTTCAAATATTTCAGATTTGGTTATAAAAAAGGATATTTGCGACCGATACGTCAAATGACATTTTTTGTCAAAAAATTGCACACTTTTTCTGCAATTTCTTTGTAAATAATATCCTGTGTGCGTCAAGATTTCGTCAGTAGAGTCCTTAACAAACAGGGAATCAATATGTATATTTTTGTTTGCTAAGATATTGCGGCAAAATGTAAAAATCAGGCCAATACTCCGTTTCGCCGAAAAACGTTCATGTGCACAAGCAACTGCCGACGGCTTACCCACGGCATTCACCTTATCGGGTTGAACGGTGTGATTCCATTTGGTTTAATTCCGTCCATTGTTTTCTCGTTTAGGGAAAACCCATTCTTTTATCTGGGGATCACATGCCGCTGAACATGGAATGGTATTAATTAATTGAAGGTTCCATGTTCACTGACATATGCTTACCATCGTTTGGGATGGATCGAAGCGGTACTGTTTATTGGCGTAAATATTAAGTTTTGCATTTCCTTTACTGCCTATGAACAGGCTCAATCAACTCGAGTCTGCCAAATTTTCATATTTGTCGTGTTCGGTGGCTTTCAAATTTCCTTTTTCATCTGATTCAATATCTAAGGCTGTGTCTACGCGATGGGGCCATTCCTGCTATGGATATTTTTAAGTTTTCACACAATTTGCTGTTAAGCCTCTTATGTTTTATAGATTTTGAAATTTAAATCCAACAGGAACTTGCTGTCAAGTATCACGTGGTCATCACGTGATTTTATTGTTAACGTCAACAACAACAAGGATGCTAGACATATTGGCGCATCTTCGCTGGTTAACTGAAAAAAGTTTTCCTTTCTTGGAAGATAATTGAATAATTTTCTGAAAATAAATCTGCTCGATAGACATTTATTACGATCTTAATGTACATCAGCAAAAATAAAATGAATAACATATTAAATAGAAAGCTTTAAAGTAATATGATAGGTTTAAGTACTGAACAACTATAATGGTGATTCTTAAGGTTCCATTTTGCGTTAATTGTTTGTGATGTCTTATTTGAATTTGATGTTCTTATAAAAACATGAAGTCTTACTCTCTTTCCCGCTCTACGTGTTATTGCCTAGGGAGGCTGTGTTTTCTGGGTGTGGCGATATCTGCTATGCATGTTTCATATTTTTTAAGACCTTACAAAAAGGTTAATATATACTTTGCATAACTGACAAAGAATTTAAATTGTATTTTTTAATAAGGCAATAAATGAAACGCATCAATAAGTTTTAATAGAAAACATTTTAAGCAATCATTAGGGAAGAAAAGCTTGAAAGAAGTAATCAGTTAACAGTGCTTAATTTGTTCTATGAACAATATGAACAAGAGGTGACGTTCTGCCGTCTTTACCTTCATCTATTACTTCGCTGCGAATGACGTTTTCTTTAGACATACTCGTGTACTTTGAAAAATAAACTTGCTTTGGTGCTGGTCTACGACAAAAACTGCAAACATTATGTAACGCGTGATGTATAACCATTTCTGTACTGTCGGTCAAATATTGTTGTGACCTCGTTAATTGTGTTAATTTAAGTACAGACGAAATATTTCTACAAAATAACGATATTTAACTACCAAAACCATTTAGTTTAAAAAATAAAGAATGAATATATATATATATATATATATATATATATATATATATATATATATATATATATATATATATATATATATATATATATATATATATATATATATATATATATATATATATATATATATATATAATATTATTAACGGGATAATAGAATATTAAATCGTTATAGACAACAGTCGATATTCGTTGTCTTACATCTCTTCAGTAAGGACAAAGAGTTACCTTGAAAGAATAAAGATTTGAGACCAGTGGTTATCTTTCTAAAGAAAATCACACAATTAATTGCTTCACTAAATACATGTAAGTATTTACGGCGGTAAGCTATCACAATCGCATTCTGTATACTTTATTTTAAGTCGGTGCTCTTGTTCTGTAGCCTCATTAATACTAAACTACCTAGAATCTACATGAAAACGTTTTAAATTTGATCTTGATATCATCTAGAAAACTATTAGATTTAAATAGGTAACAAAGGTCCGTAACTCCAAAACAGTTGACACAAAACAATTTTTTCTGCCTAACAAGGCATCATTAGTAGTTATCCATAAAATTTTGAATCAATTCGGCCCAATAATGAGTTGCGGTCACAAAATGTTTCACGTACGTATGCACGGACAGGTTGCATTGCCATATTCTACTTTGGTGTCTATCAGTAGGAAACAGTATAAGTTAACATCTGGTTAAAGTTGAAGTTTGGCTTAAGGAGTCATAATTCTTAAGGGGTCACAAAATTTTGTCAGGGTCATTTTCTACGTGTGGGGGAGTCAAAATATTATGACACCCGGTCATAATAGTCGATATTAAAAATCAGCCGTAAAAGAATATTAATGTTTCGGGTAATTGAAGTCATAGCGATGCGTAAGTGTAATAGTTGTATCACACATAATTATTCTAAAAGTCGTACACTAACCTCTCTTCAAATAAAAGTATCACAAAATAACGCAAACGTCATAAACAGCTTTATCTTCTCGCTTCATCTACATCTTTTGTTCATATTGTATGGTTGTTTTACACTAAGACCTTATTAATGTCTTTCTGGCAGATACATATAAAGGCTTTTAGTTTTGTGCAGGAGAAGCATTCTTTTAAAGTTCAAAAATTCGGAAAATGTGAAACATGCATAACAGGAAAAGCCAAACTCCCCCACCATACACACAAATCAGGCAGGAAAGAGAGCGCGGATTTTAAGTGTTGGTTTAAATAAGATACTGCACACAACACACAATCAACACAATGATAAGGTGTATCGCTTTCGAACGGCCAGTGACAAAACAACTTGCTTAAAGTGGCTAGGGTACAACAACCTCACACTTGCCCCAAGTTGTTTTTACATAAACATTTTTCTAAATTACAATCATGGTAGTACTAATTCAGTGCCGATTTCTAAACAGTTTGGTTTCGGAAGCGGTAATCATAAATGAATTTTATATAGCTTAAGCTTGAAGTTTTACAAACGAACATTTTATAAACCATCATCTTGTTTCAAAATAATTCTGATGTATAATTTTTAATGTTATGTGATTGTCCGATACTTCGATTATCCAAAGAAGTCATTTAAGAGCTATATCCAAAACAATCCATTAAGCATTTTATAAAATCACCTCTCGCCTTATTTATAGATCTCAGTGTGAGCTTTTAATACTTTGAAGGGAAATAGGTTTGTCAACAGTGCATACAGACCCGACAGTTAATTTGTCTCTGGCTTTGAGATCATGTGATAAGAAACTATTTAGATGTTAACCTTTTTCACCATAGCCCGAAACATTTCTCAAATAGACCTTCAGGTTAATGAGGCATATATTAAAATTAAGCATATTTTTATAAAGGTGTTTCTATTAAAATGATTTACAAATATGAAAGGTGACTACATAAAATAAACTAAGCCAATTTTTTTTAGGAAGAGCATCATTTAAAAAAACCTCCCCACACAACCAGTCAGTTAGATTTCTTACAATGCTGCGTTTAAACATGACCATGTTTAAAAAATTCAGACAACATAATTGTATGGTAGCATTTAAATCTTGTTGCACTTCAAGAAAAATCCGTTCTTAGTACACATCCCATTTACAGCAATGCATTTCCAAGAAAGACGGCAATAAAACAAATGTTCGTTTCGCAGAAAACTAATTAAATGATATCCTTAGATTTTGCATCATGAGATGACATTTATGGCTTTCCTTTATGTAACGTCTTCAGAATTAAATCCAATTTTGGATGTTTTTCACCGAAGACCGTGATATAAAAGATGATTTAGCCCAAAAATATGATAATAGTTTGAAAAGAAGAAATTGAAAAAGTCCAGACTTTGCTTTACTTTGTCTGAAAAATCAATGGGAATACCAAATGTTAATCAAGTTTAAGAGTATAAATCTTGACAGTTTTATTCAAAAGTAAGTCAAGCAATGGAATTCCATTCAAAATAGTTTAAATACTGAGAATAAATGCAATTATTTTTATTTTACAACCAATACTTTAATGGAAAGCTGCTAACTTTTCTTATCATTTTAATTGATAATCTATATATTAAGTAACAAAAACGACAATAAAACAGTTTGAAAAAAACAACAACATTGATTCTTGCTGCTTTCAAATGGTTGATGAAAACGGAATTTGCCCTCGGCGGTTAAAATTTAACCAGGTTCTTTGGTGCATCGACCGCAGAGTTCAATGTTCGGAAATTTAAAAAAAAATCCAGAGTAATTCTTATATAATCTGGAAATATTCAGTGAGAATGGAAAGAGTTAGTTAAGTTTAATGGTTTGTTAGAAACGACCGACTATCAAGCAGTTTTCATTGTACTAAGAAGTCTGAAGAAGGGATTTTCACTCGTCTTACTAGTACTTTAATTATTTAGTCAGAATTAATGCAAACATATTTTCTCAAAATATTTCACAAACCAAGAGTGCACTAACCTCATACTTGCCCATACAGGTTCTCATATAAACGAACAAGTACAAGTTGGCTTGGTGGAGTCAAATTAGCAAGATCGCGATGACAGGGATAAAAGAAACAAATCGAGCTTCTAGGTTCTTTAAAGAAAATATTTTCCCATAAAATTTCATAAACTCTCAAATTCTGCCACCGTCGTGCAACCAAGAACGCAAACATAGTGACAAACTGTAGATGGGTTAATCACCAGGCCTGCAGAGCGCTGTAAATTATCATATTGGTTGATTTTGAGATCAGTGGTTTCGAAATGCTTCTACGAATCTTTATGGTTATTTCTAAAATCAAAAGTGACCATACCGTAACTTATTTTGTTATTGAAGACTTCAATAACAAAATAAGTTACGGTATGTTCACTGTTCAGCGGCGAATGGTCCCCAGATAAAAGTTTGCCATAAGCAAGAAAACAAATGGGCGGAACTAAACAGAATGGACTTTTGACAAGGGATCAGAGAATATAAATCCTGCATATCACAGACAACAACACATGCAAAACTTTAAAAAGCAGGAAATATATCATAGGGGTAATTGAACAACATCCAAATCTCTTTTTACTTAATTAGTTTTACTACCTATCTATAAACTGGCCGAAATATTAAAACAAAAGTAATTTTAGAAGAACATGTACTATAAACATCGTACATAAATATCGTGCTGAACGACTTTCAAAGGACGTAACTGAGAGCAGCACTTGAAAGGTTTATAATTTGTTCTGTGAGTCAGTAAAACAATTAAGGTAAGTTAAATCGTTTACAAACTATGTAAAAAAAGGTGAAATACGCATATCATGAATATATTAGGAATCGCCACATCCAGAAAACACAACCTCCCCAGGCAGCGAAAAAGTCAAAAGAAAAAGAGCATGTGTTTATAAAAAAACTTTTTTAAATAGGGCACCACAAGCAATTTACGAAAAAGAAACCCTAGGGGTTACCGCCAATAGCAAAACAATTTGCCACTGGGGGTTTAAACTAGAGTCTATAGTGCACGAACCCCACACTTACACCAACAGCTTCTCATACATGTATGAACAAACAAGTACTAGTTGTCTTGGTGAAAACAAACCAACGTACCCATCAGCTTAACAATTTTGCATGCAAACATATGAAACGTAAGAATCTTATAGCATTGCAAAGCAAAAGGGCGGTGACAGGAATAAAAGAAACAAATCAAGTTTCTAGGTTATTTTAAAAGACCTCCAAATAATTTCTTATAAACTCTAAAACTCCTACCACCGTCGTGCAACCAAAGGTAAGCATAATGATCAACTGTATGAGAATTGTGTTCTTTGTTTATGCTTTTGACAAAAGATGAAAAATAGTTATTATTAACAGCATATTATTAAAAAAGCGGTCTGAGAATTGAAATCCTGAATATCATAGAAAACGCCAAACTTAAAGCAAGCTTTTAAAGGAGGAATACAAAATAATATTAGTATAATTAGCCTTGGTGTGATTGAACATTTTCGAAAGCACCGTTGGCTGGAATATTGAAAGCACTCATTCTAAACTGGGCGAAATAATGGAAAAAAAGTTATTTTAGAAGTACTGTTTACAAACATTAGTATGTTTTAGTGCTCAACGACCTTCAAAGAACGTAATTGATAGCAGCACTGATTGATAAACTGTTTTTGCAAAAGGAAAGTTGCTTATAATGCAGATAAAAGAATACATCTTAAGACATTAACTTGAAGCCTCTCATCGAAGTAATGGCATTTAGTCTGTTACCATCAAGTTTGTGATAGTCAGACGATTTCTACATAATTCCTAATGACATAAAAGTCTAGGAATTGCGGATGACAGAACACTTGAATAACGAATGTTACCAGCGGTTTATGTTCATTTTTAATCCTTTTGACTAGATTTATCTAATTTATGTTTCGTCCGAAAAAGTAAGCCACGTTAGAGATACCAAAAGATAATTTTCAAGATTCCCCTTTTGCAGATATGGTTATTCATTCTGTGTGATAAAATAAATATGATCTTTTAGAGTATGACTTCTTTCCATTGTTGATGTTGTCGCTAACTTGCTAAGATCGTGTTTGTTGCTGAAAGGTCCCATTGAAACAGAATAAAAGGAGAACTTTAAAAGTTTCCAACGAATATGAAAACAAAATGCGGGCTCTGTTTGGTTAAGCATGTTAATGGGCAGCAATGGATATGCATATAACTGCCTACGCCGCCTAGCATCGGATTGAGCGCAACGCAATAAACAGTACAACGTTGATCCACCGTAAACGATGATTTGGTAAGTACCAAATATAACAATAACAACGAAATTTTAAATCTATCTCGAACGTGGTTGTGAAGTGACGTTAGTTATGAAACCTCCAATTTGGTATTTCTCGATTGATACACAAATGTTGATTTATTATAAACTTATGGTCTTTCTTTCTCTATAAAATCATGCAGTTATACTGAATGTGCATTTAACCATTTTGGAAGACTTGGATTTTTAATAAATCTTTTCTTGGTATTTGATGGGTATTTTACGTTATAGAAACAATATAAGAATGTCCATTGTTATAAATATTTTGAACATTAATTTTGATAATTACCAGTTAAAATGGGAAACAATAAGTAAATTACACTTATTTTGAAATATACCAACATTTTGAAACAGTATTTAAAGCACCAATATATATAAATAAATGTGTATGGATGTTTCCCAGACATTGTTCGAAGAATCGCGATGCATGCAGATTGTCTCGGATCGTTTATAACGTTAAATCGTCATTATCTGTAATTAATTCATGTTAAGGCTCAAACGAATGTCTGTTGAGAATTGTTATCAAAAAAAGAGACTTTATGAGTATTTATAATTGCAAATCACCCGCGGAGTGTCTTGTTTACACTGTTTGTTATTCTCTTAATATAAAGAAATTGCTGGGCAGGTAGAGAATTTGAAAATAAAATCATAATATGATATAGATCGAGGTCAGGCCATGGCAATCGATGTAAAGGGAACTTACAAAGCATTGACAAATATGAAAAAAATGCAAGCTCGTTTTGATTGGCCCTGTTCATTTACTAGTATTAAAATATTGAACATTACACATGTACCAATGACTCGAAATGGTATTGGTAATCATGCCAACATCTGTAACTGATACAACTCATATAAACTAGTTAGTTTATTGTTGTTCCAAATCCTTTATGGAAATCGACGTTAAGTCACATACTGTACTGTAAAACTACCAATCCGTTTATAAGTGGCATAGCATATTCGTGAGGTTGTATTAGATAATGCAGATAGATTGTTTGACGGTTGTTTGATAGTTACAAATCGTAAGGGAAGTAAAGTTAAAAACATGAATTTTACCCCGTACACCTGAAATTAATACGAAGCGACATTAGCCTACGGATAAAACATTTCTCTTCGTTTGCTGTTTTAAAACGGAAATAGAATAAAAGTAGTTTTATGAGTGTGAGGTTTAAAGAAACATGCACCGGTTTGGGGAAAAGGAGGCTAAACAAGGAGTAAACCATACACACACACACACACATTACATATTATAACACAAAGCAAAACTAATAGTCTGACAGATGTAGTAGAACAATCATGAAAAAAATTACAAAATTTTGGTTAAATTATAAAAAAAACTAAAAACATACATGATATTTGATGACGAGAAATATATCATGTATAGCCCTAGGGGGATGTTACGATTTTGTTCCAAGATAAACACACGGAACCATTGATCTGTTTTGTAATAGAATCTAAAATTGTTTTTGCGACGTTTCAATATCTTACATCGACAATTTAAATAGGAGCTAACACTGGACTATGCGGCATTGGATGTCTAATGGATTTCCATTACTGGCTATGTACAGGCTCAATCAAACCAAGCCTGTAATGTGTTCATATTTGACGTTATAGATGGCTTTTGATGCTCTCTTTTTTATCTTTTCTAAGGTTTTACTTTTAAAGGCCAAACGTGTCTGGCATTTTAAGGTCTTATTTGTTAAAAATAAGTGGTTTTTTAAAGAAATAAGACGTAGAAAGTATTGTCTCTTACATCTTAAATTCCCTTTCAATGCTTCACTGTAACCGACCGATACGAAATATTCTCTCCATGTATTTTGAAATGTTTGATTTTCGGTTAAATGAAAACTGGAAAGTACTGATTGAAATATAAGGTAAATTCACTTATGACTGGATAGTATAAAATCAGTTTCGTTTAGTGCAAGAGTTTCAATTCTTAGTCTTTCTGTTACAAATTGCATATCTATCTACCCTTGTACTCTGAAAAATATCGCAACGTTTTGTTTTTTTCTCTCAATATTAATTATCCTCAATTCAATTTTGCCAAACTATTTACCTGTTCAGTGGCACTCATCCGTTTTCGATGCGAGGAATAAACACAGCATTTCTAGATTTCTGTAAGGTATTCTTAGCAAAGGTTTGCAATGAGTTAGAAGTCAGAGAAGTGCTCAGTGTTTGTGCAGTATTGCGACCGTAGACAGTCCTTCCGTCCAAGTCTGTTGGTATTGTATTGAATGTACTCGTATAATCGGTTACCGGTGTTACACAATGATGAATACTTTATCAGTTTATCCTCGCATCCTTATGGCCTTGACCCGGTTTACCCAATCAGTAGTGTTCGGATAAAATATGGCTAGGCGCTGTCGTCATACATATTTAATTGCCAGCGTAGAGTTACAATTATTCAAGGTCATAGGCAAATAACAAGATTACACTATGTGTGGGTGTCCGGTAGACAGTAAAAGAGTTTTACAGTTCGAGTCATGTGCAAAGTTCAAATAAATATAAACTGTGATAATTTGTTTTTTTTTACATTATTTACCAATTGAAAAAAAAATTATTTCAGAACTTTGAGTTCAAAAATTCGAAACGTGCAAATTAAATGTAATGTTCTTTTTATTTAGCAACATTAAATTTTGAGAAAATGATCTATTTTAAGAGTCGATGGGTGAATCGGAGTTTTTCGCCAACTTGGCCGTTCTAAAAAGGTGAAATATGCATATCAGGGATCGCCACATTCAGAAATCAAAGTACTGAAAGTACAGAAAACCAGCGAAGCGATTTTGCTTCTTGAGAATAACCAGTGCCATGATTCTCATACATGTATCCATTTACGAAAAAGCAAAAGAACTTGTTTCACTCGCAAAGACCTTCATCTAGTCTATATGACAGTGGAAATAAGGGTTTCCATGTATTATCTGGATGAAGGCTTCTGTTAACCCTTTACTCCATAGATATACCTTCATAGCTTGGGCGAATAGTTTAGATCAGCTGGCACATCTTTGCGATCTGATTTGGATTTAAAATGTTCATTTTTAGAATCATTAATTTTATTCTGACCAGTAATCACAAATTTTAGATCCAGATCAGATGGCACTATTGTGCCAGCTGACTGGGACCTGAACTGGTCACCTATGTGATGAAAGGCGTATATATTGAGTAAAGGGTTTTAAGCAAGAAATTATAATAGTGAAATCTGTGTAGTGACATCCCAAAGACAGAATGAACACGAAAAATGATATAAAAAGTGAGACCCGATCGATGGGAATGATTATGCATTTATTTGAAATAAGAAGTATATAATTGTTTCCTTCATTGTGAATACCATGTAAAGGAAATCATAGAATTAAGAATCCTACATATTAAGATATTAACAACCGAGAGTCATAACATTGCCGAAAGCATTGGAATTTAATGCTAGATAACACACATGTAAAATTGAAGAAAATTTCAGAGGAAAATGAATTACTATAGCTTATACCATAAATTTCCACCGTATTAAGTTGTATATAATATCGGACTCGATGGTTTTTTCATGTAGCATATTTTTAGAAAAAGGTGCCAGATTTAAGACATTCGTAAACATATCATTGAGTTTTGGTTGTTAAGGAGATGGGATCTATGTTCATTAGCTTACAATCCGTTAATATAACATCAGTTTCAGCAGACAGATGTGTCGTTTTTAATTTTAGGCTTCATCATGGTTTGTCCTCTATATTCACAGGTACGTTTACTGTTATTTTGCTTTCTTCAAAACGCGGGAAATTGTGACGTCACTGACATTTGCATATTCATTGTGTTACTGCGCCTATGATTTCATGTACTCCGAACAAAAATAATAGTCATCTCTAGCTTAATCGAAAACGTAAACCTAATAAACATCTTCACCTTTGGAAAAATTGTAAATTATCCATTATTCCTGAAACAAATCATAGTCCGTTCCTTGGACCACTGATGGCCTTATTGTCGACGTGTCTCCTGCCACGTACGTGATAGCCGGACACGTACCGCGCTTGCTCGTAGCATGTTTCGAATACATAGATCTGTAAATCTTGCATGTCCCTATTTCTGTACGAATAATATCCGGTATACTAGTTTTAATATGTAAAATATTACACATCTCAATAGTTTACTGTTTACTGTTCACGCTTATATGTGCAAATCCAATATATAAAAATATTCAGCAATAATGATTGCTTCATGTTCAGTGATTTACAACAGTCATGAACGCCTATCATTAAATAATAAACAAATGTTCTCAATATGTCTTGAAAATTTCAAGTGAAAGCATTTGCGCATTTATTTCATAAAGTGGACAATTGAAGAAAAATATGCTAAGATGGAAATTTATCATTATCGTTATTGTTAATGATAAAAAAAAAACGTGAAACAAACAGTTTAGCAGCGGAACAAACGTCCAATATTGAAATTGTTTTAAAAATTTTAATGACAAAATAAAGAAAATGTTTTCACTGTTATTTTGAGCTTCGAATTAGCAGAAAAAGATATATTAAATATTTCAGAATTAATATTAAGCTATTGTAATATCCTAACATCGGGAATATCGTTTATATCTCTACCTAAAGGTAACACATCTGTGGCTCGCTAAAGAATCCCTGGCGGCTACAACCCCTAGATAAAATTGGTTTTCTGTTGTCGATTGTGTTCTGAATAAGGGACAGCGCAGTGAAGCAGTCAAGTATTCTTTTAGCGATACTAACGTGGCACGAGCCAACTTTAACACGTAACAGGAAACTTGGACTACTTTGCTTGCTCTGATTACTCTGAAATGCGTAAATCGCCGGTTGCCAGTGCCTCGTTTTGGTTTGATACCGATTTCAGAATTGTGATTAGTAAAACCAGCTTCGCTGGTTAAAAACAGCCTCCCCACACAGTCAAGAAAAAGAGAGAGGGAGAGAGCATGGTTAATAAAATGATCAGTTTAAAAAATAGACACCACTAACAATAAACAAAAATGAGTACCCGAGGGGTTACCGCCTTGGAACGGTCAGTGGCAAATCAAATTGCCACTGGGGGTTTAAACCAGGTTCTAGGGTGCACCAACCTCACACTTGCCCCAACAGGTTCTCATAACACAAAACAAGTACAAGTTGTCTTGGTGAAATAACTCCAACCCACTTATCGGCTCAACAATGTTGCATGCAAAAGCACACAAACATATAAAACATAAGAAGCTAATAGCATTGCAAAGCCAAAGGGCGGGTACTCAATGATCTTACCGAGACCAGAGCTCCTGGAGTAAAATCAGCAAGAACACGATGACAGGGATAAAAGAAACAAATCGAGCTTCTAAGTTCTTTTAAGAAAAGATTTCCCCATAAACCTTCAAAAACTCTTAAATCCCTGCCACCGTCGTGCAACCAAAGAGGTAAGCATAATGATGAACTGTAGGTTTTTGTTAGTTGTTTATGGTGTCACATTTTTATTTAATCATTTTGATAAGAGCATGCTCTCTTTTTCTCTTTTTAATTCCTTTTTTGCTGCGTAGGAAGACTATTTTTCTGGTTGTGGCATTTCCTGATATGCATTTTTCATTTTTTCTTTTTGTTATTTTATATCATACATTTCTTTTTAGATGCCAACTGGGTTTTTTTCTGGTATCTTAAAAAAACATATTTTTTTCATCCCCGGAAGCCAATGTGTTCCTTAATGTTATCAAAATACATTTTCAGAAGTATTTGTTTTTGAGGAATGTAGAGATATGTAATAGGCATGTTATCTATTATCTCTTATCAAGATGCCTTCACGAAACCAATGCGAGTTTGTTGAAACAAAAATAAATAATTTTAATGAACAGACGATATAGGTTGCAAGGAAAATATTAGCAAAAGAGATAACAAGCATGCAAAACATGCCTTTTGATAAGTAAAAGCTGCTTGGTATGATATTTATTTAAAAAATATTGAATGTCGCACTAAATAAGGCACGATATTTGACAATTTGTACTTCTTAATTAATATATTGTATGAGAATCTGTTTACACCATAAAATCTTGTAAGGGTTTTCATTTACGTTAATTGTTTGTGTTGTCTATTTTGAAATTGATCATTTTATAAAGCATGCTCCCTTTTCCCATCTGACTTTGGCTGTGTGGGGGAGTTCTGCCCTCTGGATGTGGCAATTCCTTATATTTATTTTCAATATTTTAAAGTTGGCTGTTGTTTAATCATCCTCAAGATATGTCCCCTCTATTTTAGTGTCGGCTGTTATACATGTACGCTGAATAAATACCTCACAATTATTTTGTGTGCAGTTCATTCATTAACCCATTGTTTTCACGCAAAGATCCTTTTCACTGAACAGTTTTTTTTCTCAAAATCCACTTATGAAGATTTAATTTAATTAGGTTAAATTGTACAGATCTTGATTATAGCTTACTCCGAATTGAAATAATTTCTCGTTGTTTTTCTTTGCATTCAACCGTTTTTTTTAGAATAGTGTTGTTAGCTAATCTTTACCATAAAAGTTTAATTATATTGGTGCTTTTCTTTTAGGTTTGTATCTTTTTGACATAAATACGTATAAAATCATCGTGATTTTTTCTATTTTGATTTGGTTCTACAATAGTCTTTTATTTTATGTTTCCAGTGAATAATAGAGTTTTCTCAAAGAAATAAAAATGGCATTCCACTGTTTTGAAACTGTGGAAAACCATTTTAAATTTTCACTATTTTTGCCGACCTTTTTTTTTAGCTTATGACCTCTCTTTGATACGCCATTGATGGCATATTGTTTCTTATGAAAATGATGCAAGTTTAAATAAAATTAACTTTTTTTTTCAGTTTTCTTCGATAATAGTGATAGAAAAGCTGTTTAAAGTAATTAAATCTGATGATTAATTTCAGAACTTTTTTCTATTGCTTCATCAGTTATGATTGAAAGTTATGAGGCTATTATTTTGGGGCTCTCTACAGGGAACAAGAAAATCTGCGTTTCGGTTCTTTACATATTCATTTTTCAAACATAAAATAAAAAGAATATGTGTTTGTTTCAGTGAAATATCAATTTTATTTCACTTGTGAACACCAGAAACGAGTATTTTCACTCGTGGCTGCGCTCTGGAGTTAAATCGTGAAATAAAGTTGATATTTCACTGAAACAAACAATTATCATCTACAATTTTACGAATTTAGAATTGTGTGATAAATAATGTCGTTTTTGTGGTAAAATCAAGACGTTTTTTTTTATTTCAATAATATGCTATGTAGCATGTTTGTTGTCTTTCAAAGTTCTCGAATGTCTATAAATTAAAGAACTCGGGATTCGGAAGATTATATCGCTTTTCAAGACGTAGTATAACTAAGACAGTTAAGGTCTATTTAATTATCTACTATTAAAGTCAAAGGCGACAAAATACGCATTTTAATATGTTATAAATGTTTTAGTTGACGTAAAGCGTGGATTCTATATTTATTCTCCCAAACTGTCATAGAAATGCTTGAAACCATTATTCTCAATCGGAGCTCCTCTTTCCTTAACATATTACCAGAAACATTTATCTTAAGACATATTAGATCTAAGACACTAATTGGCAGACTCATCGAAGTAATGGAATTTGGTCTGTTAGATCTCGTCGGTCCACTTTGTGATGGTTAGAAGTCTTCGAGATAATTACTAATGTCATAAAAGTCTAGGAATTGCGGAAGATTGAGCAATTGAATTACGTATGTTGCTGGCGGGTTATTTTCATACTGCATTGACCAGATCTGTGTAATTTGAATAACTAAAAATCAGGCCTACAAGAGAAGTCAAAAGTTATCGTCCAGAGCACTGTATTTAGAGGCTTTTTATTGTATTAACAGTTAACAACACATACGAGCGGTGATCATTAAGCTCATGGAAAACCTTATTAAACGAACGTACTTGAACTTAAAGTGCTAATAATATTTTCAAAATGTATGTAAACATTAAGTACACCATCTAGAAAGATATTGTTTTGAAAATGTTTTTTTGTTTCATGCTAACAAAGGTCTTAATAGAAACCATGATTGTAAGGCCAACTACCACTGCTCCCAATTTTCGTTGTTTAAACAAAACCTCTCACATAGTTCACTACATTATTTTGTGCGTACTGACATAAAACGGACATGACGTCACCACCGTAGTTTGGTGTTGCTTTGTGCGGAAACAAAAACAATCAGATGTCGTGTAATAGAATCAAGAAGAATTCTAGCGGGCAAGGGTCGTCTGGAAAACTGCGTTATACAGCATCGGACGTCAGTCTTGAGTGGAGAACTGTAATGCCCTATGTCCGAATTGGAATGACACCGAAAATGCCAAAAGAATAGATAGAAGATGCTACATGAATGAATACTGATTGCCGCTCTCTAATTTACAAGTGGCATAAGCGGTTTAGGTACGGACAGGAAGAGATTGATAGTGGATGCGGTTGCCCAAATGCAAAACACAACGTAAACAACGTTCGTCTTGTGAAGGAAATAATAATGTTGACAGAAGAACAAATGATAGTGCCTCTAGCTGGGAGCGAACCCGCACCGTCACGGCGACAGCGCCTAGCCCTGCAATTCCAGCGACGCAACCAACTGAGCTAACCGGGACAACCCCAAAAAAGGTTGATCGGATAGCCCTGATATACGTAACGATCATTGCATGACATCGGTAACGGGTTATTCTACTGAAAACAGTACTGACTATATGTACGGGGAGACTTTTTACGGCCGCCACACTGCACAAATAGCGCTACTGTGAATTTCAAATGATAGTGCCTCTAGCAGGTCAAGTAAAAAGACAGATTCTGTGTTAATAGGGTATGACAAGTCACATGCCACAAAAATATTGCAACAATAGGTACGTGGGCGTTAACGCTGCGTGCAAGTCGGTGAGAAGTACCTTGAAAAATCTTAACGTTAATGCCATTAGACTGCGGTGGTCGCGTGTATATACATGTATGTGTCGGAAAATATGGATTATTTGTAAACTACTTAAATGTACATTTTTGTATTGCATGTATTAAACAGGCAGTGCTATACATGTCCACCCAGTTTTTTATTCAATGACCAAATGTCTTAATTATAGGACTTGTCCACGAACTTTATGATCACACCTCGTACATCAGGCAAACGTTGTTTTTCTTTATTTAAACACATAGACTTTTTTTAAAAATGTGCCAAGGTCGTAGATTACTAGGAAGGAATTTCATTCAAACAATATTAAAATATATAATTTAGAGGCAGAAAACCGAGTCACCATGGAGAAAACAATATTAGGATAATTGTGAATATGAAAACCGAGCATGGTTTTTACGATGATGAATTTCCAAAAAACGCCGCAAGCAATTAACGAAAATGAGAACCAAAATGGTTACCGCATTGGAAAGGTCAGTGGCAAAAGAAAATTTGAAACTTGGAGTTTAAACCAGGTTCTAGGGGGCCACAACCTCACACTTGCCCAAACAAGTACACGTCGTTTTAGTGAAATGACGGGGGGTCAACCAAACTAGGTTAATTAAAATGTACTTACTTTTTTATATTTAATTTATATTTTAAGATGTTATATTATTCATTTTATATTAAATTAATTGCCGAATTAATATGTTGTTGTTTTTTTTTTTAAAAACGTGTACATAAAATCAGCTATAAAAAGTTTTGACCAAGAGTGCAATGACGGCCCACAGCGACTTCCCTCACCTTCAAAATATGACTTCCATTGTGAATTCGTTTTAGTCAATCCTGGAACACAGGTATCTATAACTGTGTAAAAAAAAGGTTGCAACCATTTTGCTGTGATATGTGAAAAGATAGATTCTTTCTTAAGTTAAACATTTTTGTGAATCCATCCCACACGGCAGATTTATATTGTACTATCGGTTTATAATACGAAATATAATTCTCAAGTCGAAATTTCAATGGACACAGAAACGGAAATAAAAATTTAATTAAGATGCTATTTTACTTGTATATCTTTTATGTATAATACTTAATGTTATGTATGCGAGAATGGAAAGAAAATGGAATTAACTTGTATGTGCTTGACGCAGCAATAGCAAATTCCAAATCCGTTTAGCATTATTTCTCGATAAATTCTAAATAGTTCATAAGATCTCCCAGAAGGAAAACGATTTTCCCACTTGTACATAAATGACATGTTCTTTAAAATAATATCGTTACCTAAAGTACATCTTGATTAGAACCTTAAAGAATTCAATAAGATTATTTTCTCACAAATCGTGTCTCAACATTCATTAGTTTATGCATAGACAAAACATTCCATTTAATGAGTATCTGTATCTTTCTTATCTTAAAGTTATTATAACATCGCATATTCATGCTCTAATTTCTGACTGTTGGTGACAAGATTCCTAACGAAATGTCACAAGACTAAGTATGTAGGATCGAAAAGTTAAGTTGGATTTTGAAATTTATATTAATGAAATCAATGGCAAGTGTATACAAAAAAGCTTGCACTGGCCCATTTTTACAGCTGTTATTAAACTATTTTAAACAATTTCGGTTAAGTATTCTGTTGAGGCAATTATTTTTATTTCTGGCCAAAAAAACTTATAGAAAGAATTATTAATGTTAACAATATAGAAGAACTCGTAACATACATTAATGTTCGAAATCCGTGTACAACTCTTCTAAACAAATATATTGTTATGTATCGTTTAACCCATTCCTGTATAGATACACCTTTATTGCTAGGGCGAACAGTTTAGATCCAGATCAGCCGGCACATCCGTGCCGTCTGATCAGGATCTAAACTGTTCGCTTTTTGATTCATTAGGTTATTTCTTACCAAAATGCGACCAGTGCAGATCCTGATCAGACGGCACGGATGTGCCGGCTGATCTGGATCTACACTGGTCGCACATGCGTAAAAATGCGCATATATCCAGGAAAGGGTTAAGAGAGCTTTAGTGTCAAGTGCCATATTCTTTGTAAGTTATCAAGGTTATAAAACTGAGAATGGAGACCCCTATCAAATCTCAAGAGTCTAATGGCTGAAATGGAGGCAAGTCTCTATTTTATCCAATCGGATGCTTGTGATTTGAGATTGGTCTACTGTCTCAGTTTAATTATCGTGGGTCAAAGTTCCGTTACATTCAAGTATGCAAGATGGTTTCATAACTAACCATACTGTCGTATACTGCATCGCAGTATTGATTAATTTAATGGAAAGAACCAGGTTAAGCTAGATTTCTGTTAATTGCATTAGTTGCGTTTGATGTTTCCCCGATTCTGATAGTAAATGCTTTAATAAATGTATTCGATCGCTCCAAAGAAAACATTAAATGGGCATAATAGTTAAGTTGGCTCGATACCTTTGACGGTAAAATATAAAAGCACGCGCGTCTGCCTAAGTTTACGTTTTACGAGCCGCTCCGGGCATACGAAACAAATAAGACTCATTTATAAATCACGAATTAAACACTAAGAATAAGATATGGACGGAAAGATAATTTAATTCTCTACACAACAAAATTTTCAGTATAAATATCGGATCACAGACAATAAAGTTTTTTGCAAATAAGTGACCGGCGGGATGATTACAGAAGAACGCCGCTAGGGTACGCGTTTACGGTGATTTTCGTGACGTCAGAGGAAAACATACGTTGCTATGCATCGCGAGACATAAAACTCTAACAACCTGCCAAATTTCAAAATGATCGGACAACTTTAACATTTCACCGTCAAAGGAATCGAGCCTCCTTAAAGTAAAGATCTGACATGTTTGACTTAAAATATCTTGTATTGACATTAATCGCTATCCGATGACTTTGTTTATGCGCCATTTCAGCCAATCAGATGCTTGAGATTTGAGACTGGTTTCCAATCTCAGTTTTATAACCTTCAGCCCTGATATTAAAAACTAAAAGCTCTTCGATTTGTCAAAGTGTCTCATCATGCCTAGTCTCCGGCGAGAAGTTTTTATGTGGTTGACTAATTTTAGTAAACAAAAATCTTGATGCCACATCCTAGCTGTTTGAAAGAGTGCACCAAACATCAAATTGCCAAACCAAACATAAAATATCGAACTACACAAATTTAGCATTGCTGCAAAGTCTCGTATTTTACCGATTTCGATCACTTGTTTAACAACTTCGGTGAACAACAAGCACTCAAATAAAGTTTAATTAACATTTTTACTGAGTGGGTACCGGAATACATGTAAGTATACAAAAATATCCTTTCACATTAGGATTCCCTTTTTGCAAATAATATACGATTGGTTAAATATCTGATAAATTATTGTAACAATACATGAAAAATGGGATATTTACAAACTGGAAGTAATTTGATATACTCCTGTGCTTGTTGTAGATGAAAGGAAATTAAAAAGCACCGAACAAGTTAAATGAAAATAAATACATCCAACCCAGCTTGATTAAGCCTTTCCATAGTCAACTTATCAATCAATGAAAGCTGATACATTGTATGTGCTGTTCAAGCATGCTGCATTTTTTTACAGAAATCTTTCTCAATTCTAATAAAGATAAAGCGCTTTTATTCAGATTATTTACACAAACCTCATATCGTTTTCTTTGATACCATTTGACTGATTGCCTTAAATTAATCAGCCGAATTAAAATAAACGTTATTTTCTGATCAAACGCGTAGCCACATAACAGAATTAAAATGCCCCATACCGATAAAAATTCCTCCTTGTAGCTTTATGAATCGATACACCCGCATCCCCAATAAAGGATAGTTTTAGTATGCCTATATACATGATATAATGCTACCAACAATGATTAACATTCTGCATGGTTTGAAATTAAACTTTTATAGCAGCCCTACGGCGCTATAGAATATCGAACAACAATAGAACCTGGTTTAAACCCCCAGTGGCAATTTGTTTTGCCACTGACCGTTCCAAGGCGGTATCCCCATAGGTTCTCTTTTTCGTTAGTTGTTTGTGGCGTCCTATTTGAATTGACATACTTATAACAAACATACTCTCTCTCTCTCTCTCTCTCTCTCTCTCTCTCTCTCTTCTTTTAGCTGCGTGGGGAGGCTGTGTTTTGTGAGTGTGGCGATTCCTGATATGCATATATTAATTTTCCATATATCAATATCGTTTTCGGTTAATGTAAATCAAGAATGCTTCTATAAATCAGTATTGTTATCGGTTAATATAAAATATCAAGAATTAAAAGATCTTTCCAGATTGTTTCTTTGTTCATATTTGCTTCTTTTATGATGTGTCCCTTAGCCACTTATATCTTATATTGTTTGTGAATGATATTAGGCTTGCCTTAATTATAGGAGTCTCTTGTTTATTTATATTGATGAATCCATGTTCGTCTATTTTTTTATTGGCGATGCGCAAAACTTTGTTGATTACAACAAAAACGGATTTTTTCCTTATATTGTTTGAGTTTTTTTTATATATTTACTTTTCTTTTTCACGAAAACTATATGTCTTGAGTATATAATTAGAAGTAGTGAGTGTTTAGCGTATCTGTGATATAACTGCCGTTAATATTTACCAAACGAAGCTCAGAACAGCTCCCTTAAAACTTATCTACCCTGTGTAGGAATATGTTGTCCGAAGCTAGAATAGTAGATCAAATTTGTTTTATAATCAAATGAACAGGTATGAAAGTTTCCACTTAATAATGTATTCAATATGTATAAGCATTGCTGTTTATTTTTCTTTATTATTATCTGAACCATGACACTGACATTTGCTTTAGCCAACAACTAGGCTAAAATACTCTAACTAGTGTACCCTATTTAGAGTTCTATAAAATCCTCAATTTTTGACCAAGGTAAATGAAATTTTCAGGCTTATGCTGCCAGCAGACATTCATATAACGTGTTAAAAATCATCAATTTAGTCCTGGAATGTCTTTTGCATTACTTTTCAAACACCCCTCGTATAGCTTCTATCATTTATAGCATATCTCCCTCGTAATTTGTCCTGGGATTTAAATACAATTATCAAACACAGAACATATTAAGTGTACTTGTGAAAACACACCCATCTAACCCTAATTGCTTGCTTTGAAATGTTGTTGATGTTTGTGCGCTTTTGCATGAAACATTGTCGAGTTGATGTAAGGATAGGGGTTATTTCACCAAGACAACTTGTACGTGTTTTTTTCATATGAGAACTTGTTGGGACGAGTGTAAGATTGGTGCACCCTAGAATCTGTTACGTTAAACCTTCCAGAGGCAAATTGATTTGTCACTGACCGTTCGTAGGCGGTAATCCCTCAGGTTCATTATTTCGTGAATAGTGTGTGGCGTATATTTTGAAGCTGATAATTTTATAGTTTTACTATCTTCTCCTCTCTACTTTTTGGCTGTGTGCGGAGGCAGTGTTTACTGGATCTGGCCATTCCTGATAAGCATAGTTTTCTTTTTTAGTGTTAAAAGGGACGCAAATATTTTGCCATAATATCAACGCCATTGGCCATTGAAAAGGATTCATCGTTTATTTTATAATACTGACACTAAAATAGCTCAATGACATATGATGTATAATTCCGGCTATCAATGACTATCATTGCCGTTTCGTATCATGCAATATCTATAGGGAATAATCGATCAATCTTATTCTTGTTTTAATATTATCGCTGACAGGATAAGCTCTTGCTAAACATGAAAACATGTGCTTGGAATACATATTAATTCCCCGAAGATTGATCGAGGATCATTTAGATAAAGTATGGGATATATGGGATATATAATCTTAAACATGAATATATATCTTTTTCCTTAAAAGAACATTAATACAATCCTTGAAATTTATGAAAAGTCCAATATTTTTTAAATGACATTTCCTGCTTTGTGAATGTCAGTTATTACACATATTTATATGACCGCTACTGACCATTTTATTACATATGTGATGTTTGGTATTGTAAATATGTAAATGTATATAATTCTGTACTCACAGGCATTCGCTTTCTGTTCAATAAAGTTATCTCTGTACGGTTTACGTGTGCGCTTACCCCGTTGCCAGACAATGTCGTCAGTAATATGAATTACGATGACTCGATTACTGCCAATGAAGAGTAGTCTCAATCATTCAGACGCTCTGATTTCGCAAAGGCGATCAGTACGTCTGAAGACATTGTTCGTTAAAAAATCGGACGCTTCAAAACGAGGCTATTTTTATGCAATGCCGGTTTGCTGCCTAGTGATAACTCTTTTTAGACTTTCGACTTGCCAACAACTGCAAGTTGAAAAGTCACATCTTACAGCGACACACACTTTTCCTGTGTATCATTGTGCCCACAGGAGTATGCAAGTTTGCTGGACTTTGTAACCTCGAGATCTGACGACAAATTTATGCAGACGTTGCAAGCACAATTGTAACCTTATTGCTTCCTTAGAAATAATTTATTATAAAATTATTTCAATTAGAAGATCATATTTTTCTCTAAAACTTTTACCGTTTTCGATCAAAATTACTTCCAAAAATAGAAAAATTGGCAGTATGATTTTGATCAATGGCAGAACGTCTAGATGATCTAGACTAGCTCAATGGAACCGAACCATTTGCTATGTTTGATAGCTTTCAAAGTTCCCGTATTAATCTGTTTAAACTGGTCCCTCAATTTCCGAGATGCTTCATGTATCAAGTCAGGATGAGGAAGCCTCAAGGTTGAGAATGACATGCAGCAAGGCCGAAACGCCGCGAACCACCGACTTATCGTTTACAGGGCAGATGCTACAGCTTTTCAATGTTACCAAATCTGAGCCTCGAAAAGGCAAAACTTTTCTTTAGCCTTGTTTTCTCGTTTAGGGCAAGCTCATTCTTTTGTCTAGGGACCGCTGAACATGGAATGGTATTAATCTGGAAATACCGCATTGAAGGTTTCATGTTCACCGTCATATGCATACCATCGTTTGGGATGGATCAAAATTGTACTGTTTATTGGTGTAAATATTAAGTTGGGCTCAACCCAGGGGCTAGGCCGTTGGGCAGTAATATGCATTTTCATTACTGTCCATGAACAGACTCAATCAAACCGAGCCTGCAATATTTTCATATTTGTCGTGTTCAGTGGCTTTCAACGTTACCTTTTCATCTACCGGGTATTGTTACGTTATACATTTAATTGAAATTGTAAACACAGTCGTTATTTAAGTTCAACTGTAAGGCTTGCAAAGCATATTTTAGGGTACATGTAGGTAAAATCTTTATTATCTCAAAGTTGTTAACGTTTAGTTGTCGGTGATCATAGTAGTATACATTAATACTTAAAACTTTATAAAGCTCGACAATACGCCAACTGACTGTAATTTCACAATTTCCAAATAAAATATAACTTAAATATAAATATGGTTTTTATTTAAAGGCCATTTCAAGAATATGTAATGTTTCTGAAATTAAAACTCAGTGGCGTATTTATAATAAATCTGACGTACATATTTAGCCATTCCAGAAAAGTAAATAGCTCCAGAATTCGATGCTTAGATATTCAGCATCATTAAACTTTAAGGTAAAAATAGACGGTTTATTTAAGCTCATGCGTGTCCGATATAATAAATTGTGCTAACAGAAAGGTTAAAATAAGTATGTTTGTCAGTTATAATGAAGATAAAGGTCTATTTCAAAATATTATCTTATTTATTCTTTGTATGAGGATATTTACCTTCTCATGTTAACATTAACTGCCGGACTGTTTTGATGTTATCCATCGCTTTTGGGAATATGTTCAATTTTGTGAGTCAAATTATTTATAGCTCAATGACGGTGTTTCGCTGATACTACTACGAAAACTGTTTACTTGAGTGTAGGATGAAGACAACCTTTTGGCAAACCTTTTAGAAGTATCGATGAGTTTCAAGAGCTTGTAGTGTAAGATCTGTGCACCCTAGAACCTGGTTTAAACCTCCAGCGGCAGATTGTTTTGCCATTGACCGTATCAAGGCGGTATCCCCAACGATTCTCTTTTTCGTTAATTGTTTGTGGCATCTTTTTTGAATTGACATACTTATAACAAGCATGCTCTCTATCCCTCTCTCTCTTTCTCCCTCCCTCTCTCTCTCTCTCTCTCTCTCTCTCTCTCTCTCTCTCTCCTTCTCTTTGTTTGCGCTGCCTGAGGAGGCTGTGTTCTGTGAGTGTGGCGATTCCTGATATGCATATTTCACTTTTTGGTAAACTATGTTAAAGAAACAAAATCTTCGCAAAACAGAAAAAAAACATTTAAAACAGGTTAACGGTTCCATAAATAAGGAAAGCGGTTTGCAACTTTTATCATCGATACCCTGATTTAGTTTTTTTTTAAATCAGTAAATTCAAAACGAGAGGTTACCAACATGATATTCTTCAGCGCTATGCAAGGTTGGTTATGTGGCTACTTCTGATAAGCACTTTTTTAATATAAATAAAAACTTGTACCCAGTGTGTTTCTTCAACACAATTTATTAAAACTGACCATCAACACGGACTGCGATTTTTAACAAAAAGAGAAACATAATTATTTTGTTCAAATATAAAGATTGACCATCAATTCGGTACTGTGTTACTTGAGGCCTTAATAAACATTCCGACAAATACTAAATCTGGCTGTCTGTTCTGCAGTGATCAGGTAATGC
Source organism: Corbicula japonica (assembly GCA_038501625.1). Classification (NCBI taxonomy): domain Eukaryota; kingdom Metazoa; phylum Mollusca; class Bivalvia; order Venerida; family Cyrenidae; genus Corbicula; species Corbicula japonica. Next base: position 3,590,733 of record JAZAYU010000007.1, on the reverse strand, counting down.
AAACATTGCGTTAGACACATCATCATCTCATCTATTGTCATAGCAAATATAACTATCAGACGATTAAATATTTATTTTTTCTTGCTATATCAGTAACATTTTGTAACAGCCTTGTAAACTATCGCCAATGAAGTTTTTCAGATTTTTGACCGAATTTAGAACTTTGATTTAATTAACTTTATATGATTGTGCTCTTCCAAAAATGATATTACATTTAAGTGTACCGATGGTTCTTCTTTTTGTATAATATAATGATAACAGCAGTTTTTTTAGTTTAAAAAAGTAAAATATGCGTATCAGAAATTGCCACACTCACAAAACACAGCCTCCCCAAGCAGCGAAAAAGAAGTGAGGAAGAGAGAGAGAGCATGTTTGATATAAGTATGTCAATTCAAATAGGACGCCACAATTAACGAAAATGAGAACCTTTGGGGATACCGCCTTGGAACGGTCAGTGGCAAAACAAATGGGCACTAGGGGTTTAGACCAGGTTCTAGGGTGCAACAGCCTCCCACTTGCCCAACAGGTTCTCATATTAACAAACAAGTACAAGTTGTCTTGTAACAAAAGTAGTTAAAGTTACAAATACTTTAACGCGGTTACGAGAAATTAAATACTAGTATTTACCATGACAGCACATACATTTTGGTCTTTAGACAAACCATATTTGTTTCTTTTTAAAACCTTTTTTTTTCAACTCGGCAATTGATAAAATCTTATTCAAGAACCAATAATATTTATCTTTAGACACATCAAATCTGAGACATTATTGAAACAGTGAAATATGCATATCAGGAATCGCCACACTTAGAAAACAAAGCCTTCCCTCGTAGCGGAAAAGTACAAGGGAGGGGAGAACACGTGTTTATAAGAATATAAATTCCAAATAAGACACCACAAGATTCCCTCGTCGAATTAATGAAATTTGGTCTGTAAAATCCCACCGTCCAACATGTCCAATGTGTGATTTTTTCGAATGGTTTCTTGGTATTGCTTAATTTAATAAAAGTCAAGGAATTGCGAAGATTGAATAATTGAATTTCGTATGTTGCTGTGGGTTGTTTTCCTAGAGATGTAGCGGTTGATAATATGTGTGTAAAGGAACAAATTCAGTTTTAATTTGGCTTAATTTCTCGTTAGTCCTCCTGGAACTCAGTCAACCTTGAGATGATGGCATTGAACTTGCAAGCTGAGAACAAGTAGACACTTTGTTATTATCATGCTCTTAAGGTTTGTGAAGTTTTTATAACCAAAGAAAAAAGAAACCAACCGTTCATAGCGATATGATATAAAAGGATTTACGAACATTATGCATGTAAGGAAAGTCGAAAAGAAAACACAACATGATGAGATAAACAGAGCGTAAGTATAGAAAATTATCATTTAAAGTAAAAGATTCTTATCAGGAATAGCAAGATTTAGAAAACACAGCATCCCCACACAGGCAAACATTCTATGGATTTATAATACAAAAAAGACACCTCACACAATTGACACATGAAAGCCATCCATTGAAATGTTCGAAAAGAAAAACATTTTGCTTCTGGGGGTCGGGTAAATGCATGTTCTAGGATGCACCAATCTCACATTTGGCAATATGTTCTCATATGAAGAAACAAATAAAACTAGTTTTGCAAAAGCAAACAAAACAAAAACTATAATCAAGGAATCCAACCACTTTATAAAGCAAAAACAATTCACATAATGGAGGGGCACCGCCGTTAGAAAGGTCAATTACATAACGCAGGTTCTAGGATGCACAAACATTCTTCTTTTCCCGTGAGGTTTTCGAGAAAAACGTCTTTCAATTTGCTTTGGTAAATTAACTCTTACCTATCAAACTAACCGATAATATGAAACGCTTAGTGTGTTAAACGATAAAAGAAAAGACTATGGCACAGTCAAGCACAATGGGTGGGTAGAATTTACCGAGTAAAGAACGTTAAACGGTTTTTAGCTAAGCGAATCAATCGGAACTGATCTACCGATCTATAATGCTTTTTACGAATAAATACTGTCTGTTTGCTGCTGAATGATTTCACAGAATTTAGATTTTTTTCAAATAGCAGAGTCGCATTTTTCTTTTTTTTCAAAACTCTTACTAATGATAATGAATGTCTATCAAGAAGAATTATTTTGAGACAATATCCAATTATCTTCTAAAAACAGAGACTTTTATTGTACAATTCTAAAGTAGACAACATGCCTGGTACCAATTTTCATGTTTACGTTACAATCACGATTATGTATTGTCGGTTAAAACATCAATGGTAGCTGTTAGACAAAACCACTGATTACTATAATTTTACTAAAACAAAAACAAAAAGTGCAACTACAGAAGACAATTTAGATTGTTTCTATTTTTTTGCGGGGGAAATTGCTTTATGCATGTAGGACATTTATCAGTCATTATTGCTATTTTGGTTCTTTCTAAAGAAATACAAATTACGACATTTGCCATCGTTTGCTTACCTTTTCTAATAAAGGGTACGCAATAACGTAAAAATTTCTTAGGAATGGTGAGCAAGATACTTATAACTTTCAATCTTATCATATTATCCATGAATGTTGAAACTTGCTCTAACGTGCTGTTAGTCATTCCAGTTTGAAAAAAGTGTGTACTTAACATGCTATTATTAAATGCATTGCTATGTTATTGTTGTATAATTATTTAATTATTGATATTAAAACAATATAAACATGTCATTGTAGATTTTAAAATTCTAGTAGATCCTTGAAACAGTTTAAAGAAAATCATATATTTTAAAGTTAGTTGGGGATAAGGAAAATTATTCGAAAGGTTAATGAGGTATTCGTATTAATCCAACTTAAACCCAAAGATTAGAAAGTAATTTTATACTATTTTCTGCTCTAGGACACATTGCAAGACAGTACATGTTTTACTTTTATTTATTGCATAAAATGCCACACAGTAGAGTATGTTGGAATTACCCTAATTCACATACGCAACATACTTGTTCCTGAGAACGTGGCAGAGAAGTATGACGTTGGTGCACCCTAGATGTTTGAATCAACCCGTGGTAAAGTGGTAAATGCGTTTTGCCACTAATCTTTTTCTGGGAGATAACCAAATACGTTCTGACTCTGATTTCGTTATAATTTGTGCCTTTTTGAAATTGATTATATTATTTTCCTATGATCTCTCGTTTCTCATTCTGTATAAAATGTATGGAAAGGATTTAGTATCATAGTATGGGTTTTCCTGATATGCACAGATAAAGTTCTTATTACTATCCTTTGCACATCCACTGCACATCTTATATAAAAAAAATGTATTTAAGTTGCTTTTGACTGAGTCTGACAAAAAGAAAGAGAAACCGCTACGTTGTTTTATAAGAAACCATCAAGAAAAAATTAAATGTGTCTTCTTTTTGCAAAACTGATACTGATATATTATACTAGAAAGCGGTTATAATGAAGAAACTGGTAAATGTATGTCTTACATTTAATATCGAAGAAAAAAAGTTAATGTTTTCATAAAAACAATCGATCAAGTCTTTGAAAAAGTGCGCAAATCAGGAGAAAAGCTTATATTCTGACAACCTGACAGATAACAGACTTGTCTTTACATAAATATTCGCAATAACTTAAGATATAGAGCATTCAATGCAGAGACATTTAATATTTGTAATGTCTGTCGATCTGTTTCTTAAATTTCTGCAATCGTGTGTTTGCTGATTTGAATCCTGGAGCTCAATAAGATCGTTGAATATATAATACTTGACAATTTTATAAGCTTCCGGTAATTTATGAAATATATGTTTGTCTGCTTTCGCATGCAACATTGTCTACTTGCTAGGTTGTTTTATTTACCAAGAAAACGTGTATTCACACATCATGCATTTTCTCTCTCTGCACTTTGGCTGTGTTAGAAAACTTGTTTTCTGAGTGTGGTTATTCCTGATATGCATATTTCATTTTATTACGAGTAATAAAGAAGTACTGCAATAACCGACGTGGAGAATACATGTATAGCCTGAAAATAAAAGGTCTGTCAAGCAGGTTAAGAGACGCACTCGAATTACAACCATGACATAAGAATAACATAAGGACTGAAGTTTAGGTATCTCATTAGTTTCTCTACTGTCAGCCTAAACACAGAAATCGAACTACAATAGTTATGAAGTTACCTATTGATTGAATTATATTTACAAAATTCTGTGTCAATATTATTAAAATGCGAAACTGTGGTAATTCTATACTGCTCTTTATTTCAGTAGCAGAGTGGTCACATCTTTTTGCTTTATATATGTTTTAACAACAAAACTAATATGACTATATTTTGTTAAAAAATAAATTAAATGCATTATCTGAATGATAATGATTAATTTGATTTGGTTTATATAACATAAATTTAAATTTGAAATCAAATAAATGTTCAAACATACAGATCAGGAATGACAACAATAATAAAACACAACCTACTGACACAGAGCCAAAACGCGGAAAAGAGAGCAAACGTTTATAATTCAATAAATTAAAAAAAACACCATCTTAAGCTTATGTAACATAAAAAACAGTAATATAACGTCAATCACAGGACATAAAATTTCCTAGACTGTACTATATAGAACGCCTATCGTAGTTTATTTCTTACTTAATTTAACATTAACTCGTTTTTTTTTCTTTCTTTAATGGATATCTTTCGTGTAACCATTAGCCTAATGGCTTTCAAACATTCTGTCGCATTTCAGACTATTATATTTTCTAATCAACCTAACTGTTATATTTAGATAGTAGTAATATGTCAGCCCGTCGCAGATATACTTTCTGACTTGCCTGAAGAAAAAATGACTGAAACAATTTTTATAACGAACAACGTTATCTGATAGAATATACTTTAGGGTCGTCTACAGTAATCATTGCACGTTCATCGGTAAAAAAACGACATAATTCAGATCAATAAAACTTTGCACAAATAAATATAATTAATGTATCTTTATTTTGCATGGGTTAAGCCAGGTTATAGCAGAAAAGAAAATAACTAGATAACTAGATGAAAACACTTTCCTAAATTTTATTTACATAATTTCACAAAAAAACTAAACAACACAAAACATAATTTTAAATGCGTATATAAGTGATATGGTACTGGCAATAAAATGCTGTGTCATTTTGACTTTAAATTATATTATTGTTGTCAGTATCAATATACTCATGTGGGCATTTATAATAATGTTAATGCGGCGAAAGTGCCTTTTGCAACATAAACTTTTCCTGTTAATGCGTAACAAATCACCGCATAAACATGGCCGATTTCGTTTATGCGGCGATGTTGTTATGCTGAGTTACAAGCGTACATGTATACGATCTTTTAATGATTTTCCCTTGAAACCTCAATAAACTCTGAAACGGTTTTTTTGTTTGATTCGTCTTGAAATACGGACCACGACTGGGACCCATAGATCAAAGTAACATAAGATTATTTGATCACACCAATAGAGACTCAGTCCGAAGGAAACAACTGAACAGTGTTAAAATTTCTGTATGGACGCCGTCTAGAGTCACACAAAAGTTTACTCGATGTTTTTTAAAAAACATATTCATAATTTTCAATTGATTCTATAACCTTGACAACTTATTACCAATATGATTTTTCTTAACTATATTAAATCTTAGACATTAATTTGCAGACTCTCATCGAATTAATGTTATTTAATCTGTTAGATCTCACTGTCCATTTTGCGAGAGTTAGGAGGCTTCCTGATAATTCCTTTTGAGACTGATCTCCAGATTTAGTTCTATGATCTTGGGCACTGATGTCATAAATGTCTAGAAGGAAGTAGGGACTGTTGAACAATTTAATTACGTATGTAAATGGTTGGTTATTTTTTTTAAAGAATCGACCGTTTTAATATTATTTATAAATTACTTATTTCCACAGGAATTAAATCAAACATGTTGAAGAATTTATAACTTTTTAACTGAAACATTTGACTTCTATTCAAAATAAGACAAATATGGCCTAGATGTATAAATGCAAATGGCATGTTTGGCACACATACTTAGGAAAGTTCTGAAACTCTGGATTCGTTATGGGTTAAGAAACGAAATGAATTACCCCATGAAGTCACAAAATTAAATTAATGATGTTACTTTATTTTTTGTCGAAACTGTTACATATTTTTCCTGAATCTTTTAAGTTTAATGTTTATAAAACTAGGACGGTCATAGTTGCGGAATTGTTTTTATTCTCTTTATGACTGTAGTGGTAATGCACAATACTTCCGATTTCAGTTACAAATGTAAGCGCCACTCAATATTATTTTATTATACAGGAACAAGTTTTGATCTATCCCAAACCATTGTGTGCAAATGGTATTGATCATTATTGTTAACGCTGTTTATTCTTTTAAACTATATTCCATAATCAACGAGGTATTTTTATAGCAGGTCTGTATCTAAAATCATGAATATGCGCGTTATAAGTAAATCTAGTCAAGCCGCCCACAGCGAACACTTTTTTTCGGGAAGTTAAGTTAGTTTTTGAAATGAACTAAACAAGGTTAGCAGACGACATTAAGTGATAAACAATGTATCCATAACTGGAAAAAATACTCGTAGGTAACAACTTCACCTAATAGACTAAGTTTAAAAATGAAAAGGTGAAATAAGAATTTCTACTAGATATTCCAAAAACTCTCAACAACTAAAAATGAACGGTTACAATCATGATATTCTACAGCGCTCTGCAGGCCTGGTGATTAACCCATCTACAGTTGATCATTATGCGTACCGTTTTTTAAAGAACCTAGAAAAATCTGTCATCGTGCTCTTGCTAATTTGACTCCAGTGGCTCTGGTCTCGGTAAGATCATTGAGTACTTGCCGCTTTGACTTTGCAATGCTATTAGCTTCTTAATATGTTTTATATGTCTTGTACTTTTGCATGCAACATTGTTAAGCTGATGGATGGGTTGTAGTTATTTCACAAAGACACCTTGTTTGTTGATTTGAGAACTGTTGGGGCAAGTGTGAGGTTGGTGCACCCAAGAAACTTGTTTAAATCCCCCAGTGGCAAATTGTTTTACACTTACCGTTCCAATGCGGTAACCCCAATGGTTCTCTTTTTCTTTTATTGTTTGTTGTGTCCTATTTGAAATTAATATTTTTATAAACACATGCTCTCTTTTCCTCTCTTCTTTTCGCTGCGTTGGGAGGCTGTGTTTTCTCAGTATGGCTATTCCTGATATGCATATATTTCACTTTTTCATGAAACACGTTTATTTCCAGGCGCATCTTAAGCTAGTCATCTTTTAAAAGAACAAAGAATTCATGATATTACCGTTTCTCTCCTAATTCTATTAAGAATGCCTAGTTTGTTTTTCTCTGGTGTATCGTTGTTTGTTTTCGACAGTGCTTGCAAACAGTCAAATATAATACGTGACATTTCCAAAGGTATAGAACGTTCAACTGGGCGATGCGCTACATTCTGAAATGAAAGAACACCAAACATGATTTTAAACAAAAGACATTATATATCTACACCAATAACTTGGAAGATTTCTAAAAATCCAGAAACCTTCCCCCTATTTCTCAACCCATGCGCCCCCGTAAAGCCCCATCTTAACGTTCATGCTCCACGCCCCCCCCCCCCCCCCCCCTAATGAATTCCTAAGTGCAAACCTTCAGGGTTCTGCAATCCACAGCTTTTCTTCTTTTAAGAGCTTGCAACAGAGAAACATATTACTATGAACTGAACGTTGTATAAAGACTAAATTTTAATACAAGGGTATCAGCATCACAATCTAAAAGAAACGTTTGTCACACAGTCACCAGGACCTCGTCCCAAAGCTAATTTGCTTTTATGTTGCATGTTTATGCAAGTTGTAGAGCTCAGTTAGTGGATAGGTTCGAGTTATTTTACGAAGGCCGGTGTACACATGGTTGTTCTCACGAGTCTGTTGGGGGAACTGTGAAACTGCAGCGACGTAAAACTTACGATGGCATAAATCGTGTTATAACATACAGTTCCAATGAATGATCTATCCAATTATCGTTAATTGCTTACGGTGTGTTTTTGAGAGCCTTTCACTTAAATATAATATGGACATTGCAACTATTATAGATTTTATTTTATATTCATAGTATGTATTGCCTTTTCCTATATATAAGTATTGATATAGTGTATTTCAACAGAAAATAAAGAATATATAAAAAAGAATATAATATGGCAAAATGACAGCAAGAACAAATGCATCAAGGAAGCAAAATTTAGTTATATTACGAAGCAATACGAAGTTATGGAAAGGGTTTAAAAATATTACAAGCGTTAATTAGAATCCGATTTCCTTGCCACAGGCCGACCGCTATGCAGATCGATTTATGTTTTCTGATGAAAGATCTGATAACCAGAAAATGTAGAATATGTGCAAATCGCATATAAAAGAAACTCGAAACGCAATTTTTAAACACGAAATATAAAATATATATATTTCGTGTTTTAAGAAGTTGCGTTTCTAATTTCTTTAGGTATATTATTTCTTCTGAAAGAAATTAAAAACACAACATTTTTACACGAAATATATATTTTCAAATTTCTTGTTCAAAGAAGTTGCGTTTCTAATGTCTTTAAGTATATCTTGATTTGATGAATATTCTTTTGTTTGTAGTTTTATAAATATAAGAAGATAGTATAAAATTTAGATAAACATTATAAATGCTATACATAATGCATGTTTGTATAATTAAAAGTTCATTATACCCTAACATTAAGCGTCTGAGTGACTGTATACATTATACTCAAACATTCTTTCTAGACATGTTTTATGTCTGAAAGTCTCAGTAGCACAGAATATATAGATACATTGTCTGTGATATATTCAGATTTGTCGGGAAGTTGTTGTCTTGTGTTCATATGTTTTATTTATGCACATTAAAGCTTGATTAAATGTCATCATCGAGAAGATTTTTACTATGTATAGCCTGAAACTTTTTTGTTGACTCTTAAAGTACATCATGTAGAAATTCAAGTGATATTGATTTAGAAAGCCATGTTAGACTAATATTTATTGAAACTGGAAGACTTAAGTAAAATATATTAATTAAAACAGAAAAGACACGTTTACAAGTTTATTTGGAGCTTTCCAGTTTCATTTAATGTACACTTAAACAGCAACAGAGTATACCCAATTCCCTTATGGCTCAGTGTAGAATTTTCAATCTCATTTCCATTAATTTAACATGATTTTTATCATACTAATTATGGGCATATCATATATATATATATACGTTAATATCTAAGCTTCGTGTATTAAATAATGTAACAAATGAAATAGGAGATTACCTTTCTTGTAAGAATCTAAATGATCTCTTACCGACCCGAGACTTTTTGAAACGCGGTATCGCAAAAGTGTTCGTTTGGTGGCCGTAAAATCCTATCCCTGCATGTACATAATGTCAGTGATGGGATCCTTATTGATTGTTTTTACGACCACGATTATTATGTTCGTTCTTATACTTCTAAAATATATAGTTTTGTTCAAAATTTCGACCCGATTTATGTTGATGGTATTGGAAGTCTTTTTTCGGGTATTGTTTAATCACCACGAAGATATATACTCTGTACCCTCAGATTGTTATTATATGCTAATGGATAAACGTCTTGTCCAGTCTACAAATCTACAATAAATTTGTTGTTTTTAACGCATACTGAAAAATGTTGTTTTGGTGGAAAAAGGACATTTTTTTGCATTCAGTGAAAATGAATTTTGCCAGTAGAGTAATATGTCGAAAATTGGCATGTTTTGGATTTAATTCTTTGAAAAGATATTATGGAAAACTTCACCTGACAAGACTTTTGTCCATAAGTATATATACCCTGCCTTTTAATTTTTAACTTTGTAGTCGTTCAATGCGATGCGCAGGATAATACTTTTAGATTCCCTGTCACTACTGTATTGCAAGTTAAAGTTCGTCAATTATATGATAAAGGGAAACTTTGATTATGAAATCACAAGTTCGTAGTCTAAACATTACAGCAACTGTACAAAGATTTTCAGAAACATGACTTTTCGTGTGAAAAAGACATTTGTATTACATACCGCTCAATAAACATCTTGTATTTGCCGAGAGTTTAATCGATGATATCTGTCTTTTTTTTAGTCATTGACCGTTCACAAGCATTAATTTTGCGGGTTTATATGTTCGGTTATTGTATGTTATGTCCAAATGTTCGCATTTATTGACAGTCTGGCGAGTCTGTTTTTATTTTCTTAATGTTATTGAATATTCATTTTGTTTCGAATTATTGATAAATTTAGCCGAATGATTTGCCTTCCAAAATCACATAGAATCCCCTAATGTTTTGTACAGCAACTTACAAAAAACATCTTCCCATCGAACTGCCAACCACACATTTGTATGTATAAGTCGTAATAATAATACCCGGTATACGACCTACACTTAGTCTATTTGAATCCGTAAGTTATCAGTATCAACACGTCAAACATAGCAGTTTTCGTCTAAAGTTTTTTACTGATAAGCATGTCCATATCGCTTTACTGCAGTAAAGTCGGTATTGAAAAGTAACAAAAAAAAACAAAAAAAATCGTACCATATTATAACAATATAGAAAATATCATGACCGCTCTTGAATGAAACGATTTGTCGATTGCAAATTGAAATTCGTTTTCACCGGACATAAAATCACAGGTTTTTAATGAACGTCGGCCTACCCCGCCCTCCCCGCCAAAATGTTTATATACAGTTTATTCATTTAAAATTATCATTGTCAAGTTTAACATTTTAATAAAGCACTTGTGCTTTTCTTAATTCTTGTAAGATGCAATATTGTTAATTTCGCACTGAATAAAATTTTGACAGTGGATCTTAGAATATAAATCCTGCATATCACAGAAAACGCCAAAGGCCAAATTTAAAAAGCAGGAAATATATCGTTGGGGAGATTGAACAACATCCAATTCTATACTGAATGGGAAATTGAAACCTCCCATCACAAAACTGGCCGAATTATTAAAGCATATGTAATTTTAGAAGTACAAAAGACGTAATTGATAACAGCACTGATTGAATGTACGGGGAGACTTTTCACAGTTGTCTCACAGTACAAATAACGCTACATGACACAGACATAGATTGAACAAATTAAAAAATACCATTCTATTAAATTAAATAGACTTTTTATCATAAAAGAGACAAAGATATTTAAAAAGTATACATCCCTCTTAAAGATTAAAACGAAATTGAAACAGGGTATTCACCTTAGTAGCAACGGCAAAGAAACAATTTTAATGTGTTTCCAAAAAAGAGTTAAAAAGGAAAAGAAAAGTGACCACCCTAGTCCTGCAACCCAGACCGTTTGTGAGACAACGACAAACAGCTTCAATATTCATTTGTTAGATTCATTACCAAGTATGACTTAAATGACGAATCAACACAACTCGTTCATTAAGTTTAAAATTCAAACAAAAACTAGTTAGCGTTTTTAAGGTTTTGAGTTTTCCAGCATTTAAATCCTAGTGATGCATGTAATACAGGCTCAATTTGCTGCGTAATTTGTGGTAACACCAACTTAAAACTGTGCTGATATTTACAAAATTCTACGGAAGCTGCTTCACAAGCAGGCATAAATAACAATAATTATCCAAGCAATGCTAGATTCAACAAGAAATAACACAAGGAAATAATACAAAGTTTAACCTTTAATTAAAACTGAAATTTATTACTCTAAAACATTACTTTGTTCTTGGTAATTTTACGGTTCTGTTATTTTATCACAATAATTACAATGTCATTTATACTTAAATTACTTTTAAAAATCGCTTAAGAGGAAATTTATAGTGTGTGAGTCCAATTTTCGAATATGTGATTTATGTCAGTTTGTCCTGGTTATGAACAGGCTCAATCAAACCGAGTCCTTTATATTTTAATATTTATCTCGTTCGATGGCTGCTACAGATCCATTTTCATCTACAGAGCATTTGTGATACGGTAACTCGACGTTTTGGAGAATCGTAATGACCAGCATTTGTGTTATCAACGATTTAATTTGTCATAGTTCGGAGCCAGGGGTATACACATTTTAACTTTTTCTCATGACAAGAAAAACATAAATCTAGATTTCTAGACGAAGTTTTGATTTACGAAATTTAGTTTAGTCAGTTTATAAGCTATTTTCAATGCAGCAATAACATCGTGGCCCTTTTTTTAAATGCTCATATCACTGAATTAGATTCCAGCGTCGTTAGAAAAAAAATTAGAGTATTTTGCCCGTGACTGCAAGTGCAACTTCACCTTGGTAAATTGTCCCGTTTTCGCCACGCTCAGTGTGTAAGTGGTGGCTTTTTTGCATGTTGGTTTCGAGATATTCATTTCTTTTTTAACTCGCGAAACGTATTATTTGTTTATGCTATATTTTGAGATTTAAGAAGGTCCCGTTTATTATATCTGATCATATTTTCTGGAATACATTTTTTGAAATTCATTTGCGCCTGAATATATAATTTTCCGATTCACTGACGTAATATTATGTTTCATCACAGTAATCAAGAAAAGTTTCCTTCCAGCCAATTTCATAAATTTTAATTTACTTCTTTTTTAATTGACGAATAACTTTGTCTTTATTAATTTGATCGAATGGAGTTGCCCCAAGACTCCAGAGAAGCTGGAACTTGAAAAAAGTATTAGGATGTTATTGCGTTCGTATTTACATAAACTACTAACAGCGACTTTCATGTACAAAACAACCTTAAAAACAGAAAGGAAAGAACATGGATCTATGAAATGATTAGGGATGGGATCGAATACCGAATTCACAATATTCGTCAGACTTAATCGAATATATTCGAATATTCGAATTTTATTCGATTTTTTTTCCGAGTTTATTTAATATGTCCACAAACATAATGTCCAAATTTCGTACCGTCCAAACTTTGTTACATTTGGAAAATATATCATCAAATCGGTGTTTGCTGTTCATTTCTGTTAAAAATATGTGTATGTTCGAATTGATAAAAATTAGTTTGAATCGAAAACAGTTTTGTTTGTTGTTATTAACGAATATCATACAATACGGAAGAATTGACTTAGACCCTGACAGTCCGAACTGCAGTCTATTTATGGAAAAGCACTAGCGACATGACATCTGTTTTGTGGAGGTGGCATAATTTATCGGGATTGTAAACAATGGAAAATGATACCGATGGAAGGACTGTTAAAATAGGAATGAAATAGCTCAGACCGAAAACCACATTGAGCAGACATTGAAACACTTGTGTGGATATTTCAATAAACTGTCAGCTTGCCAATTAAGGTCGTAAGTGACAATATACAGGCGTTAATTCGTCGCCTGAGTAAGCAATTAGTCCAATAATTAGGGATGATATAACACCACCTGTGTGACACGTTGTTTGTATTGTCACAATTTTGTACCTATGTCGTCTTAAAATTGGTATGGATGCGATAATGAAGAAGACAATTAGACGTTTATACCCGGCTCAACCACGAGAACAATACATCAATTAATTTTCTTGTAATATTTTTGAAAGAATGCATAATCTACCTTTAAGTGGCATTGAGGCCGGAAAAGACACATTTTATTACGCGCAACTCACGAAATTTTGATGCAAACGTCTTTTGAAAGAGATAATATATGTACATGTATATATTTTTTTAGAAAAATCTAGAATATTCGAATACCAAAATCTTATTCGAATATTCGTCGTCAAACCGAATATTCGAATGTTCGAATAATCGATCTCATCCCTAGAAATGATGAATTGCAATTTATACACTTTTAAATATATTTCATGAAAACCTTGTGTAATATGTACAGAGGTTTCACCACTGCTTTGTAATTTTTGCCTGAAGGTTCCATGTGTTTACCGTCAAGTGCACATCATGGTTTTGGATGGATCAAAATTGAAAGTGTTTACTTGCGAAAATATTGGGTTGCGCTTAACCCAGAGCTAGGCGACGTAGGCAGTAATATGCACTGCCCCTACATTTACGAAAAGGGTGAGTTGAACCGAGCCCGCAATATTAAGAAAAGTAAGTTTCGTGTTCAGTGGCTCTCAAAGATTGTTTTCTTTTTTTTTAGTTTTTTGAAAATGTTTCACAAAACGCATGTTTTCACATAATTAATTCAAATTTTCCCTGTGTAGTTAATGTTGTATATAAAAATTATTTAAACAAGTTCTGATAACCGAAAAGCCTTTTTAAATACTCTTCCTTTAAATGAAAAATTAACAGACACTTTTTGCAAAAAATGACAAATATTTATATGCATCTTGTAAACTTTGAGTTTAGACGAACTCATTTTTAATATTTTATTTCTTTGTTGGAATAATAAATGCCTCTTTTGTTAAATCATGTCTGGTCATAAGTCGCAGAGTTAATATTGAAATGGAATATGTCTCTAAGACTGTCTGAATCTGCTAAATAAATACAAACAAGTCAGAGTGGTGAAAGATACACACTTTGCTGTGGGATAGACATCGCAAAACATCAGTTTGATTTCCTAAGAATATTATGAAACTTCGAAATAAAATTACCAAGGCATCGAGAAATCTCAGGAGTCTGAAATGTAAAAAATAACATCTTTAATATTATTATATTTATATTCTTGCTTGTGATATGATGCCAAATGCCATTAGTTAACATGTACTTTTCAACTATAATACAGCTGCACAATTTCTTTAAAAAAAAACAATGTATAGCCGAAATGCTATACTAAAGAAATAATGGTGGAATACGCATATCAGATAAAACCACTTAAGAAAACTCTTAGCCTCTCCGAACGGCCCCGCCACCTTTGACAGACAGCATTGCATTTATAAAGTGTCTTACTATCGTAAGGCACTACATAAACTTAACGAATACGTGAACCTGGAGGATACTGCGTTGGTAACGTCAGTGTTAAAATATAAATTACTTTTAAAATATGATGTGAAAATATACATATCAGGAACAGCTACGTCTGGAAGACATCGCTTCCCTAGCAGCAAAAAACAGAGAAAACCACTGTATATAAACCGATTGTATCATCTACCGGATAAAGCGATCTGATTGCATGGTTGCGATATAAACAATTCGTTAATAACACAGTGAAAACGGAGCTTATAGCATTATTTAAAGTACCTTCAACAAAAACCAGTAAGTAATATTTTGTAAAGTCATTATTGGTTGTAATATCATTTGATTTAAACGCACTTATACGGATAAAATCTTGCAAAATAGCATTGAATCACAACAAGATTTGGCGAATGACCCACATGATTGTGACAAAATATAGTTATTCTGTATAAATAAAAGCTTTGATAGACCAATAAATACTAGTATTATGTTTCTAAAACATTTATATAAAGGTTATTACATTACCACATTGCTTTAAATCAATAGATAGCGTAAATTATTAAAATGTTTAAAGGGTGTGTTTCGTATTGACTGTATTATCTATAGCATCAATAAACTATCAGTTATAGCGAACATACATATTTCTGTTGTATCATTTGATCTGTGTCGAATGATTTTCCAAAAATCTGTATCATATATGGAGATGCACCTTTAGTGATTTTATCATGTTTATGCTTTTAGGTAAGATTGAGGAGTTCGTCTGCATATATTGTCTTTACAAATCGGGTATAATTGGAGAAATAATTAAATAATGCGTACAAAAACACGGGGAGGAACTTGAAAATAAAAATAATCAAACAGAATTATACTCCAATGTAAGACAGTATCTATCTGCCAAACAAATGTTACATTTTCAAATCCGATAATAAATAATAAGCGAACAATAATTAGTCTTACAACATTTTTTGTACATATCTGCCCATGAAGCATAAAACTGATTCTATATTTATAATCGTGAACCTTCAGTTTCGAAACAATAACTTTTAACCAACCTTAGACTGTGTTTATCAAATCCGAAACAATTCGGGACAATATTAATTATCTCTTGTTGTATACGTAAGTTCTCAGAACGGCCTGTGTGCTACAGAAACTGATTATAGAACACCGTTACTATTATAGTAAGGTAGATCAAATTACTTCGTGTCGCCGTAGTACATAGAGGCACGGAGGCTGTTATATTTTATAATGTATCAGTTTTCTGTACGAAGGACTTTAAATAAATGGCTTTTTACATCAAGTATTGGTTCTAAAATCCGAAAAATATACCGAAATCATCTTTGAAAAATCGCTATAACCGATATACACAAATCACTATAAACATAAAAGTGATTGAGTTATCATGTTCAATAAATGATACAGTCTAGGTCGGACCTACATTCATGTTTCGTCTTATGTATTGATGTTTAATTGATCAACTACGGCATTAGGGTTATTGTAAGAATAAAAACTAACATGTTGCATCATCACTAGCTTGAGAATGCCTCTCAAAACCTGTTTAAACATAAACATTTACCCTTGTTTTAGAACAGTATACATTGCAAATGGTACTTGGTGTGGGTGATTTGAGCGATTTCTAAACGCATCTTGCATATTTCACCTTTTTGCATTCGAAAGTGAACGATGTAATTCATAGCGAGAACTATAACAATCGCCTGTTATAACATATATTTTTCGGTTGTATTTCTCATTACAATACATAAAACTCGCCTCACTTTTGAACTGTCTACTAAATTTTTATGACAATGAGTTCGCTATATCCGTTAGATGATACAACCGGTTTATATACAGTGAAAACGAGAGCAAGAGTTTTTTAAATGACCAATTTCAAAATCAATTAACGATCATTGTCTATCATTGTCTCTTTAGTAAAACCAACGACATGGATAAAGGAAGAAGGCATTTTATGCAGGAGTGAAAAAGACCGTATTTAGGTAAACTGAGTTGGACTATCCGATCATTTCGAGACGCATGATCAAAAATCAAATATCAAATATAAAGTGAAACAATCAAATCAGGAATCACCGTATAATCAAAATAATAAAATCAAAGCCTTCCCCAACGGTCAGAATGAAAGGAGAACGTGGTTTAATGAATAATTAAATTGAACATATAAATAAACTATAACACACTTCTTTACTCGACAAAGTGTCAAAACCACACAGACGCATAAAACATAATTGCATTGTCAAGCAAAGTCAAATTATACTCATTAACAGTATTCTTGAAAAATCTCAATGACAGGAACAATAGATCCATTGTTTCCTGGTTCTGTAGTCCGATGCATTATAATTATGGATGGCTGAATTAATTGCGACTTTCCAGCCGTCCCTGTCTACAAATATGTAAAAGTTCATCAAGGTTTTGCGGTTTCGAGTTAATCAAGGACTCAAGCACTAATAAATATTATCTTAATGTGTTACATAATTATTTATTTCTTCTCAAGATATATTACAAGTGCATGAGCTTGTCGAAACAAGACTCATATCCTTAAACGAGTGATTGGTGAAGATGTGAAACCTTAAAAGCACATGTTATTTTCAATAGAAAAAAAGAATGACATTAAATGGTTAAAAATAATTTACAAAAAAGGCAATACATATGAAAGTGAAAATTGAATGAACAGATACCTTTTAAAATTTCGAAATTGTAATAACTATGCAAGTAAAATAAACAGGTAAACTTGATGAATTTTTTCAATTTGCTCCCCACGTTATCAAAATAAATGACGGGTGCATTAAAAACAATATGAATATATATTTGTAATGAAATCAAAAAGAGAGCAAATTTGATAAAACTATGAATTTAATTACGTTTGACTTGCAGTTATAATGCAATCAAAATAGAGGTTTAAACTTGATGAAACTATGAATATATGTTCGCCATTCAAACAAAATAATAAGTCTAAACGGATTATCTTGACGAACCAACGAAAATACATTGTTTGTTCGCTATGCATTCAAAGAGCAATAAAAAGGGGGGTGTCAACTTGATGAAACTATGAGTATACCGTTCACTATAAAATAAAAAAGTTATCAAAGTAATGCGGTAAACTTGATGAAACTATATTTAGTCTATTCAAGCTTCTGGTAATTTATAAAGCCACTGATTCCAATTCCCATAATTCTAGACAATCGGAAAGTTTTCAATAGCACTAAGCGATAAGATGACCAATAAATGTCTCAAGAACGAAGATATCCATCGTCTAAGATAGATTTGAA
The DNA here is from genome assembly GCA_038501625.1 of Corbicula japonica. Lineage (NCBI taxonomy): Eukaryota > Metazoa > Mollusca > Bivalvia > Venerida > Cyrenidae > Corbicula > Corbicula japonica. Next base: position 3,572,621 of record JAZAYU010000007.1, on the reverse strand, counting down.
ATGGACGAAGACTAACTTTAGATGACCTGTGATCAATTACTTTGTCGGCAGAATGTATCGTTAAGATATATGGTTGACTGCATATATATGTTGATTAAAGACGAGCCCAGCAGACTTATTTAATTTGTGTTGGAGGAATGTTAACGCAAGATGTCATTATGAATAGTTCGTTGTTCAATCAGCGCATGTAAGGTCACTTAAGGTTTCAGCTTTTAGTAAATATAGTTCATGACCAATAAAGTATCGAAAAAATCTAAATCCAATACCAGTAGGGCTACCAATTACAAAATCGAAATAACCACTGTAATAACAGCGAAAATAGCGGTTTTGTTGTATAACAACAATCAATTATATCCGTTTCATCTAACTTAATAAACCAACAATGTTTATCATTTCGTTTGTATTTTCGACCGGCACTATTATATATCATATTGTTTTGACACAACAAACAATTAAAGAAAAAAAGAACCTTGGGGTTACCGCCTTGGAACGGTCAGTGGCAAAACAATTTGCCACTGGGGGTTCAAACCAGGTTCTAGGGTGTAACAACCTCACACTTGCCCAGGTTCTCTTATCAACAAACAAATAAAAGTTGTCTTGGTGAAATAACTACAACCCACCCGTCAGCTTAACAATGCTGCATGCATTATCACACAAACATATAAAACACAAAAAGCTTATAGCATTGGAAAGAAAAAAGGGGCGATTACTCAATGATCTAACAGAGATCAGAGCCCCTAGAGTCTAATTAGCAAGAACACGATGACAGGGATAAAAGAAATAAATCGAGCCTCTAGGTTCTTTAAAAAAAACTTTCCTCATAAACCTCTGCCACCGTCGTGCAACCAAAGAGGAAAGCATAATGATCAACTGTAGATGGGTTAATCACCAGGCCTGCAGAGTGCTGTAGAATATCATGTTGGTAACCTTTCTTTACCTCTCTGAAAGAACTTCGTGTAATAGCCGTTTAAATTCGGGTAATGCTTAAATATTTGTTACGATTTTAAAAATCATGTTAGTAAATAGAAGCATATTTAACGCAGAGAAAGTATGGGAGTATGGCAAAGAAGTATTAAACGTTATAATTGCGTTTTGTATAGCATTTGCAACTTAGAACTGTTTAATTAAATCAGCCATGCCATGCCCCAAATTCATGTATCGTCTTCGCAATATTTTGGACATTTTAAGTTGCTGATATTTTTGGGAATATATAGAAATTCTCTTTTTTAATCAATTAGCTGAAGTTATTACATACGAGTATTTTTCCAGTTATGGATATATTGCCAATATGGCAGTAAAAAGTTTCAGAAAATGTATCGCTTAAAGTACGACAGACATCGTTTAGGCTTTACTAAGATAAAACACTAACCAGCAGCATTGTGGAGATAAATTCAATCTTCCTTACTACCAGACATGCTTTATTCTATTTTAAAAGGAAAAAGCGTGTAAAGAACATTTATAAATTAAATTTGCTTTGCCGAGCTAACTGATATGAAATTCAACAGGGCTTTGTCACTGGATAAAGTGAAATGCTTACCCCATACGCCACTGACAATTTTTTTTAATTATCATGGCATAAATATGAATGCAAAATAAACGTGTTTAGACGTTCAATATTTGGAAAACGATACTGTAACAATCTATGTGAGTATTGCTCTCGGAATTTTTCAAAATCAAAACAAACAAGAAGAAGAAAAAGAAAAATCACTTAAACCTTACGGTGGCAATGTCAAACATAAAGTATTTCTTTTGAACTTAAAAATGCTAATTAATGGGAACAGGATATATGTTCCAGTTTTATCAGGAAGTTAAAGACGTTCGCTATAAAGTCGTATTATATCATTAGTCTGAACATTTATATGTGACTTTGGATTAATTGTCGTATAGAACAATATCTTCGGAAAGCCTTTGATCAATGCGTCCTTTTGACTCTTTTCTTGCATATACATTTATCACTGACAAGTTATATCAAAGACGTCCTTTGAATAGACTTTATTTCGCTTGTGCTTAATCGAATCAGATTTAGATAAATTATCCCACATATGCTCTTAGAAACAAATAAATCACTTTTTGTTTGAAGATATTGACGTATAAACGGGGTTCTAGGTTGGTTATCAATACAAGTTTTAAGTGAAGCAAACACTATTGAAAGAGACAATATGAAATCTAGTTCATCAATTTTTTCAGAGATGTGGTATTTGCGTATTAAATTCTAGGAATGTTGTGATTTTCTTTTCTGCCTATATACAATGTACGGGTACATGTCAATACAAATTATAATTGCTGGAACACTAATTTACCCCAGATGTTACATGCATGTTAATTGTACAATAGAAAGCACGATTTTTGTATCCTCGTGAGACCAAAAGAAAACGCAGTTATGTCAATGTTCTTTTCATTTAAATTAAATTCCTTAAAATCTCTAAACAATCTGATTAGGTATGTCGCGACGTTGAATTTGTTTTAAGAAACAAAATTTTGTTTAGTTCATTTCGAGAATTAAATTTAACGAACCATTTTAATTCGATTTGTGTGAGCTTTGTAAATGAAAAGTCGAACATTTATCCAAATATATACGTCACGAAATTAGGGAAAAAAGTAAAATATGCATATCAGGAAATGCTACATTCATCATACACAGCTTCCCCACACAGCCAAGAAGAAGACAGGAAGAGAGAGCATGGTTCATAAAATGACCAGTTTCAAAACAGACACCACTTAACAACAATTAACAAAAATGTGAACCTGAGGGGTTACCACCTGGGAACAGTCAGTGGCAAAACATTTGGGGTTTAAACCAGGTTCTAGGGTGCACCAACCTTACACTTGCCCCAACAGGCAGTCATCTCATATCATTCATGTTAGCACTTGAACTGATGTTTTGTGTTGCTTCGATTTTGTGATAAAGTGCAAATAGAATTTTAGGGATTTGTTTGGTCTTACTATTTTTCTTTACTGTTGTCTTAAGGCATGTAAAATAATCATACAATTACAGCATTGATATGAGCAAATTTTGATTGCATTGTACCGTTTGAGAGATTTTGATTTTTTTTCTTTTTTGTCTATGACATAGGAATGATGAACGGAGCAATGCCTTAATTTGAGTCAAAATAGTAGTCGTAGTTTAGCGACATTTTTTTTAATAACGGTTTGGCGATGGTCCAGTTCTGAAAATTACGTTAATATGACAAACGAACGTCTCACAAATTAATTTGTTCACCCATCGGCCGTTGAGTTCTTTTCATTCACGAGAATCACAAATAAACATTTTTAAGGAATCAATGTTTCAAAGTGGTGTAGTGCCTCAATATTGTAAACAAAAATATATTCGGACCGGTGTAAAACACGTGATTATTTTAAAACATGGCTATAACAATTTAAGGAAAAACAACTTTCTTAAAACCGGCTACTCGCTGTGAAGAGACTTCTAGAGCACAAACCCATGCGTTGGTTACATTATCTCTGAAGAGAGGCAGACATAACGAACAATGCCCTCTAATGTCAAGTGTTGGCAAAATATGGCTCTACAAAAAATGCATAAGAAATGGCTCGTCTGAGGATAGATTCAAACAAATGATAAACTTTCACGATGAAAAGCATTTTCTAATGGCATCGCGACTCATCCTCTTAGAAGCCGACGTAACCATCCATTTTACTTATTTAAACATATTCCATTGTGGTGGTGCATTCCAGGAAATATTGAAAAAGGAACTTTGCAAGACAATGAACAGAACGTTACGCATATGAATATATTGCGTTCACAATTTTTTTTGCCTGATTGTTGGAAGTAAATGAAATGCAAATTATTGCCAACTCGGCCTTGCTCATAATCGAAAGCACCTCAATGCTGTAATGAAATGATGTTTCTGTAAGTGTGGCTATTCCTGATACGCATGTTTTATACTTTCTTCAGTAATTACTCTGGTAAACAGTACAGAGTTGATCATTTCCAAAAAAGTGTACATATGAAAGTGAACACAAAAATATAATGTAGTATTCTAGATCAAATTAATACCATATCACAGCTACCTGCTTATGGTCTTCAGACAGGGATTTGCCATAAAAAGCGTTAACAATCATATATAGAACCTAACAGAATACCATTTTGACAGACGATCTGAGAATTTTATAAAATCTTGCGTTTCATACTTTATGCTGAGCTTAAAATGAAAGGACTTCAAGAAATTCAAGGAAAACTTACTTCCTTCTTTCACTTTGAACCAGGAAGTAAGATTTCCTTGAATTTCTTGAAAACCCTAACATTATTTTGACGAATAGGCACTAAACATTGTAGACCAGCATATACTTATTTCAGGTATGAGTTGCTTTGGTATATTGTTCATGAATTTCAGAGTTCTCATGCAAATGGTTTTTCTTTTGTTTTAGTATGTGCTTGGTAATTAGAACATGAATTAGACTAATTTGAGCTTGCAAACATTTACTACATCCATAGCTAAATACATTTCTTTACTAAAATCTAGGTGGCAATAAGTATTTCCCCCAATATTCATTTTTGAAATTTTAGCTTGTTTTCGCCATTTGCAATGTTTGCGACCTCTTAATTACTGGATGTGTCAGCAAATTTTTTTGAATTAGCAATTATATAGATTCTTAATCCACATGACGACACGTTAGAATCAAAAGCCGTCAATAAGAAACAAATCTTGGCAAAACATTTCATATATGTTTAATTAAGCGTTTGGGCTTTAACGCCAAAATAACAAACTGTCAAACCTAAGTAATCTAAATTAATTATGCAACCATATTGTAATATAAATATTCCCATCTTTATTGGAAGCCGGCATCGTAATCCTTGTATTTTATTCTACGAATGATACTTCTACAACAAACCATCAGATTACCGATCCTTTTTTATTTCAAGACAGAATTAATCATTTTTGGTTGTGAAGTATACGTAACACTTTAAAAAAATTCAAATGATTTATTCGTTGACGCCTTAAACGCCATAACTTATTAGGACAATTATGTTGTTCAAATGCGTAAGTATCAATAAATTTAGATTGTTATTTAATATGTATACAGATCATGTAACCAGATGTTGACATATCACGATTTCCAATTTATAGCGCATTACAAGTCTTAATTCTGCATCTTTCACATCAGTAAAATATAATTTTCAGCAGAAAAGACATTAAGACGAAAATGTTGTATAGAAATTCGTAAAATATATGCTAATGTTTCTCCAAATTGCGTTTCATACTGCCTACTATTTACAAGAACGGTACAATTTTTTAAACATTAAAAATCTAAATATCTAACAAATAGTGAAAATAAAAAAGTCTGGCTAGAATAACAGAGTAGCAGCTTATTTTTTCACCACCGGCGACGAACGCAGACCTGCAATATAGTGGATAATGTTAGCTTTTACGTGCTTACGCCTTAGTCCGATCGTTCAACTTTCACGCAGAGCCTCGTTTTGGATCGATTTCCAGTCACGGAAAGTAACTCGTACAGGACTGCTAAACTGTTTATTGGAAAGGCGTATACATACTGGTTATTGAAACCTACCGTACATAACGGGCCGAATTATTGATACAATTTTTTTTTTTAAAATAAGGGAACTATTCATCTGCGTAAGATGTTTGGACCATTGTTTTGCTTGTCGAGTATAGATATATTCAGCAGAACGGAGCTGGCGCAGATTTCAATTACAATTATTCCAAGCAATTGGAAAGTTCTCGGTATCTCTAAAACATTAAGATGGTCAATTAATGTCTCGAGAAAGAATATGTCTATCATCTCCGATTGATACGATCGAAGACTAGCATAGGATGACCTGTGATCAATTACTTTGTCGGCGTAATGATGGTGAAGATTTATGGTTGATTACATGTATCTGTTGGTGAAAGACGAGATGGTGAGACAATTTTTTAACTTGTGTTCGAAGAAAGTAAACGCCATATGTCATGATTTCATATTCGCTGCTCAGAAAATTTCAACTTGTGTAATCTTCTGATTATAAATAAATGAATACATGCAAGACGAGAAACTAATTACATAACTTTTATTTTATATTTGAGGAAAGTACACACTATATCATTAATTTAAATCAGTTGCTTAGAAAATTGAACCCGTGTTAACGTTCTGAATATTAATTTATAAATAATAAATGAATACATGCAAGGCGAGATGGGAAGAATGTTTTATTTTTTATTCAAGAAAAGTAAACATGACATCTCATGCTTTTAAATTCGTTGCTCAGTCAATTTGATCTCGTGTAATACATTAGTATTTTTAATAATTGCTGTTAAGTTCTTGATATTTAAATAACTAATTACATTCATTCCAGTGATGCTCAAGTTATGTGATAATAGCTGAGATTTCTAATTTGTGTTCTGAGCCAAAGGTTATAAAACTGGGCATGGAATCCCGTCTCAAACCTCAAGCATCTGATTGGCTGAAATGGCACCCAGTCGCCATGTCAGCCATTCGGATGCTTGAGATTTAAGACTGGTTTCCATTCTCAGTTCTATAACCTTCAGCCAATGAGAAACGGTGCCACATATAATGATCAATGTATTAATCAACAGTAATGATACTGAAATTGACCAAAGTTGCGATTATAATTAAATGTTAGTATGACCAAACCTATACAACAGCCTACACAACATCAACAAACTGAAGAACAAACACATTATGACTTCCATATATTTCGTCGTTGTGCATTCATAGAAATAATGAAGTGGGAAATGTGAAAGCACCTTGCGCGATGACGCGATTACATGTGTCTGTTATTAAACGTTGTGTAACTTCGTCTGTGGTTATAAAGTATAAATTGAAAGACTGCAGACGGAAACGATAATGGAAAACTACTTCTAGAAGAATGAAAAATGATGTTATACACAACAACTGTAGATAAAAGGTTATATTTAAAGTCACAAGACGGAAAATTAATGTAAAATTCTTCTAGGGGGAAGATGTTATACAAAACAGCCTGCAACCCGAATTCATATAAAACGGTATCGTCATGTTACACCGTTGATGTAAGAATTTTACAGTGAATTCCATTAACTAACAAAGGTAGGCTTACAGTAAAGTGTTTGCCAATGGTATTTTTATATCTTGCAATTGTCTAAGTTTGAAAATCGCAATTATTTCCATCAGTCCCAATATATATTCAATCTTAACATAAAAATTTATAAGCACTACAGATAAATCTATAAAAAGGAATCATGCATATTATGAATCGCCACATCCAGAAAACAAAGCCTCCAGACACAACCAAAAAGTAAGAGAGGAAGAGAGTTTTAAAGAAATTATCAATTTCAATTAGACACCGCAAACAATAAATTAAAAGAAAATGAGAACCTAAGGGGTTACCGCCTTGGATCGGTTAGGGGCAAAACAATTTGAAGAAAACAAAACAATTTGCCAAGAGTATATTCCACATTCCGACTACCACACCTTGCACATTGGTGGCGTAAATGCAAAAGACAAATTGTGCAGCTGTGCGACAACTGTTTTTATGTAAATCGATTATGCATAACAAAAGATTAATTAATGTCTTGTGGTATCAAAGTTTTGGGAGTGAAGTTTTGGTCTTGTCAAAAGCTTGCAGTAAAGAATGGTGTTTTGTCTAATATTATCACTAAAATAGGGTGTAATATTTATTTTCCTTACGAATGGACGAGAAAGAGAACACTTTAATTTTGTAGAACAGTATCCAAATATTAAAAAAATGATTTTTATAGAATACCTGATTAAGTTGCATTACATGTTCAAACAATATTCCCGTATGTTTCTAGTATGGTATGACAGAATAGTGAAATATACATATCAGGAAAAGCCTACATACTTTGTCTATTAGCCTCTCCACACAGCCGAAAAGCAGTGAAGAAAATGAAGGATGTGTTTAATATATGATCAGTTTCAAAAAAGACATTACGAACAACTGACGGAAGGAAGAACCTGTTTTGGGAGTGGTTACCGCTTTTAAACTTGGCTTAACATTTTGTCACTGGGGGTTTAAGCCAGAATGTAGTGTACTCAACAATTTTTACGTAGCTAACGTGAATGTTTGAAAATCAGTTCATGAACTGTTGTATTAGGCTTCGATATTTACCACATTATTGATAAAAAGGTGAAATATGCATATCAGAAATTCAGAGAAAACAGCATCCCCACACAGCCAAGAAGAAGAGAAGAGAGAAAGAGGATGGTTAATTAAACGACCAACTTTAAAACAGACACCATAAACAATAATCAGATATGGGAACCTGAGGGGCAACCGCCTTGGAACGGTCGGTAGCAAAACAATTTGCCATGTTCTAGGGTGCACCAATCTTATTGTTGCCCCAGCAGGTTCTCATATCAAAAAACAAGTTGTCTTTGTGAAATAACTCTAAAAAGGACACCGCAAGCAATGGACAAAAATAAAAACCTGTTTCGGGAGGGGTACCGCTTAACATTTTGCCATAGAATGTAGTATGCTAAAACAATTGTTACGAGACTCAAGTGAATGTATGGAAAACAATTCGTCAACTGAAAAGATTATTTCTTTTGAGTTAACAGAAAATAAATGTTGTTGTATTAAGGCTTTCATCGTCCAAATATTCACATATTGAAGTAACATAAATAGCTATGTCTAACCAATCATAACTTTATCTCATAAATCACAAATGTCATAAACAAATTTTGTCAAGAGCTCTTCAAATTTTCTTTATCTCAAATTACACGTTTTATTTTATCTAGAACCGATATCTATTTCCCTAATGGTTTTCTTACATAAATGTTAAATTTAGTGGTACAAAATGTCCGTCAGAAAAGAAACAAACACGATATTTGGAAAAACACAAACTGACAGCTTCTTGTCATAGACAAGTAAATCCTTTCGAAGAGAATCTGATTTGTCAGTAACATGATACACCGTTTAATCAAAATATCTGATGTGTTGGCAAACACCATTTTCTATTAAGAACAATGAGCAATAACAATAAGATATTATCAGTTTTTCCTTATAATATTTCGGTCAGAATGCAGTTTGTTTTTCTCTTAGGACTAATAAATATTAGCCTGTTAGATTCTGTGGATCGCCATTTCAGCCAATCAGATCCTTAAGATTTGAGACTGGTTTTCAATCTCAGTTTTATAACCTTGGGCACTGATATTCCGTAAGACATCATTTTCTCATGTGGAACACAATTTTCTAAGCTAGGTTACTTTTTTAGTTCTTGTTTGTTTGTTTTTTCGACGTGTTTTAAATTTGTGTTGATTGATCTGCCATCAAACTCTCCGAAAATTACATGAAGAAACCCTCGAACATTAATGATTTTACAGTATTTATATTTGTCGGCTTTCGTTTTTAGAAAATTGCAACCCCTAAAGGTTTAAAATACATATCTTTATGTTAAGGCACTCATAATTCAAACCGTACCGTACGGCGACAGCGCCTGGCCATGCAAATCTGATCACGCTACAAAATGAGCTAGCCTGATAACCGACCCCCTTAAAAAAGTTTAAGAGTCTTAAAGCGTAATTATCATTCCATATCACCGGTACCCAATATTTACCGATAACCGTACGGGGAAACTTTTTTCGGCAGCCATACTACACAAATAAAGCTACAGTAACTGTAAAATTTCCAATGATACTGCCCTACTTGGAATTGAAAGGTTATTATTGTGTATATGTCGTTTTTAAAACATAATCACTTATTTCTTTGTGATATCGTCTTTTTAAAAATTGCCATCTTAAAAACTCGCTTCGCTCGCTTCACCAACAAATTCTTTTTAAAAATACTTCGGTATTTTTTAATCCTTTAACTCTATTTTCCTGTAATCCGGCTTGTTGTTCTCTATCTTTGTTTATTTTCACAGAGTTAAATATGCATATCAGGAATGGCGACAGCCAGAAGACAAAGCCTCCCCAAACAGCCAACAATTAGAGAGGAAAAAAGAGCATGGATAATACATTGTTTATTTCAAAAGACAACACAATTAACGAACAAGAGAACCCTAGGGGTTACCACCTTTGAAAAGGGATATTATGTAATCTTAAACCGTAAACATCGTTAACGACCAGCTACAAAATGAATTATATACCTTTGTAATATGACAGAATAAAGTAACTTAATAGTTTATTATCGTTTTTATTCAAATGGGTTTTGATTGCAGATAAAGAATCGAGTAACCTCATATATCTAGTTTAAATTTTTTACAAGAAAAAAGTGAAATATGCATATCAGGAGTGGCCACATCCAGCAGACACAACCTCCCCGCACAGCAAAAATGTTGAGGGGAGAAGAAAGAATGGTTTTACAATTATCAGTTTAAAACAAGATTGCCTTTTTAATTTCGTTTGACACTGACGGTTCAATATCAATAGCCTAGTTTGCTACCGTGTTTTCTATCCAAAAGTAGATTGTCACTTGTGGATTTAATCAAGTTTTATTATTTTTTTACTTCACACAAGCCAGACCTAGTTCCCTAAGGGCAAAACAGCCAAAGGCAATTAAATTAATGAATAAATTTTAATTCAACTTGACAACAACCAATGTATATACCTGACCGCGCTTTCGTTTCAACATATAACAAAGTAGAGACAAATACACCAGTAACGAAAATTAATTTCACTTCCGGTTAACCAAAAAGTCCGTGTTGACTGGATTCAGGAGCTGCTAGCTAAAAACCGAACGAGTAATAACATTATTTAACTGCTATCATAGAATGCATTTTTGATTGCGTTTTGCATATACAAAACTCTCTTTCAATACATCATTGAAATGAAACCACATGTGGACAAGACCTTGTGTTAGTCTATCAGAATTGATTTAGTCGTCTTTGACCTAGGATGTTGTGAAATTATCAACATGAATATCTAAACGGATTGTTGAACAATATATACAAGCATTTAAAGACTGCAGTTGTATCTGCATGTCGGCGGTAAAGGTCTGTTTAGTTCATAACGTTTATATTTTGCAAGCTTTATCTCTTCGATTAACAGATATTCTAAAATAGGTCCACACTTGCATGAGCCCACTCGTATATTATGATGGCTTACGTGAGTAGTCGATTTTGCCATTGGCGAATTGGATGCAATGCCATCAACATCGGAAATCCCCGTCAATTATCCGCCGAGATCAGCCTAATATACGTCAGAAATTTTATAATGACTACAAATCTCTTAAGTAAGATGCATGCGATGTTTACTAGAGTTAATGCTGAAGACTGGTCTGATGTAGATGACTTTCATATGAGATCCTATTTGAGCAAGTGTAAGGTGAGTGCGATCTAGAACATGGTTTAAACCCTTTGTGGAAAATTGCATCTTCTTACATACCCATGCTCTTTTCCTTTCTATATTTAGCCTGCATTGGGAGGCTGTGTTTTCTTGGTGTGGAAGTATATTAAAAAGGAAATTTGAAAGCAACCAAACACGACAAGACAAATATGAAAATAATGCTAGCTAGTTTAGATCAAGCCTGTTCATGTGAAGTAATGAAAATGCATATTACTGCCCACGCCGCCTAGCCCCGGGTTGAGCGCAATTCAATATTTACTCCAGTAAACAGTACAATTTTAATCAAACCCAAACTATGGTGCGCATATTACGGTGAACATGGATCCTACAATGCGTTTTTTTAGAAAAACACCACTCCATAATCAGCAATGGTCCCCAGTAAAAATGGATTTGCCTTAAACGAGAAAACGAAATGTTTTGTTATTTGGCGTATTTCCGGTAATTAGAACAAAGCTAATAACGTCTCGTAATATTGGTTTTAAAAAATCTCGGAGGATACCAAATCTCGAGGCTTAACTGAGTGCACACTAATATCTCAAGTTGTATTTTATCAAATGCCATCAAAATCGTTATACTTTTTTTTTCATTTTACACATTGAGACAATACAAAGGTTGACCTATTCCGAAAGACGGTGTGCATTTGACGATGATTATGAGGCTCATGGAGTATTTTCAGATAAGTACTATTCAATGGTCGACTGGAGATAGTCCCATTATAAATAATACTTTTGTTTTCCTGAAAGAGAAAAATAATGAGAGGAATTGTACAGATTATTTTGACAGAGGATCAAACAACATAAATTCTGCGTAACATATAAAACAAAAAATTAGAAAAAAGCAGGTACATACAGTGAACTGGTGTATTAAACTATCTTTAAAACTCTGAAAAAACCCTTAGGCTATTTTTATTAAAAACACCTTTTTACTAAAATAATTTTTTTACTTAAAACCCTTGATAAAACATTTTTTTGAATATAATGGGATACTTTTCATACGCGCGTCAACAATCATTGAAACAGATAACATAAACATCTTTTCAAGCCATCAAACAATAGAGATATGAACAATTGTATAACCTCGGTTTAGTCAGCCTCTTTAAACAATATTGCGCACTAGTTTTTATTTATCGTTGACTTTCAAAGTGCCTCTCCAATCTATTCAAATATTACAGTGCATTTTAGTCCGAATAAGGAGAATAAAATTAATGTAAAAAGTCTCACAAACTCTTACCAGTTGCCAATGAAGAAGGCCGTTGGGCAAAATACATATTTGTTTGTAAAAATTGAATAGCGGGACCAGGCAGTGTGGACAGTAATATGCATTCCCATTTCTGCCGATGAACAGGCTCAATCAAACCGAGCTTGCAATTTCAAAGTGCCTTGTCCATCTGTACAAAAAACCCTGAACGATATTTTTACATGCTTAAGAATTATAACCACTTTAACGTTTAAACGTTGGATATATCTTTGTCAGCAGTTGTTTTTAAAGGTTTGAGCAGAGGTTTTTGGGCAGTAAACGTTGTAATTTTATTTCATGTATTCTATTCAGTTCAGAATTGTTCACAATGTTCCAAAATGACACATTCATGATCAAGTATTGATACACTATAAGCATAATAATTAAATATTAAAAGGTCTATTTTATCAAACGTTTATTGCAATCTGATGTGCATACTTTTTAACAATACATGCATCATTGTGAATTTGATATTAATTGTATTATTCAATATAATTCCTTATTCAATATTTTTCCATTAAATATGCATGATGAGACGCATGACAATAAACCAAATTGCAGCATCAGCATTTTACATTTCAATGATATTCTATTGATTTCAATCTTATTAATAAGAAATGATTGCAAATTGCAACACAGTCGATCAAGTTATATATCAAGTTAAGTTGTGGTGCATTTTAATCTTTTTTCGCTTTATCGGCATGTCAACGGTAGCATTTGTAAATGCAGGTATCGTTATAGTTCGATTTAGAAACGTCAGCTGTGACCTTTCGGACAAGTCCAGTGTTATAATCCTTAACAGGTAAAATGCGTCGACTCACAGAGTTACCGTTAATGTACTTATGCGACATTAAAACCCGTTCCAAGCAACAGATATTCAGTAACGAGGCTCTGCAGCTGATGCAAAACAAAGCAGGTCCGACTCCAATAACAGTAACTTTTTGTCTTTCTTTTATGTGTTTTGTAATTTTGATTTTTTTATATTATATGATTTTATTTGTTGCCATGGATTGTTTTTTCTTATTTCCATTTCATTTTAATTTTGTTCACGTTTATTTCATTTAATAATAATATATATTTTTGCTGAGCAGCTTACTGTGACCCCTTTAAACCTCTGCACCTGTCGCTGACACCTGTGAATCCTCACGTTCTGTAAACAATTGTAGTAAATGGAACCTTCATTACATTTTCTTTCTTTTATTTACAAAATTCAAAACAATTTTCATGTTTTGACATCGTCCGAACGCTCTGTTTGAGCAAGCTTTGATCGCGACATCTAATCAACCTGTTTGATGGAGGCTTACTCGATATTTGCACTGTTTAATTCCATTTTTGTCGGTGCCAACATGAATGTATTTAAAAAATGACATTAAAAAGGAAAAAAATGAGTGGGGCGTCCGTGGCCGAGTGGTTCACTTGCCCTTCACCGCTGTGAGTTCGAGACCTACCAGGTTCAAGCTTTTTCATGTGAGGAAGCTTACCAGCTAGCTTGCGGAACGTCGGTGGTTTTACCCAGGTGCCCGCTCGAGCCTGAAAATTGCGGGGCACCTGGGTCTTCCTCAGGTGAACCATGGAAAGCTGGTATGTTCACACCATAAAGAGGCGGGAGGGACATAAAACTGGGAAGTAACAACAACTACAACAACAAGAAATGAAATCACTCATGGGATTCGAATACACAGGCTTAAACCATATTATTACTAGAAAGCAGTTGCGTTACTGTCACGACCATGAAACGTTTTGTTTTGTTAGAGGGCTGTACATCTCAAACATTATGAGCTACATGTTTGATGGTAAAAACTAACCTCCCTATTTTGTGGAATATTCCAAAAATCTATAAATACAATTATAGTACATTCACGGCTCGATGCGTAAAATCGGCGTATAACGTAGTGCAAAACCGATTAAAGTTCCATTTATATATAAGAATGAGTTATACTTTTTTGCACCATGGTGACGACAAGGTCTATCTTGCACATAACTGCACCGGCTATAAAGAGCTTCTCGTATTGGTATCATAAGTCAATCTTATGTGATTTTGGTCACAGTTTTTGGTATGATAGATAGCGTGCTAAACAATATTAATCTTCAGACAAATAGGAAGCATTTGAAATGCTCTGAATCTAAAAATATCCCAATTTATCTCTTCCACAAATGCATTGCCTGCTGAGCTTAGTTAGCATTTATTAAGTTCACGTGTACCTGTTAAGTACACGTGTACTTGTTAAGTACAGTAATTACTTCTTTCGGTGTCGTGTTGTATATGTTGTATAATGTCATTGGCTTTTTACAAGTCATTTATCTTTAGTTAATGGGCTTGTTTGAGCTATGTCTCTAAGCTTTTACGTACTTGTATATTTACATGTCAACCGCCTGGGGCAAGTGTGAGGTTGGTGAACCCTAGAACCAGGATTAAACATTCAGTGACAAATTTACCGTTCTAAAACGCTAGGATTCCGTTTTCGTTAACGTTTGTGGTGTCTTGTTTGAAAACGAGCTATTTATAAGCCCATGCTATCTTTTTGCCTCTGCTAGTTGGTTGTATGGGGAGGAATTGTTTTCTATGTGTGAATGCTCCTGATTGCATGTCTCGCCTTTTTTAATGTATAAGCTTTCCTAATGGTCTACGTTAAAAGGTTTGTAAAAAGTTAAATATGCATATCAGGAATTGTCACACTCACAAACACAGCCTCTCCACGCAGCAAAAAGGAAGAGAGGAAAAGAGAAAATGAGAGAGTGTTTGTTATAAGTAGGTCAAATTCAAATAAGACACCACAAAAAATTAACGCAAATGAAAACCCTTGGTGTTACCGCCTTGGAACGGTCAGTGGCAAATAATTTGCCACTGGGGGTTTAAACCAGGTTCTAGGGTGCACCAACCACACACTTGCCCCAACAGGTTCTCATATCAACAAGCAAGTAGAAGTTGTCTTGGTGAAATAACTCCAACTCACCAAGCAGCTTAACAATGTTGCATTCAAAAGCACACAATTATATAAAGCATAAGAAGATAATAACATTGCAATGCCATAATAAATTTAATTGTGTACGTGGCTCATCTTTACCATTTTCTGTTACCCCAAATACATATTTTGATATCAGTATTAAAAATCAAATCTATATTGTTATAGACCATCGGACACAACCGCTTACTAAAATTTTATACAATGACGATTTTGCATAACTCTTTGGTATCAAAATATACAAAAAATTTCAACAAGACGCATGCATACTTCAGAAAAATGTTAACAATTATTTGTCTTTAAAACATACATTTTTTATGAATTATTTGTCATTCTAATACTGTAGGGTTTAAGAGTCACAATAAATGATACTTGTTTCAATGATACAATTATAAGAGTGTGATGCTCCTTTTTCTATAAGATAAATAGTGTAATCTGTTTTGACATTTTCCATCTTTTTTTTAAAAAGAAAAACAACACAATTATAGATTCCAACCAATTTACACGACTTTAAATAGAGTGCCTATTTGCGTCACGATTTCAATCTGTAAAGATTTTAAAAGTTTGTTCCTGTTTCCCAGTTAAGATTTATTTATGTAGAAGAAAACAAATAATTTGTATTTCTTTTGCGCAAGAACGTTTCTGGAGAAAAGAGATAAGATTGTGTCAATTTTCATACCACGATGAGAGCATTTGTGTGTTCGTTGTCAGGTCAACAACATCCTTAATGATATTCTATTTCCCAGAGGTGACAATGAATCTATTGAGAAAGCTTGGTCAGTCTCATTTAGGAGATTAGACCTAATGAAAACGTCAGTTAAGTTTTGCTCTACAAGGCCTCTAAAGTAAAAACATAAAAAGACAATTCAATGACATAATTGTGTCTATAAAGTTTGGCCGTGAACCATTGGTAATCAGAATTGTATTGAACTGTCGGAAACGAAGATAAGCAGAGCAAACCTGAAGCATAATTTAATGCAAGGAAAGCGCAAATTATTGCGCAGTATAGATAATATAAAATCAATCGTTCAATTTCTTTTGTTGAACGTCCACTCAAATTGCCCAAAGTAAATTTAAAGAAATGCGAAGGCCATACTACATCCCTACTGCAAAAGAAGAAGACAAAGGAATAATCAAATGATTCTTTAAAATGCCAAGAACAAAAACAAGGAACGACAAGGGCACTCACTGTTGTGTTTTGTTTTCGAACTAAATATAATACATCTAACTTTTATTGATCATGAAAATAAATCAAAAAACGGAAGATTTGAGCACATAATAGACAAAATCGGGCTCGGTCACGCTATAACGTGTTATTGGTAATATTTTACTCATGCACAAATACAAACTTAGTTTTAAGGATACACTTACAAATAAATACCCAGTGATGGAATAATGATTTATTTCATTTTTATACAAATCAAAAGTAAAACACTAATTTGCCTTACCATGAATAATATATTCAGTGTATGAAAAGATCACTTGCAAATTTTGTATAGTATACTTTTAGCTATGACATCTACCGTTTAGAGTTGTCACTGCTAACGCTTACATGCGCAAAATCTGCTTAGCAAGCTTAAAGTCTATAACATTATTTTTATGAGGAAACTTGTAAAATAATTCTACTGCGTATTTCCAATCAATTAGCAACGTTCTGTCATTTATGAAGTTAGTTGGGAGGCTAATTGACCAGATTTTCCTGTAGTTATCGTGGCTAGTTCTCATTGTGTCAAACGCAACAGAACACTTTGGTAATGAAGACGCTGCTTAATTTTCCAAACAAATTAGACTGACAGGGTAAGGAAAACCCTCGTCTTATCGTCGCTCAGAACGCAGAAAGAAACGCATTGAAATAAATTTCTTTTATTGTTTTACAGAGCATTTTGTTCGAGAGAACGTAAGCAAATACGCGTTTGACGCTGACTGTTCCAATGCAGTAACCCCAAAAGTTCTCATTTTATTTAATAGTTTGAGTTGTCTTATTTGAAGTTGATCATCTTGTTCACTTGTGCTCTCTTTTCCTCTCTCTCTCTCTCTCTCTCTCTCTCTCTCTCTCTCTCTCTCTCTCTCTCTCTCTCTCTCTCTCTCTCTCTCTCTCTCTCTCTCTCTCTCTCTCTCTCTCTCTCTCTCTCAATATTCACTTTTTGGCGTGGGGAGGCTGTGTTTTTGGGTGTGGTTATTCATGATATGCATATTTCGGGAGGCTGTGTTTTTGGGTGTGGTAATTCATGATATGCATATTTCGGGAGGCTGTGTTTTTGGGTGTGGTAATTCATGATATGCATATTTCGGGAGGCTGTTTTTTGGGTGTGGTAATTCATGATATGCATATTTCATAGATAGAATAGAAGACAAAGGAACTTTGAAAACAACAGAAAACAAAATAATTATTAATAATAAATAAAATTTGGCATTCTCGGTTAAATTAAGCCTGTTCATGGGAAGTAATGGAAATGCATAACGATTACTTCTACGCCATATTAACCCGGTATGAGTAAAATTCAATATTTACACAGAAACATGTACATGTATCGTGCTAAAAGGCTTTAAATTATTGATAGTAACGCCGATTGAATAACCATTTTCCTTCATTTAAAATGAAACCTGCTTTGGGGAATGAAATCACTTTTGGAGAAAAGGTATATTAAAAGCGACGTCTTAAGTAGCTCACTATGTGAAATACGAACGTGAACTCGGTAACAACAAATCTACTCTATATCTTTACGGTTAAGTGAAACAACGGATATGTATAATGGCATTAATATCGAAACTTAAAAACTGTTTATACGAGCATCTTACATATACGATTTTTTTCCGAACTACCTTCAAAGGTCGTTAATAAAAATAGTAATTACTGAATGTATACGGGCAGATATTTGTCAGTCGCAAAGCACAAATTCAAATAAAGTGATATTATAGAGATAAAAGTGGATCTTCCACTAAAATAACAGAACACGACAAAAGACATATTTCAAACTCGCTGTAATTCAGCATCTTCTTTGGGCAGTTCTGGAAATGTATTCTATGGATGACCTATATTAGCGAGCATATAGTTGCGTTTCGCGCTGTTCTGTAAGACACAAATGTCGTAGGTTCTTAAAATCGGAGGTCTCGAAAGTTTATCTTATGTCCATTGTGTTCAATGTTATATATCGTGATAGTTTTAAATTAGTCGATCGATCTGCAATATAAATTCAAGAAAGATAGTTATCTACGAATATAACTGTTTTTACAGTATTACTGAAGAAATAAACATATCGGGAATGGCCACACAGCCAAAAAGTAGAGAGGAAAAGACACTTAACAATGTTGCATGCAAAAGCACACAAACATATTAAACATTAGAAGCTAATAGCATTGAAAAGCCAAAGACATAAATGGGAATATTGATGGAATAACCTTACCTCTGTTCGGTGTTAAAAGGAACAAAGTAAAATACTGAAACACTGCAGTTTTATTACAGTTGTAGGAGTTCAGTCAAAATATTCCTCATCTTTAACAAATAAATGGGAATATTGATAAAAAAAATTGTTCAATGTTGAAAGAAACAAAGTGAAATACAAAAACTACACAGCTTCGTTACAGTTATTGGACCTCAGTACAATACTCTTAATCTCGAAGAACATTATTTCAATATCGAAATTGAAGGTTTACATTGAATAACTGTAAGATGCGTTACATAACTATAATTATTCGTCTAGTGTTTCCAAACTTAAATGGAAAATCATTGACCTCTTTCGCATTGATCAGCGACTTATGGTGTCCTAGAGTATAATTAACTAAAAGTTGACGTCACTGTCTGATCCATGTAAGATTAAAAGCAAAACAAATCTTTCTTAAACCCTTAATTTTATTATCAATATATCCACAAATCACGTGACCTCCATATATAATAATTAGTCATTATTCGCGAGACATTTTTTCTGCTTACTATGATAGCAACATGTGCAGATAATCTTTAGAAGATGGCGGGGATATTGTCGGCTTAATAAACTAAAAACTGTATTGACACAATGGCAAATATGATTTGACATTGATCGTTCCAAGCGGCACCTCTTCATGTTCTTATTTCAGTTAACTGTAATTTATTTTTGTCTAAAATAATCGTTTTATAAAAATATGATGTTCTCTCTTTTAGGGAAGTTGTGTTTTCTAAAACAGCCTGTTCTGACACCGCTTATTTTAAAATTACTCAGCCTCTCTAGTTCATTTAACCAGCAGCTTATATATCATCTAAAGATTGTTGTTATTTTTAAATAAAGTTGAAGCGATAATAATTTTTTAGGAAGAGATGATAAACATATTCAGTCAAAAGAAAGTACATAACTAAATCTGGTGACAATATGTCTCGTGCAAAAGCAAACGTCTTCCATGTTAAACTGTTTATTATACGATATGAAGACTAAACAATATACAGGTTAATATCGACTTAAAAGCTTTATCACTCTAGTAAAGTTAAACGAAAAAAAGTATTGAGTCTCATACGATAAAATATGTCCATATATAAAGACACTGCAAAAAATTAAAAACACAAACACTAAAACCATTCAGACAATATGCCTCTCCAGATATCCAATAAAGATGTCATAAACAAAGACAGCACATGTGTTTCAAACCAAATTTCGATGAATGAATCAATAAAAATCCAAAACAAAGAATTGTTAGCAAGATGAAAGCCGAAAATATCCCAGAAAATCTGATCAACCTTTATGACGGTATTCTACCGTATACCATGGCGAATTGCATGTTTGGTGATTGACCCATATACAGTTGATCTCTTTGCTGACCTCTTTGTTTAAATGGCAGTTTAAGATTTATGGCGATTTCTTAGGAAAGTACATAGATATAAAATCAGTTTCTTGCATTGCTGCCATCGTGTTCTAGTTGATTTAGTTGAGGGTTCTCTAGTCTCAGTAAGCTCGAGTATTTCTATCTCGCATGACAACGCTTTTTTGTTTATAGGCGAGTGTTCTTTTGCAGACACCATTTTCGAGTAGATTTTTCGTGGGATCAATCTAATTCACCAAGATTATTTGGGGCGCGTCACGGGAAAAGGTACCTTCGGGAATTTGACGTCAATCCTTGAAACGACGTCAGAAAGTTGAGCAGACGACATTAATTATTATGCAATTCGCGGTAAAAATACCATTTTATTGTCAAAATGTGTAACAAAATCACTGTTTTGTTATGAGCAAATAATAGAATTTTGAAAGTTCTTTCTAAATATAGTAACAACAAAAATGACACAAAAATGACCGAAGGTACCTTTTCCCGTGGCGTGCCTCATTTGTACTTGGTTTTTCAAAATAGAATCTGTACAGGCAAAAATGTGGTTGATGCGCTCTCAATCACGAATAGCAAATCTTTTGCCGCTGACCTTTCCGAGGCGGTACCCCTTATGTTCCCATTTACGTCAATTATTGTTTTCGTAACTTTTTCCTCTCTACTTTATGGGTATGTGATGAGGCTGCGTTTTCTAATCCTGATATGCATATTTCACTTTAATTTTCATTAAACATAAAAGAGGTAATTAAATCCAAATAAATATTTAAAAGTAAATATTGAATTCTTGCGAAACCGTCGCGTGCAGATACATGAATATGTTCTGTATCAAAGTTTTCTACTCTACAATTGGATCGTGATTTCAAACCCGTGTTCGTTAACAATTTCATTTTGACATTTATTTTTTTACTTTAGCGGTCATTTGATGTTGATTTCGTAATCGATATAAATATTTTAAATTTATTTTTGATTTGCTTTGTACGAAATCAGCAGAATTTACCCCCCCCCCCCCCCCCCCACACACACACACCTATTAAAAAAACAATTTAAAATTGTCGCCAGACTTGAATTTTGAATATGTAAGCCAGTTTAGTAAACAAGGATCTTGGTCTCTAAGGTTGATTTTCGTTTTACTAAAACGGAGAAAATAACGTTTACTTTGCTAAGCCATAATTCTTCAGCTGGTAAACGAGATTTGTCAGTTAAATATCTAAGTAGGAATTATTAGTGAAAGCTGAGCACGATAAACACCGGAAATACTCGTCATTCATTCTCGAAGATTAGCCCCATAGCTCTCCGAAAAATCTCTAACGACTGAAAATCCGCTTTCAAGTCACATTAAATATAGGTGGTTTATGGGCGGAAATCTGTTCAGTTACATCGATTGTTAAGTCTGAGATCGTATTTGTGCTGTAATAAGCCTGATTTAAACACAGTTTAGCATGCAATAATCCCCAACTTTCAATTTGCATCAATCTATGAATGACATTCACAATAAGATCACCATTTTATTATCATTTCAAGTTATTATTTTGTCCAAAGCAAGCATGAATCTTAATGACATGATTTATTTACGAAATTAATTGTTCAAATAATAGTGTTCAAATAGTATTTGAGGAAATAGAAGAAACGTATATAGGTAATAAGACGTAAATGTTAATTTAGAAAGTAGAAAGTGGTCCCTTTTAAAACTATAAACTTTTAAGCTTATTTGACACATAAGTTGCTTCTACTGGAACTTTTTTCAGCATATAATGTTTCGAGTTTTTCCACTAACTTGTCATTTCGACTTAGTTTTGCTCCTTGGTTTAAAAATATTTATTTAAATAGGTGCACATTTAATGATACTAGTATATTATGATAAAATGTCATGCTATGGATTTAAGAACAAGCGAAAACGCTTTATAAACTCTTCCTTCTAATTTTGCTCCTTGATTGCTTTTAAAACTATTTTATGTTACCTGTAAATAGAATGCTTGTTGCATGGTTGTGCTGTATATATTTTGAATTTGTGAAGTGTGAAACTTCTATTGCAACGATTTATGCTCTTTTTGCAAAAAGAGGTGGTCTGGTTTTATCTGTTTACGCCTTAAAAATAGAAATAAAACATAATTATAAATTTTTGCATAAGCTCTATTCCGGAAGACGGAAGACTTTTTCTCGCTTTGCTATGTTCCTCAATTTTGTTGGAGCTAATGTTACTGGGCGAGGCATGGCAAATTAGTCAAACTTCAGACCACTAGCCTGATGACAGATAAATTTAATTTATCCAAATTTCATCAACGTTGAAAATATCATGAAAGTCTATAGTTGGGATGAGAACAGTTGACAAAACTGTAGCAACCGCTTTAATTTAAGTAAGGTGGTCGTAACCCAGTAACACGACAGCACAACAGAGCATGAGCCACTAAAAAAGACAGATTCACACTAAGGTCAGTTTGATATCTATATATTTACACTTCAACTTCGTCATCTACGATGAAGTCTTATTCATCTAACGAATCATAATTTCTAATGGTAAACGTGTGACGTAATTATTTGAAAGGCGTGGCTAAAGTCGAACCGTTCACAATTTATTGGACGTTGCATAATGTTGTGACGTGTGACGTCGCCGAGCACGCACGTTTAGCCACGAGTTGCTGTGAAAAAGAGTGCCGTCATTCACTTTGTCGTCAATGTTGCTGTTCCAACAGCCATTCGAAAAAGCCGTAATATCACAAATTCTTCTAGTAATTTCTGTATAAAAGAGAGTATTAATGTGTGTAAATATAAGGATTTAATCGATATTTGATGGTTTTCATTTGGGTATGAAAATCAATTGGATTTTTTAAAGTACGCGTGAAGCCCTAATGCTTCACCAACTTTAAACAACCAAATTGTTCTCCATACCCAAATGAAAACCATCAAATATCGATTCAATCCTTAAGTAGATAATTCGATAGCCTGCTTTACATGTAAGATATCTGAATCATGCCAATTTCACTACAACAGTCCGTAGGGAAGAAACGATTTTGTTGAAAATATTACACTGTAGTTCAATATTATCCATACTGTACTGATATTCGTTGATTGTTGTGGGCAGATCGTTCCACAAATTAAAACCCCCTATGAAATGCATTATTGTGAGTAAATACGTGTAATCAATCCAATTCAACCGTTACCATTTTGCATTCATAACGTTACCATATCTCATGGCGATACGAATTTACTGTGAAAAAGGCCCATATTGCATATATTTGGCGATTCATTTATCTTCATGCATTTGAAACTTGATCAGCATCATGTTCTTTATTCTGATACATGTAGAAATGGGTTGACGATAGATTGGTGTTTGGGGGGTTTTTGGTTCGCAAATCAATACGATTTCCAAAAAAGGATTCCTGAATCCTAATACGTTTAGGCTTAGTTAGCTGTCACAACAGAGCTAAATGATTAATATTTCGAAACAACGTGCGATCGGACAAGTTACTGTACATGCTTTTGTTTCCTTTCTTTTCATTGAAGGGATTTTCACCGAATCTCCAGATTAAAAGGGTGTAATATGAAATTAAGTGAAGCAGACATATCAGTCATATTGTCCGCATCTATTTCTGTACGTATTGCACATTGTTGATTAAATACTTAGTTTGAAATGTTGATTTGTTTAATAGACGAAAGCAGAATTATGACAATCTCGAAATGACAAATATAAAAATAGTGTAGGCTTAATTTTAATGAGACAGTTCATGTGGATATCATTGCATTGCATTGAATCAGTCAACGTACCATCGTTGCATTGTCAAAAAATGGATCATACGTTAAGCAATAAAACGAATGATAGCCTTTGATGGCATAAATCCGATTATTCCTTTACACGAGTATCATTTTGTTCACAGTTTATTGTGATAGAAGTTTAGCAATGAAAATGTGTATTTCTTGTTTGTCACGAAAGCATAACTTATTATAAATGAAAGTGGAAATTTTGGATTCAAATGAATAATGACAAGTATGAAAATATTGCAATTCCTTTTCATTGGCAGTAATTACAATGCATAACATGATAAATCTTTGGAGATACAATGTAGTGTTATCTCTTGCAAATAAGTGTTTTATAATCTGCGGTACCGACACAACTTATTCATTTGTTAACTTGATATGCAAAATTTCTGTCATTGAAATCTTGAACACTGTTTCAAATGTGCAAGCTCTTGAAAGAGAACAAGCTTTACAACATAAAAGCGGTATTAACATGCACCTTAATGATCGCCCTCTAAAAATATTGAAATAATGATACTAATATCCAAATCATCTCTGTTTTCCCATTTTGGAAGTTGATTCGGTTGATATTAATTGTGTTTACAGGTATTGCTACATTTATAGGATACTATACATTCGATTACGATTGATTTGACTCATAACACTTGTTTAACTAAATAACAGTGCATTGATAAATAAATGATCATTACAAGTCGATTTTCTAAAACCTAATGAGACAGTAATTACCAAGTGTATGCAGTACATAAAACATAAATATACCTTATCATTCTGTTATAGTCAAGATATACCTGTTTCAGAAGTTTACTTATTAGGAAAAATAAATATTTCCATGTCATTAAAATATTTAACGTTGTTACAAGCTCTAGAAAATGGAACAAGGTTTAAACCACTGAATAGAATAATGTTGCACGCGGAACATTTTAAGTCTAAAATGGAAAAATAATAAGGGAATCCATTTTAAAATGTTCTACAATATTACAAGATTACCTTTATGAAACGAATGAGCATTGCAAATAAGCCGTCTCCAATTTATGTCATAACCCAGTGTCTGCAGTCCATAAAACACAATATGAGATAACTATTATACATTTATTAGGAAAAACATGATGAAGGTCCTTAGAGACATTTGTTTGCAGAGATAGTGCCATCATTCTCTTATAGTTTGCCTATAAACTCTGTCGTTTATTGTTCTTCAGTGAGTTTCTATAATCGAATTTGTTTGTCTTAAAGGAAAGATAATGAATTGTAGCAAACCAAACATCGTTTTATCGCTTTTCGTTGAAATAATGTGTCGGTGATGAAGAATAGCCTACCGCATAGATAAAACGGGGTGATATTGAACGACACTGGAAATGAATGACTGGTACAATGTAGGCGTTCTAACTTAATGAGTGAGATAAGCCCTGCTGATCAGTTAAGCTTGTTCAAACCAAGACAATTTATCAACTTAAACGTAGAAATGACAGCACGTTCAAGAAATGCCAACACTCTCATTATTTAAATTGCGTTGCAGGAGTTTGAACAATTACAGAAAAACAAGTCAGTTTCAAAGCGTATCGACAGTATTTGACACCATTAAAGTTACAGATAATCTATGGTGTTTCAAACTGATCCATTGTCTCTTTAAAGATCATTTTTCTGTGGTAGTAGAAGTTTCAAAAATGTTATTTTGTTTGTTCTATAAACAATATCTAAACGATATTGAAAGGTACACGTTCTTACAGATCTTCGAAATCAACTATACTCAGATTTTAAGACGAAGCATCGGTTATCTAAAATCATAATGGTACGAAACTATCAAAAGGGGAAATAGAGCATGCTTAATATTTGAAAATAACCTAGCAGGTATTCAAGAAAAGTAGTATTGTTAAAAATGTTGTTAGTACATTTGAATAATTATCTTGCTTTTAAGGTACGTTTCTATAGGCCGCTAAGTAAGGACACAGTCGGAATCCAGAAAATATATAAAAGCTTTTACGGAATCGATAATTTATTGGTAGCTTTCTTAGAAGGACGTTCTGTCTTAATGGTAGTCCCACGGTGAAATATGGTGGTAAACTTGTCTGTGCGCCTTAAACATGGACTTATATTTCCGTTTGTTCGCTGAGTTTATCAATCAACTCTCTAAATTACCCAACAAAATGCAGACAATTTGCCGTTCGTAAAAAGGGACCGAAACAATCAATGAGGTTTATTGGAGAAAAAAGACAAAACGCGAATAATTGATAGAACGTCTTGTAGCGACCCGTGTATATTTTTGTCAGTTTGGATTGATTCTCGCAGAAAAGTCTTTTTTAGCTGATTTGGAGTGTTAAAAGGGTTAAATTGGCCATAGTGCTTGATTGGATTTAACTAGGACTTTAATTTGCCAATTAGACGGCAAATTACTGGTATGTTATCTATTCTTTTCATTCATTTAAACATACTTCTTATGGCGACAGATATGCATTGTGTTATGCGATGATTCGATGATTGCAATTAATTAAAGATTATTGCAGTTGTATAATGTATTTATCGTTTTATTTAAAAAAAGATTACATTGGTAAATATTGCAATAGATGCAAATATTATTAAAATATTGCAATAGATGCAAATATAATTAACATCATAGTAATAATCCTCTTTAAACATAACAGGTGCAGAAGTTGTAAAGAAATCAAATTAGGCAGAAAGTTTGTGGGTAAAGTTAACGTTAGCAGAACAGGGTAAATAAATTTCTGTTTGACGGAATATCATCGAAAAGAAGGTGTTTACTTGGTTTTTTATCCTATTAACCTTAAAAGTTTACCAATAAACATCGTAATACCAAAACTAGATTACCTTCACGGAAGCACATTAGGATGCACCAGTATATTCTTTTAACTGCTTAGTTTCATACTGCCTTTATGTATAATTCTTACTTGCTTGCGTATTGCTTGCCAATCATACTGTTATCACAGGACTCAAATTCTTGAAGCGTACGTAAATTCTGGCCCATGTTTGGTATTTTTAAGATCGAATTCATGTTATACAAATCAGGTACTCTCTGTTAAATGTTCTGAAATTTTAAGACTTTGTGAACTAAATCACATTATTTAAAAACATGGTAGGCACATTTTCTAAATTAAGGTAATCGCTAGACTCTTTTACTCTAGTCTTTTTCAGTCAGTCATAAGACATGAGAGAGTTGTCATAAAGATTTCTGTTCAGCTTGAATTTCGTATCAGTGATTACAACTGTATGTGGCACATACTGTGAATGCATTAATCTCTAGGCATAAATCTTCGTAGTTTTCAGTAAAAAGACATATTTGTGGGTTCTTAAATTCATGGCTTTTAATTTTAAAAAATTAATATAATTAAATATTCGCAAATCGATATGTCCACGAAATCCACGAAAATAAGTGCACCACGAAAATAAATGATTTCACACTACGACATTTTAGTCTAAACAATCGGTCTGACATTTGAAAGGTTTAATACGCATTTCATGGTAAAAATAAAGCACGAGCATAAAGCATAATTTCAAAAACCGTCAAATAAAAGACAGAATTAGTAAGAAATTGCATAAAATAATAATATTAACATTATTTGAACATAAAACTACACTAAAAGTTCACGGAACAGTGAACCTAAGGTGTAACCCCCTTGGAACGGCCGTAGTGTGGCGGCCGTAGAAAGTCTCCCCGTACATAGAGTCGGTTATGTAACCAGTAAAAAAATAGTTACCGTTGTCATGTAATGATGTTACAAACTGTACAATTAATCGAGGTTATCCGCGCAACCTATTTTTAGATTTTCCATGCTAGCTCATTAAGTAGAGTAATCGGATTTGCATGTCTAGGCGTTTTCGCCGTACGGCACGGGTTCGATTCTCAGCATGGCCAATATCATTTGGAACCGTCATTAAACATGTTTGTCACCGTGGTTTTATTAACCTTAGATAAAGTATTAGCTAGACACGTTAGTCTCATAATTCTGTCCGTTGTTTGTAACTATTTTTCTTGCGGTTTTCTTAGAGAAAGACATCTCCAGAGATTATTTCAAGTGCGACATGACACTGGAAAGGATAACGTTGGTAAAATTTTGTAACATTTACTTGTTAACGCCCTAGTGTTGGCTTTTCCAAGGCGGTGACCCCAAGGGTTCTATTTTTCGTTAATTTGTGTCGTTTCTTCTTGGAGAGGCTGTTCTTTTTCTGAATGTTGCGATTCCTGATATGCATTATTTCTCTTTTAGCGCTTATTTATTATTATCCATTATCTAATAGATTGTTTTTGTACGATTTTTGATTTAATAATGTTAATTTTATAGCGAAAAGTACAATGCCGTTTGGTCAACTTTGTGACTTTTTTCAAAGATTGATGTTAGCTGTTTGACGGCATCTTTAGCCGAATAATGTGAATACAATGCACACATATTAACAAACAAATAAATAGGACCTCGTTGTGCTTTTGATGGTGGCGAAACAGTTTAAGATTTCTTCTGACATTTAAGAGACCTTACATGAACTTCGCCTTACTTAAGAAATAAGACAAAGCTAATCTAACATTGCGTGAACATCCAGATTATTTGTCCGGTCCGTGTGCGAACTAACATCTTTAATAATTAAATGTCAAACAATGTTGATATGCTGTATTCACGGTATTATGAATGTTTTGTTATTATTGAGTACCTGAAATCTTTTTTCCTGTGACAATTTCTTAATCTATTATCAGCGTATTGAAAGCGTTAGAATATTTACTCCTTTATCAAAAAGCAGTGTGATGAAAGCGTTTAGAATTTCGATGATGTTTAATAAAAGATTAAACAAACAATTTCTTTTATTTCTAAGACATGAATTTTCGATACACTTCTCTTTCATCTGAGCATTATTGTTATATGTATAAAAGCAATAAATATAAAATATTCAGTGCCTTAAAACCCTTATTTATATATTTTAATGCAGATAATCAAAATTGTTCAATGGCTTGTCGGATGAACGTAAATAATTTAACATGCGCTCAAGTCAACATACTAGCGATTCTCCACATCGTTACTTTGAAATCCCCACTAGGTTTAAATTTCTCTGCAGCAAAAAAGAAACCTGACACTTTATAACTTTAAATAACTATGATAAACATCTGCAATATACATTTATTTCGCTACTTTACATTAAAGTTTCAGCCAAAACACGTTTTAATGCATCAGAAATATCAAAGCTCACAATTTAGTTATAGAAACTCATTCACTTCTCATTTTCTACCACAATTTACATAGCTGTCAATCTGATTTCGGGGAAATAGATCATATATGCAGCAACAGGTTTCTTTGTTTTTGTTGAGCATATATTTCTACCTTTGTCCTTGTCAAGTAGTTCACCATTCATGCGAATTTGCATGCGTGTTTGTGTAAAGTTACACACCAGCTAAGAAGTTTTACGAACTTAAAACCCTGCAGACATCGATTATATTTTACAGAATTCGGAACAATATTTAAAAGACAACAATAAGCCATAGGGAAAAGAAGGGGTATATTAACGATCAGTTTTGTCCCTGTAGAGTGATTTTCTAAAGAAATTGGAAACGATTGTCAAGAATTAAATTCTATACATGTATGTAGCTAGGTACTAAACTGTAGAGTGAAATCCGCAGTGCTTTTCTAAAGAAATTGGAAATGATTGTCAAGAATTAAATTCTATGCATGTACGAAGCTAGGTAAATGAAACATGAGTAAAATATATTAAAACTTGTATATTGCTTTAAGTATGATTTTGTTAAATCATGATAGCTTTAAGTTATAATTCAAGACTGTTAAACTGTTTGTAAAGTACAAAATTAATTTCAAATACAAAAAGAAAACACCTCATATCAGTAATAACCATATTCAGAAGACACAGCAAAGAGAAAAAGAGAGCACGGGTTCATAGAATTATCAACTTAAAATAAGAAACCACAAACAATTAAGGAAAAGCAAATCTGAGGGTGGACTGCCTTGGGACAGTCAATTGCATAACAATTTGCAAATAGGGGTTAAATACAGGTTCTAGGGTGAGCCAAAATATCAACTGATTAAAATTGATTTACTTAAATGATTTTAAAAAACTATGGCAAGTATGGATGTCATAGAATTAAAATTTGGCATGAAAAAATCTTGATAAGGAATTGAACTGAACTCTCAGATCATCGTAAAGATAAAACAAGGACAATGCTCATGGACGTTTTATTAACAAAGATATCTTTAAGCATTATATAGTTTAAACAAAAATGATAACATCTCCTTAAACCGATATAATCTGTTGGTTTTTTTGTTGTTGTTTTCTTTGTTCGCGGTCTGGGTGTCTTATTACCCGAACCACATGCGAGAATAATATGACCACTAGACAGGCAGTATATCTTTGCTATCCATCTTAAGAAATAAAAAAATGGATACTACAAAGCCTTCTCAATGGAAAATGAGAATCAGAAACAATGTTGTTGCTTTCTTGTTTTATTTTTTTTGTATTTATACAGATCTGTTTTATTTCGAACGTCACATTTCCCCATTGAGAACTTCCAAGGCACATGCTTGGCGTCATTATGTTACCTTTGTGACATTACTACCATAGAGGTTTATAAGTATCTTGCATTAGTGTGCGGTGAAGATGGAAAAAATCTGTCACCGAGGGGGAACTGTTTTGCGGGTACGAGGCTCTGCTGAGTTCCCGCTAAACAGTTCACCCAAGATGACAGATTTTTCTATCTTTACCGAATGTCTCATGTAAGATACTTTTTCTTGCATACCTTTTGCTCTTTCAATTTTTAGTTCCGGTTTTTAAAAAACCTGATACCCGGTCCGTTAATTTCATTGGTTTTCACCAGTGCTTGGGAGACGGATCGTACATCCCCGAGTAGGCGAGTCACGCGCTAAAACCTATTTGCACAATCATGAGAAAAATGATTTCCCTCGATGCTTTAAAAAATTATTATTTGAAACGTTAAAATTGACATATGGTATTCAAGAAAAAGTATACAACAAGTATTCTAGGGTCGGATGGAAAAACCCAGCACTCGGGAAAATGTTTTGGGCTGAAACCCAGTAGAGACTCGTTACCGCTTAAAACCATTTCCTGTTGCCGGATTTTCCCGCCAGAACCTCGAACACGCTACTTACAATCCAACATGATTTTTTTTATTATTTTATCTTCCTAGAAATCTTCATAAATACACTTTTACTATTTAAACAATTTGGAGGTAACATAATTATTAAAACACCACTATCAGATATTTATTTATGATAAATATCTTTTTATCGACCTTAATTAATACAGTAAACACATGCTTTTATCCCGGGTTGTCCGGGTTAGCTCAGTTGGTTGCTTTGTCGGAATAGCAGGGCTAGGCGCTGTGAGGGATCGCTTACAGGTAGAGGCAATACCATTTTTAGTGTACGTGTTTTAGTCAAGTGCATGATAGAAATGTTTTTGTCGAGAGAGTTCATGAATATGTGGTTTTGTTGTTGGTGTTGTTGTTTTGTTTTGTTTTCTTTTACTTTTTAAGTGTTCTCATTTTAAATATTGTTCTTACATGCACCAAGCGGTAAACAAACAGTTATAAAAAGGATATCTATCAGTTTAATTACAGTGGAATGTCTCTTTATTTCACCGGGAACATTCTATAATTCCCTGGTAAACATATAATTTAAAAATTGTAAAAATTGTTAAATCAAGAAGGTCATACAGCACAAATGGCCCAGCGATTTACAAAATCCAGGAATGCATGCAAACATTTCTCAACTTCTTCTTTTTGCAACGTAGCTACGAAAGTCTAGCGTGCGTGCAGCGTTCGAATGAAGGTGTTATGGAAATAGAAATTGAAGCAATTACTTTCATGTGTTAACATATTTCATAAGAATACTTCATGTAACTATTACAATTAAATCGATTAGTTTAATACATTTGTAATTTCCATTTTCATTTAAACCATTTTTAACCATTTTGCGAAATTTCGAATATTGGGAAAGAAGTTAAGTGGTAGCGAGAGAAAACATATTACATATAAAATGCTTAGAAATTTAAAGTACAAAGTGAGTGAACAAAAAATGGAAGTGCTAGACTCGGTGCTAGTGCTATTTCGTATTCGCTGGATAAAATTCCCAGAAATCAGAACCGTAAAGTTAGGACGCCTGAGAGACAAGCAGCAGACTGGAAGACAATTGTATTTCCAAATAAATTGAAAGAACTTGTAAATTGTAATACAGACCTAGTCACCCACATTTTATGAAATGTTAGAACATTGTCGTGCAATACATGCTTTATGGTGCTTGATCTTCAAATTTGTAAAATATTAAACGTTTCAGGCTTTTACTATGAATAGACAGACACAATTGTGCTAAAGACAACCTGTAAACATAGACATTTTTGAATAAAGACGTCTTGGTGGCTTTCTGACTTTCCGTCCGTCTACCCGTCCGTCCGTGCGTCTGTCTCAATTTTCACAGTTCATATGTGGTTAGTCTGTATTTTTAAGACGACGTTTGCTCATAGGTGTATTTTACTTGTTCATTGATACAAAATTTTAAAACAAAAAATTAGCATCAAATTGAGAAAAATAATGAGACCCATGCTAATAATACATTAAAACACGAACGTGGTTCAATTTTATGGGCAAATTATACATAGGAGCAATGAATTGTGACGAAATATGAAGTAGACTGATGCATAATACAGGGTTTATTTCAGCCGCGTCCTGTGAAAACTTGTGATATTTCCTTCAATGAATATGAATGAAGTAAAATATACAGTTCGCGCAATCAAACAACACTAAAAAAATCAATAAAAATAAAATAATAATAATAATAATAATAATAATAATCATCATCATCATCATCATCATAATAATAAAATAAATAATAATAATATAATAATAACAACAACAATTATGATAATAAAAATGAAAGTAATAATAATATTTGAACTTGGTGTGCCCCAACTACTAGTTCCTCAATACTTGGACTGAATATTTTTCATATGTTTATTCTTGGTTTCGAGGTGAATGTGTTGCTTTAGATTTTTTCGGCGTTAGCTGTCTAAGCTCACTTTTGACCTAGTTTTTCGACCAATGAAATGTTGTAAATAATACTCGTATTCTCTTATTATGCAGAGGGAAAATGAAATAAACTATTTCGATTGGTAGCTATTTACACCTGAGAGGCATCTAGCAGGCTGGAGAGGTATCTAGTTGGATTTTATTATTATGCAGCGGAAAAATCAAATAGATTAATTTGATTGGTTGTTAGTGGGTGTTGTATTGGAGGAAAAACATATTTACGATTTAAGTAACCAGTTAAGTCAATATTGATGGCTTAAATATAATATTATATGGAATATTCTTGTCGTCACTTGCATACAATACACAGTGTAAAACGACAGAGAAGTGTTCTTACTGGTTCCTTTCTAGTTCCTTTGATACTGTTTGTTAATTTCAAGTTCGTAAGACAAGTTCATTATAGTGTAGTGGCTAACACTCTCGCCTCTCAAGCGGAGGCCCCGGGTTCAATACTCAGGACGGACACTTTTTTTAAACTTAATATACGTAAAAGTTGGTAGATTTCGCTCTTGTAACAGGCTGTTATTATTTATATTTATTCAATTTCAAGGACATTTATTCATCATGAATTCTCACTCTACACGAGGTATTTTATTGAAACTGAATATTTTGCTTCTTTAATCGACTTGTTATCACTGTATGAAATTGTTGCAACAGCTTCAACATTTTTTTGAAAGACACTTTCAATGAATTTATGAGTTGTCATGATTCGGTCGCTTAATCTCTAAGTCATACTAAGAAGGCAGGGAGGGTTCGTCAACAGCTATAACAAATAAAATAAAATAACTAAACTGTGTCTGCTTTGCCTCTTTGTATTTCTTTCTTTCTTATATACATGTATATATAAATCTTTTCCATCAACGCCGTTTATCTTTTTTAAAGATATTTCTTGTTTCTGCATTTGTTTGTTTTTGTGTTGTTGTTTGTTGTTTTTTTCTTGTTTTGTTTTGTTTAATTTTGTTGTTTTTCCAAGTTTCATTATAACATTTGTGGAAATTTATTTGGCTTTTATAATAACAATTAACTACATCATGCCGATATCTACATGTAAAACTAATTATATATGGATTAAGAGAATCGACAGCACAAACATTATATATTTCTAAAGATGCACGAGATTATTATTTATTATACTGTTATTGCTTTCTGCGGAAACATGAACAAACGAGGCATTTATTATATTTTCTCTGCTGTGCAGTTATAGTACAACTTCCACCGAAGTCTTTAATATTAGCCTGAAACAAGAATTTACATTACAAACGCCGTGAATAATCAGGATGATTTCTCCCTTTCAAAAAGTTCCACCAATGCAAAATTGAATTTGCATTTGTAGTGAATATAACGACCGGCTTCTGGGATCAATACGTTCCCATTTACTAATGCAAATGAAGTTTCTTTTGACAAACAACCGGTAGACACGCTGTCATTTTGTGGATTTTATGCGACAATTCGATTTCTTTCCTACGATTACTTATTAAACTTCTCTTATCAGTAGCTTCCAGGCAAAACTATGAGTTTCTTCGATTAATCAGTTCTTTTATTGAAGCCGTTTACATCTGAACGAAGTCTCGAGTGCGATAAATGCAGGAAATTCAATAACGTAACTTCCATGTTATCGCAGGTTGGTTTTCGACGTTTTATTATTATGTTGCTATTTTGCATAGATGAAGCACTGCGAAAACTACTTAAACGATAGATGATATAACATGTAATTCCACAGAATATTTCACTACCACAAATGTTCATTCTACCAGGGGCCTTATTATTTAAGCAAGGTCAATGAGGTTATGCAAATTAAATGACGAACAAAATGATTATATTTGGGGTATTAAACTATTTGGCATTTGTTATATTTACAAATACTATTAGGAGCAATATTTGTAGTATAAAAGTATATTTATCAACAACATACTTGAATAGATAAAAAGTGAATTATGAAAGCCACCAAATACATCAATTATGAAAATATAGCATGTTCGGTTTGATTTAGCCTGTCAAACATAGGCGTTAATGAAAATGCATATTACTTCCCATGCTGCCTACCATTCGGTTTAGCACAACTTAATACCGTAAATGGGTTTTATTCGCGAGCATAATATGTTCGCTATGTTCGCGACCGTCGTGAATTTGCTTAAATAATATACCTCAAATATCCCCAAATAACTTTAGCGAAGTGCACAATATTACTTAATTAATTTCTGCTGGTGCACATTTGGTAAAATTACAACCGCGAAAATTTAAATAATGGCAAAATCGCGAAAAGTTTCGGTCGCGAAAATAACCCATTATACGTTATTTACACCAGTAAACAGTAAAATTTTTATCCAACCCAACTGACAGTGTGTATATTACGGTAAACATGAAACCTTTAAAATTAATACCATTCTAGCGGCGTATAGTCCCTACGTAAAGGAATAGGTTTCTTCTTAACGAGAAAATAATGGCAAGAAAGAGAATGAATTGTTTTGAGGTTGAATATGTACTTCGAATAAGTTCGGATACAAGAATAGTAAATTTGAAGATATAAAAACATTTTATGCCTTCATAGTCAGTGTATCCTGACTCATGTCTTTCAAACAATCAAAGAACGTTCAGCAGCCGTGTCCTTTGTGGGAAAATTTGTTTCAAAATTAAAATATAAAGCTTCGGCTGTATATATAATAAATAACAGCTATAAAATCTGAAATTCAGTTTGCTCTTTTATAGATGTCGGTGGAACTTTTTACCAATTACGGCTGGAACAGCTGCAAATTTTAAATATTTCTTTTTATTTCTCCAGTTGAAGCTGTTTTTTATTTTGTCTCGAGTAAATTAGAATGAAGGCCAATCAATAACGATCCATCTTATTATCACAGATTGTTTTTTATTCTATTCCATGTTGCTTTTCACAAAAGCACTACAAATTTCGCTTGATGTCTTTATGGCTATTAATGATTTTATTACCAAATTATTAAATCTAACTGAAATTTTCAAAACTACCAGGGAACCTATAATAGTTTAAAGACTCTTTAACGAATATAACTTAACTGCACTCAAATTCTCAGCGTGTGATATCATGCATATTGGATGTCAATTTGAAAAAAAACAACAACACAAGGTTAGTTAAGTAACCATAATTAAGTGAAATCGCGCAAGCAATAGTTTTAGTTTGCACTCAGGCAAGCTATTGTAATTGATACAATTAAACAAAACACGCGAAAAAGAATTTTACTTTAAGCTTTGCAAAACAAAACGTCAGAGCCATTGAAACATTCTTTATAAAAATGTCTTAGAAATTTCAATCAGGTTCATGTTGAAGGTACACGTACCTTTTTACACGATAAGCAAACAATTTGTTAATAGAAACAAGAAATATCTTTTAAAGAGATACCCGGCGTTAATGGAAAAGATTTCTATATATAAGAATGAAAGAAATATAGAGCGGCGAAGCAGACAAAGTTTAGTAATTTTATTTTACTTGATATAGCTGTAGACGAACCATCCCTGCCTATTTAGTATGGCCTAGGGATTAAGTGATCGAGTAATGTAAACCCCATAAATTCATTGAAAGTGTCTTCCTAAAAATGTTGAAGCTGTTGCAACGATTTTGTCTGGTGATAATACGTCGATTAATTAAATAAGTAATGTCTTTACCTATATTAATTCAGTTTGAATAAAATACCTCTTGTAGAGTTAGAACTCAAGGTGAATAAATGTCCTCAAAATATAATAAATATAAATTATAACAACTTGTTTCAAGGGCGAAATCTGCCAACTTTTACGAACAGTAACTTTAAAAATTTAATCCGGGGCCTCCGCTTGTCAGGCGATTGAGTTAACCACTAAACCAAAAATTTTTTGTTTCCGAATTTGAAATTAACAATCAGTATGACTTAACTGGTTATTTATACCATAAATATGTTTTTCTCCGATACAATTATCGCTTTTAAAACTAAAATGCCCGAACATGTCAGTGCCAAGTAAATAGTTACGCACAATATAAAAACCGTTACGGTAATCTTAAACAACACCCACTTACAACCAATCGAAATAATCTTGTTGATTTTTCCCGCTGAATAATAAGCTTTATTTACAACATTTCGTTGGTCGAAAACTAGGTCAAAAGTGAGCATAGACAGCTAACGCCGAAAATTGAAGGTTGTGCAATACTAAAAAGCAAATATTTATGACAAACCAATAATGAAGAATAAATGTTTCTACAGGTTTGAATATTTTATTCCAACGATGTCAATTTTGGGTCAAAGCTGAGTTACATAGCTGAAA
Source organism: Corbicula japonica (assembly GCA_038501625.1). NCBI lineage: Eukaryota > Metazoa > Mollusca > Bivalvia > Venerida > Cyrenidae > Corbicula > Corbicula japonica. The sequence continues at coordinate 3,535,319 of JAZAYU010000007.1, read as the reverse complement.
CTGTCAACAATGTACATGAAAAGTTTGGTTATAGCCCAATCTTAAAAAAAGAAATAGAAGCGACACTCATCCATAAAATACTGAAATATATATATCAGGAATGGTCACACTCACAAAACACACCCTCCCCACGCAGCAAAAAAGAGGAAAAGAGAGAATGTTTGTTATAAGTATGTACATTCAAATAAGACGTATTAAGTGATAATCATGTTAGCCGCGCCATATGACAACCAGTCTTCGGAAAGTTTACACATTTCTCTGAAATAGCGCCGAAAATTTAGTTTAAACAATATTTATATAACAAATAGCATGTTACAAGTACATAAACGTATATGGTCACACTATGGTATGAGAATGTGGAAACAAGTTCCCGAATCTTATGTTAATCCATTTTCTCGATTAAAAAAATATAGGCGGTTACATACATTTAATGTTCAAGATATGAAAATGAAGCATACAATTTTAAAATCGATTTTAGTTTGTGTTTGCTAAGGATTATTCTTTTTGTTCAAAAAGTAAACTATTTTAAGTAGAGTTTTAAGCGCCGAAAAATTGTGGTAGTCAACATTGAATGTTATATATTTGGCGGGAAATAAAATAGTAAAGTCAAAATGTGTAAAATTATTGTTAACTGTTGTGCTTTGTCTGAAGAATAGTAAAACCTAAAATAGCTAAAATACGAGAAAAAATATTTTTACATAATTATGATCAAATATGAATTTACTTGTAATTTAGTATTAAAAATGTGAAATATGCATATAAGGAAGAAATCATCCAGAAGAGTCAGTCTCCCCACACAGCCAAAAAGAAGAGAGGAAAAGAGACCTTCGGTAATACAATGTTTAATTTCAAAATAGACACCGCAAACAATTAACGAACATCAGACATTGGTAACCGCCGTAAAACGGTTAGTAGCAAAAATAATTGCTACTTGGGGATGGGGGTTAAACCATCCACACACTTGTCCCTAAAAAGAATTTGCCTCACAATTTGTGATCTTTGCCCTTTTCTGCATTATGTACATAATTGTCTGAGAGTACTGTAACAAATTGCTCAGTTAACTAACAAAGTAGAAATCGATTATGCCAACCTAACGTCCATTATTTCTAAAAGTGGTCGTTCGTAGAAATACATTCTGATAATGGTAGATGTATTTCTCACTAATTTGATTTGTTACGGTGTTTATCGAAATGTCAATAAGCACTTAAAGTTAAATATCACCTAATAAACTGTTTTCTCACTGGAATTCTTCGGGGATATAAGAATCGTAAGGATGTGACAGAGTCTTGTTATTTCTTGAGTGTTTCTGAACATTCTACAGAATTTACAACTTTTCTTTGGAAACAAGTATTGGTATAGGGTATAGTAAATTGAGGAATGTTTCGTCGAAATATTTAAGCATATGTTTCTTTTACATTAAAGTTATTTTTTTTTTGGGGGGGGGGGGGGGCATTTTTTGCCAGGGCGTTGTACATGTATTTAATGAGATCAGTTTCATTTAAAATGATTCAGTTTAAAATGATATATCACAATGTTTTCCTTTCGGGGCGCGTCACGGTAAAAAAGGTAAAACGTATCTTTGAAAAGATAAAGCGTTGAAATGACGTCTAAAATATTAGATCTATTTTTTTTATTTCACCACTCTTTTACTTGTGTATACATTTATTTATCTTGCCAACATTCTTATCATGGTCGCAGTATGGTGTTCATCAAAACATTAAAATTGTAAAAAAGACATTATATTTAAAAAAACGATGAAAACACTACACGAAAGTCCATAAATACGTATCGCGGTTAATGTGATTCAACATAATAAAACAAGATAAATAAAAGCTTAAACGTGAAAAATGTTACTGTGCTTTTATAGGACTTTTTTTTTAGATGAATCATCAATCGTTGCCGTAAGCCGCTTCCTTGAAAATAAAAGAGCTCTTAAATGGCCGGGATGTTAGATTGTTGGAGTTAAATAAATCCTTAAAGCTTTCTTTCACTAGAAAGATGACCAAGATAACCAAGTTGGTTAAACGTGTAGATTAGTTGGACTTTATTCACAAATGCACATTGATTTTGTTTATACATTAAGACCTTTTCTTAAGATTAACCTGTGGGGAAAAGTCAGTGAGTGTAGCCTTGAATCAGTTAAATATGCTTCATTATCAGCAATAACCACATAAAGAAAACACAGCCTCACGACACAGCCAAAATGTGGAATGAAAACAGATCGTAATAGCGTAAAACATGTATTTCAACATGAAATTTTTAAACAAATAGCCAAAACAACATTTAACAACACAAGAACCTGAGGGATTGCCGCTTTGGAATAGAGCAGTAAGTGGCAAATTATTTTGCTACTGCACACCATGTTGCCTCTTGGCATTTGATCCGTTTCCCTGGTGCACTAACTTTAAAATTGCCAGTTCAGATTTTCAAGTCCCAAAATTACATTTGACACTGTCCTAGCAAAGGCGTTAACATCGTTAGTTCCCATTTGTATTTATATTCAGATGCATATTGTTTAATTTTTTTACTGGTCTTATTTTAATCTAGCTTTCTTTGGCTCTATGACAAAGGTGTATTTAAAAACACTTTGAATGATGCCAATTTCATTTAAAAACACAAAAATCTAAACTATTTCACATCGCCTTAGTAGTATTAAATTGGTGTACAGCTTTTATGAACAACAAAGTTTGTGTATCTATCATATATGCCTGTCATAAGTCCTTCGGTTGAATAATAATAATAATTATAATAACAATAATAATAATAATAATAATAATAATAATAATAATACACTTTTTTGCAATTTGCTTTAATGAACTTATTCCATTATACTATAAATTATCATGTAACATAACCAATAAAAATTATTAAGGGATGTTTTATGTTAAGAACTTCATGAAAATATGTACAGTAATCATTTTGTTTCCCGATATCAGAAGGTTTACATTTTATATATTAAATGAATTATTTGGAATACAAATTGCTTCTGGTAATGTTTAATGCAGGCAAGCAGAAAGAATAAATCATTCACTATTCTATCACGAATAATCATCAGTAAGCAATACATTCATAGCCCAAATAGAACTTAATTTTCGGAGCGACATAGATATAACGTTTTTTTTCTTTCCGTCTTTTATATTGTTTGATTTAAAATGATTAGCACAATCAGACGAGAGCGTCTTGCTCTCCATTATAATCCTTATTGCCAGGGGATATGCTTCGCTATTAACAACATAGTCAAGTTTCCTCAAAATACGAGCCTGTCTCATCATATTTCATTTTATCAATGCTGCATGAAGAGGAATGCCGCGAGTGAAATCTAGCAAGTCAGGCGTTGACAACTCTTTATCGAAAGTATTCCTTAAGGTATTTACTCGGTGTCTTGTCCTTCACGAAAATGGAAACAGATTTATTTTGTCATTGTTGCAGCCGTACGAGGCACTTAATTTTGTCAATTATCTATTTTAGATCTAGGTAAAGTGCAGTTTGTCTGCAAGAATTTGCATAATTGTGATTATTCTGTTATTCGTTTGCTAAAATTGAAGGTCTGACTTTCTAAGTTGTCGGTCAGATCTGCATCGTTGTTATTTTGTTTTATTTTTGTTTTGTTTTTTTGCTATAATTATACACACGTTTACGGTTATCTAACATTTTCCACCGTTACATCTAAGGTACATAAACTTGTAAATGAATTTGATTCGCGTAGAATAACAGTTACCAAGGTTATAAAACTGAGCATGGAAACCAGTCTCAAATCTCAAGCATCTGATTGGCTAAATTGGCGACCAGTCGCCATTTCAGCCAATCAGATGCTTGAGATTTGAGACTGGATTCCAATCTCAGCTTTATAACCTCCAGCCCAGTTTAACTTAAACAATAGTATGCATATAAGAAAAGCCTCAAACGTAAAACACAGTATTATCATAGAGTCAATAAGTAGAAAGGCAGATCAATATGGCTAATTTGATTCAAAAAGAAATGATACCTCACAAACAATTCAGGAAAACGTTTAATAAAGGTGTGACCGTCTTGGAACGGTTTGTAGCAAACAGTGGGAAAGGTTAGTAGGAAATTATGTTTGCCACTGGGAATTCAAACCATGATTTACAATTTCCCAAAATTCAAGCCTGCATAGCAAGATTCTCATTAACAATTATGTAGAATGAATTCAAATCAACCAACCTGCAAACCTTCCCGGCGATGGTCGTAGCATGTAGTTGGCTGCATGCAAACACATAAAACATCACTAGTTGGTGTAGCAAAGCCAAGCAGAATAAGTAGCTACCAGGTCCCATGATTATAAAACTAAACTCAATTTGAGCATGACAATTTTAAGGCTTCAATTTCTTTCCATTGTCTAAAACATTTTAAAATGAATATATGACACAATTGGTCTCAATAACAATTATAAAACAGATACTTATTTCTTATTTATGAAGTTGTTCATTTTCTAGACGTTTCGTGATTTAGCACAGAATTGAGTTGAGCGTAAAAAAGGTTTTATTCATCACGGTGCCTGTTTCCTAACTACCACTCCCACAGCAATATTTAAGTGAAATGATCACAGTGGTAGGAACAAAAAAAAGTCTATTGATATTAAATAGATGAAAAGGGAACTTAAAAAAGCAACCGAATGATACAAAGGAAATTTGATGTTAACTGTTAAAGAAATGTAGTTTTTTGTTTGAACTTTAAAAAATGGGAAGCCATTGATGAAAACACATTTCTACAATGCACGTTTAAAAGGATTTTGACGTTACAATTCAAAAGTGTTTGTTTTATTTTGTTTTTCATTTATACTATATAAGTTATTGATTTGTAAATACATGTTTACCTTTAACCTTTAGAATGTGATAGATATATTTTATTTCCGGTATTTAACGCGTTACGACTGAGTAAAATGATAAAGAAGGAGAGCACTGTAAAATGTGCTGGATATTTACTTAAGCTTTCCAGATGCGAAGAATCAGTATGACATTATAACTGTATATCAATGTTCTGTTTAAATAAGAGTACACAAGGACGATTTTGAATAGTTACTTTCCAGTTTACAATAGTAACGTCAGTTCGTTCTTCGGCTGTTATAAAGTATAGGTTATTGTTTATTTTGGAGACTCGCATGTAAATTAAACGGTCAGGAGCAGCGCAGCTGAGCGACTGTTTAACTTTTCATTCAAGCCTCCAAATAAATTATAACGTATAAAATTATCTAAATTATTTTTGTAACTGACAAAACAGTTGCCGCATACATTACCATGGGTATACACTAAATTAGCAGTTAAACTGAACTAGATGAAAAGGGAACTTTGAAAGCCAACGAACACGACAAATATGAAACTATTGCAGGCTTGGTTTGACTGAGCCTGTTCATGGGCAGTAATGGAAATACATATTACTGCCCATGCCACCTAGCCCCGGGTTGAGCGCAAATCAATGTTTACACCAATAAACAGTACAATTCTGATTCATCCCAAACGATGGAATGCATATGACGGTGAACATGGATGCGGTATTTCCAGATTAATACCATTCCGTGTTTGGCGGCGTATGGTCCCCAGATGAAAGAATGGGTTTGCCCTAAACGAGAAAACAATGGGCGGAACTAAACGGAATAGCCAAAGGCAAAATTTAAAAAGCAGGAAGTATATCTTAGGGGTGATTGCACAATATCCGAATTTGTTAAGGTTGGGATATTGAAACCACTCATCTATGAACTGGCCGAAATATTTAAACAAAGGCAATTTAAGAAGTACTATTGACTTAGTACATAAGTATCGTGCTCAACGACCTTCAAATACGACCTTGAAAGGTGTTTTGTTACGACTCGTAAACATACACTGAGAGAATATTTTAGAAAGCGAATTATGTCATTTGTTTATCTTAAAACACCATAGAAACATACCTGACTCAAGGAAACGAGTGTGACAATCTTTTGTTTGGAGCAAAGGTGTGCACAATAAATACATCTTTTTATCGCATGACGAAACAGTTTTTATCCTGATCAACCGGCACATTCGTGGAGTGTGATCAGATCTACACTGTTTGCTTTTGCGTTTAGATTCACAAGGTTATTTCTGCCTTAAACAGAGCAAATCCGGATCAGATGACATTGTTGTGCTCTGTGATCTGATTCTACAGTTGTCGCTTATGTGATAACATACGAATCTAAGAAGTAAATGGTCAAAAACTCAAAGTTGAAGCTTAAATCAATAAATAAATCATATCATTTGCCTCTCTTTGTAAGTCACTCCTACTATCACACTTCAAAAGACTTAAAAGACCGTTAACGAACTATACATATTCATTATTAAATATATTAACAATAATATTGAGCACATCTACTATAATAAACTCATTTCAGACGCGCAACATTATTAGAATTAAGGTTCGAAAAAATAGAAAACAATGCATTGTCATTGACTCAAAAATAATTTTAACCATTATTAGACATTAATGATCAAGCATACATGTATAATATTAAATGACATGAAAATACACACATACGCATAAGGATTAAATTCATGCGGTTCATGCATTGCCAATTAAATTTTAGCTTATAGCTTTGTATCAATGTGATAATTTGGAAGTGAAAATAAAATATTTAAGCAAATGCAGACCTTTCCATTTAGACAATTAGGTAAACAAATAACACCAAAATGTTATAAACAACGATAACAAAACTAACCGTGGAAAGACATAACCTTAGGACTAAACTGACAAAACAAAATTAAACTAAGTTTGAACGGTCCATGAATAAAACTTGCATACCATATTTTAATAATTCGCCATGTTTTCATGTAACATATCTTGGCAAGTTTTGGAAGAAAAGCGAATGGTCTCTACAGAAACTTGTCACGATAGAAGACATTAAGTATTGATTTGCGCCTTGTTTTGAGCGGAATTTACTTCATCGTAATGCGAGGTTGATTAGAGACGAAGGCTGCGATAATGAAGCCTTGTTATCAATCTTTTCCCTCTATTTATTACCAAAGAAAGTAATTGGGACATGTAAAGAAAATGCTCTGTGTCATGAATAAGACAAACGAATATAATAACTTGTTACAGCTCTAACGACACATTGTCTATATGCTGTTGCACTGTATGACCATTTAACCAGCGGCATCTTCTTGGCTGATGATTCAAACCTACTGGTGAAACATTATTATAATTACTAAACTATAATGACGATAATTCTTTAAAATTTAATAGTATAGTCATACTGTTCTACAAAATACATGACGCTGTGGCGTCACTTTGTCCACTGCACTTTATGACCATTTAATCAGGTGCTTTTAATTAGTTGATGTTTGAAATTACTCCTGAAACATTTTAATACAATAATCCTTTGGACAGTTTAAACAAAGTTACATGTATTTACAGAACAGCTTCATTGTATGATCTTGTGCTTTTACTTGGCTTTATAATCCACCAAATAGTTGTGGCGGCAATTTTGTTCGCAGGCTACTGCAATTTATGGCCACTTTACCAGATGATTTTATTTGGTTAAAAAGCAAAATATACGGCTGAAACATTTTAATTAAATAATCGGGATGAAATATTCCAAACATAATAATCTCTAAACTTTACAAAAATACAAAAAATAAACATTAATTACAATTCAACAGCCACTTAATGCATTTCTACACAGTACAAAAGCATAGACTACTGTGAAATTGTTAGTTTTCATCGGGTACTTTTGTGGATTTCGTAGGTAGATTTGTACACGAATTTAACTGATCACGAAACGAGGAATCGTAGTTCACAAAATTAAAATCCAAGAATTTAAGTATGCATGAAAAACCACAAATTTGCGAATATAAGTACATCCCGAGGGCTGAAGGTTATAAAGCTGAGATTGGAAACCAGTCTCAAATCTCAAGCATCTGATTGGCTGAAATGGCGACCAGTCGCCATTTCAGCCAATCAGATGCTTGAGATTTGAGACTGGTTTCCATGCTCAATTTTATAACCTTGGACACAGGGTATTTACGTGTAATGGAATTAATGTAATATAAAAACGATTACATAACGTAACAAGGCCTGTACCGAATCAATATAATAAGGGAGTGTTGTACAATACCAAATATTTGTATATTCCAAAAAGTGCCTCATGAAAACAATGATTTGGAATTTATTAATAATTCATATTCATTCAATCTGCACACAAAAACTGCTACTTTAACTTAGAACAAAATTAAACATCATTATCACATCCATGCTCTATTTTCCTCTCTGCATTTTGTCTGTGTGAAGAGGCTGTGCCTTATGGATATGGTCACTCCCGATGTGCATATTTCACTAAAAAATAATCCACTTAAAAGCGTTTGTTAAAAGGGTAAAGGCATAAAACTATTTAATCCAGTTAGTAAAAAGCATTAGGCTTAGACACAAAACAAAAAGGATAAAATGAGGGCATTTTGTCATTCGGTCAGCTTGTTCTATTTTGCATTGCATGATTACATGGTTTTCTACAGCAAATTGCGAGAATGTAATATTCAAGAATATTATAGAATTTAATGGTTCCGGCTTTGTTTTTCAAGGGTCTGCACAAAATAAGGATAGACATATTTAAACCATCCCCTTTTTTCACAATGCTTGTCCATTCTGTTTAACGACGTTTTGTTTCCGTCATTTACGAAGATTATACCGTCAAATGTACCATACACGCGCACCAAAAACATTGGTTGGGCTGACAAATTACATCTAAACACGCAAACCGATCGTATTGTTATATGGAATTGTGTGATTATAGAACGTTGTACTAAGTGGAACAATGTTTAATTTTATTTTCGTGTATCAATCAATGTGCTATCTTCACACTTGCCCTTATTTATAGCGGCGAATTAATATTCACAATATCAAGATACGAAATATATTAAAAAAGACATATTTTTTTGGTGTCGCTTACCATAGTATTACCATACCATAAGTTGTTTTCAGCAGAAAACATTATGTAATGAGTATAGCGTTCAATATAACAATCCAAGTATATAATGATGGTGAAGACTGCTGTTAATGTTGACAAAACATAACAAAATACATAGATGTTCGTGAACAAATAAAACAATATTACTGGAATATATAATTGTTTACGCTTCCTTGAAAACTGTTGTAAATTGATTACCGCTTTGAAATAGCAAATATGAGCCTCGTTAAGGGTAAATGTTTCTTTGGTGATATTTTGACCACGTGACTTTAAGTTGCCGCTATTTTTAGAAATATTAAAAACTATTTAATAAAATTAATTATTCAAAGCCACCGAACACGACAAATATGAAAATATTGCAGGCTCAGTATTATTGAGCCTGTTCATGGGCAGTATTGAAAATAGATATTACCGCACATGCCTTTACTACTCAAAAGTTCTAAGTGCACATCTAATAATTTTGACTTTCCGAACTATTTGATTGAATCTTTCAAAATATTGTAAATAACAATGAAGGAGTATCAATATCCTATTAACCAACACAAAAAAAAATTTGAATCTGCATAGCGCAATTAAAAAATAAAAACAAGTTTACAAAATGTAGCTCACTGGTAGACAGAAAGCAATTCTCAAATAAATAATCATTGCATCCGCTATCAGTTGTGATCATTTTCTCATCTTTATATCATCAATACTTGATGTAAATCTAAAGGACGTGTTGTGGTTTGTTATTCCATTGCAATAAAATAACTTCCTATAGTTTCATAATGTTCTGCTGGGCACGATGGGACAACACACTCTTCTCTGTTTTATCCATAACGTGTTAACGTGAATGTCAAGGAGAAAATTCTATTTTCCTCACATTGGTTTGTGCCAAAGGTTTTTGAGTGGTCTAGCGATTTGGAACGATGCAATTCTCTATGACAGATGTGAAACAGCCTTTCCGAAAAAAAAATGTATTTATTTCGATTGCAATAGACCGGTAATTCGGACACGTTTTTAATATTTCTGACGAAATAAACGTGATTTTCGAATAACTCGATTTTGAAATCTAATTGATTTCATTTAATTTAAATTTTAGAGTTTTAATATGTGGGCACCTATCAAACAAATGCAATTCTAAAATTAACGTTTTTACGTTCTTTTACTTAAATATTTAATGACGTAAATGAGTAACGTCAACGTCCAATGTAAGCAACGTTATCAATCTAGAAAAAAGTATCATTTGTTTTTTTTTCTTATAACGAAAAAATATGCAAACATGAGACATTTCTTTTGCATTTACGAATAGCATTAGGATTTTTTGTAATTAATTTAAAGTTGTGCCAGTTAAAAGCATTTTGACGCAACTTTCGTGGTCTTCAGTAGTCAAACGTTCCATAGTTTTAAAATGTTGGTGTGTTTTCTTAGATTGTCCGGTGTCGGTGAACATGTGGAAAACGAAATTGGTGGTAATAAAGTCAATTTCGATTGCCGCACAGGGATAACGCATAAATAGCGTATGCCGACGTAGATGACGTAATACGTAAAACAAATGCACAGTTTTCAAATAATTATTATTGTGTGATCTAATTTAACATAATAATGTAAACTTTCTTTAAATTATGATAATTTTACTTTGAGATATTCAACATTAAAAACTGTGCACTTAGAACTTTTGACATGTGTAGATCGTTGTTTTCAGATAACATTCTATAAGCAGCGGCGTATGGTCCGCAGATAAAAGAATGGGTGTGTCATGAGAAAACAATAGCATAACTGCACAAAAACGACTTTCGTCATATAATCAGATAAACAAATCCTGCGTATCACAGAGAATGCCAAATAGCAAAACTTAAAAATCAGGAATTATAGGTGTTCATGTGTATTTGGGGTGATATACAGGAATGGATATTGAACGGGTTCTCACGTTTATTGCTTTTGGCGTTTATTAAAACTGATTATTGTATAACCATGCTCTCTTCTCTCTACTTGTTGGTTGTGTGGGGAGGCTGTGTCTGCTGGATGCGGCCATTCCTGATATGCATACTTCAGATTTGTTTTTTGAGATACAGGACGAAATAATGGTATAAAAGTATTTAGGGCGACTGTCAACAGATATAAGAATCGTGCTTAACGACCTTCAAGAGACTGTGATATTGACTTCTCTATTATTTTTCAAAGCATCGCTTTCCTATTTATTTCAAGGTAACAGCCAAATAACTATACTTATTGAATGAATGTCAAGACAGCCAGCCCAGATATTTTGCCATTTAATTTTGTCAATAAATTGTCTCTCTCATTTCAGGAATGAAACAGATCACGTGACTTTTCAGTAGACGGTAAGCATTGGTTTTGTGAATATAGTTGCTTACCCACTTATTTAGAGTATACCTAATTAAACGCCCTATATAATTCGAAGATTGATGTCCAGATTTGAGCTGGTGCTCGTTTGGAACACAAAGTGTATTACACTTGTTAACGCATGGTTGTAATTAGGTTGAGAACCAATCTATCAAAAATCAAAGTAAATACTGGGATTTTAAGCAATTCGCTTACATTAATGACGTGAAATTTCAGCTGGTATTTATGGAAGGTAATGTTTAAATTATTACTGTCAAGGGTTTACAGGAAACTTTTTAACAATAACGTAAACTCTCGATCATTCCTGTCATCGTGAACCTACTGATTAAATATACAGTTGTATTTGCCTATTTAAGGTCATTACGTACCAACCGTTTTGCTTGGATTTGATTGTGTGCAACCGTATGCAAAATTATTCAAGTAGTGGGCGAACACATGTTGGTGTTTGTTCATATAAAATCCAGACGGGACATGCGTGAAATTGGTTGGGTAAATTAATCTCACGCTGGTCCCGTCTGGCTCCAGAACCTTATTTAACCCATACCCCACTGACTCCTGATGGAGCTCATGTTAAATGTTTGTGTTGTCGTTTTGAATTTGAACATATGATCAAATTGAGCTTTGCTTTTTTGTTTATACGTTTATGTTGTATGACGAGGCTGTGGTTTCTGAATGTGTTTTTTCTTAATAAATTGTTAAATGGAAAACAACGCATTTTTAGTTAATACAACGCGTTCCGACTTTTTAGTCTTCGACATGTACGATATTGCTTTTCTTAATATGCATATTTCACTTTGTTTTCAATAAATTGTACGTTATTTAGGACTTCGTTCATGTAGATGGGTGAAAAGCAAAGAAAGTATGCTTTGTTATTATCTGTCTTGCTTTTGCTTTCAAACGGTCCAGTCAGTCTTCATGATAAACACAGAAATACAAAGGGCCCAAGTTTCCTAGAAATGTGCCAGTAGTGTTTATTAAAGTTATTTTTTCAATTTTGGAAAACTATGCCCGGAAATGCTTTAAAAATATAAGTTTCGGGCCATTCTTGCTATGTTGCATTTTATTGCAGGTTGTTTAAGATTTTTTTAAAGCTTATGTGTTAATATAGTCCCTAATTGTTTCGATTGTTTTATTATAGTTCAAGTTTTGCAAGTAAAACATTAACATCATCTACCATTGTTTGAGCCTCAGTGAATATGTTTTTTGTTTTCTGAAATATAAACTATATGAAAGCCGTTTCAAAAAAGTAAAATAAGCACAACAGGAAATGCCACATTCAGAAGACACCGTCTCCCCAACAGCCAAGAAAAAGAGAGGAAGAGAGAGCATGGTTTATAAAATTACTCTTTACAAAACAGTCACCGCAAACAATTAACAAAAATAAGAAGCTGATTGGTTACCGCCTTGGAACCCAACCATCAGCCTATAAATCTTGTATGCAAAAGCGCACAAACATATAAAACATAAGAAGCTAATTGCATTGCAAAGCCAAAGGAGTGGGTTCTCAATGATCTTACCGAGACCAGAGCCTATGAAGTCAAATCAGCAAGATTACGATGACAAAGAAGGAAACAAATCGTACATCTAGGTTCTTTTAAGAAAAGATTTCCCCATAATCCTCTATTAATCCTTAAACCCCTGCCACAGTCGTGCAACCAAAGAGGTTAGCATTAAGTTTTTCTTATCAATGTGTATCCGACTTGCAGGAACCATGTATCATTGTGCCTTAAAATATAAGCCCAGTCTTTTTTCTTTATCATCCCATATTAAATCTTGTAAATAAGTAAAATTCAGAATCATTTAAAAGATAAAAGTCATTGATAAGAATAAACACGATATTTGCTGACATAAAGCCTTATGAACAGTTTCTCTTTTGCTTGGAATACAAATGTATGGTAGCATAAAATATTTTTATGACGAAGTCCTTTTAGCTTGAAAGGGCTACAATGTGAAAACCTGTCTGCCAACACAATTAAAAGGTATTTATGAACTATTAATTACTCTTTAAAACCCTTGTTAGCGTAATTTGCTGTTAGTTTATCTATATCATGCTTGACTTATATTCTGATTTTAGGAACGTAGAAACGGATTGGATTATATATTATTCTTAAAACAGAAATAAATGTGGTTGCCGGTGACCTCACGTTGAAACTTCACAACCTCACGTTTTTAAACATATTTCGTCTGGCCAAAAACAGGTGTTAATTCTCGAGGGGTTCATGCATTTCTATGATGTTTGCATAATAAGAGATATTTCTTATTCTTTATCTCAAGCTACTAGACACCTATTTATGTTGTATGCCTTTTTCTCATAAAGGCAAACAAACAGCCATACAACCAACATGAAACATATTGTTCAAACACATTTCATCTTAGTCTAGACTGACATGCTCAATTACGAAATCTCAAAGGATCGCATCTGGGATTATTTTAAGTCTCAATGACAAAAATCCAGCTTAATTCAATCGTTTGAAAGGAGAGATATTTTCAAAAGGCATAGCAATTTCAAAAGATCTGAGTCGATGCTATTAACAGAATAAATTGTGTCTAATTTCCCAAGATATGTTGCAAGTATAATGCATGCCAATTAAGTCGCTGACATTTTTTTTAAAGTATCGAACCGTGATTGACCAACAAATACAAGCACTAAATGCTATTACCAGAATGAATTGTGCCCCCATTCCAAAAACGTTGCAAGGATAATGCATGTAAATGAATATTTCCAAAAGTCGATGGCATTCATATAAAGTGTTGAATCGTGATTGACAAAGATTGACAACTCATACAACTTTTTTGGAATATGCTTTGTATCATAACTTTCAGAAAAACCTAAATCTGGAGTACAATTTGATTCGAATACTCAAATACTGCAAGTAAAGAACAATGCAAATCCATTTAGTACCTTTGAAGCATTTATTATAATAAGTTAAAAAAAACTATAATACATTTTCTCCCGCCCCTTAAACCCCAATCGTGAAAGATTTGGATGTCTGGAGTTATCTTCATTATGTTTAACGACTGTAGGCTAAGACATGTTTGGAAAAAAAAGGTGAAACATGCAAATAGGAAATTGCCACGCCCATATAATACAGCCTCTCTAGGCTGCCAAAACATAGGGATGAAAATAGAGCATGGGTTTAAAGAATGACTGATTTCTAAAAGACACCGCAAACAATAAACGAAAATGAGAACGGAAGGGGTTTCCGCCTTGAATCGGTCAGTTGCAAAAGATTTTGCCATCTGGGGGCTTAAACAAGGTTCTAGAGTGCACCAAGCCCACACTAGTCCCAACAGGTCCTCGTATGACCAAACAAGTAGAAGTTGTCTTGGTGAATAAGCTCAAACACACCCATCACCTCGACAAAGGTCCATCCAAAAGAACGAAAACATATATTATAACAAACTAAGGCGAATGCCAAGCAAAAATAGCATCGTTGAAAATAACAATCAAACATCACTTCTACTGAAAAGGACTTGCGGCGCAACAAATTGAAATTGTGCGTCTCATGGGGACTGTGGACCAAACCAAACACGATTTGTTGTTCAAATTCTTTCATCGGACGTTGGCTAATTGTGTTGTACGCAGAAATGCATTTTGTAGATCACCTTTATGGAAAGCCTTTTTTTCAAACCTGTGCTAAAGACCACCTGTAAACAAAAACCACCTGTGGATACAAACCACATTTTATTTGTCCCACTGACTGAAGAGTAAATTTACATGTGAACAAAGATCACCTGCCTTTAGAGACAACTTTTGGGTCTTCCCCTGAATGGTCTTTATAGACAGGGTTGACTGTAGGTTAATTTTAACCCTAATTTATTATTTCTTTTACCGTGTTTTACAGTCAATGTTGTAAAGATTTAAAACATTACTAGTTTTTTATACAACAACTAATAACTTAATATTCATATGTTTATTAGTGATTTGAGTTTGCAACATTTTCATACTATTTCTGTTCGGTTGCTTTCAAAGTTCTTATTTCATTTGATGCAAGGTCTTAATGTTAATGTTTTTTTATTTAAAGGTGCATACGCACATTTGTTTACAACACAGAATAAATGTAAAAACGATCATATTTGTTTTTAAGTCGCAATATTTAATAATTTATGTAAGATTTTTTAGCATCAAGTGGTTGATTTTAATGTGATGCGGGGAAATTATAAATAGTTATCATATAACATACAGTGTGTTTCAGCAGTTATTAAATTTGATCAAAATGAACTGAACTTCTTGTATGCTTATCGTCACAAATTCAACAAACACCTACACAGTTCTTTTACTATTGAGTAGGTTAAGTGAAAATAGAAATATCAGTATTACGAAAGAAGGTTGTTCATCTATTACGAGCCGTTCGAAAACTCGAAGCATTCTCAGTTGAAAAGATAAACATTGTGTCCGAGAGTCGTGTTTTATAACAAAAACGAACATTTTGAATTTTACACAGGTTTTAAGATACCTTCAATGTATGTTTTGAGGATTATTGGTCAGTTAAAAGATATGTACACTATGTGCAATAAACATTGTACTAGAGAGTTGTGTAAATAAGATTTGAATTATACAAAAGTTTTGGGCGTACCTTTAATTTAATATGTGTTTATGTTAGTTCACATTATACACGTTTCATTTCATCTGAGGAATGTTCAGCTTTTTCATCTAACGCGAGTTAGATTAGCATCTTTGTTTTATGACACTAATGTTTCTATTGCCTAAAACAATGACATAAAACAGCTGTAAATGCATTTTAGTTATAAGTATGCATTGAACTGCATTAGATAAATGGCTGAATACTCTAATTTCCTACATTTATCTTTTAATTATTCAGCAAGATCATGTTTATGCCTGCCTTAATTTAATAATTGGTTCATGTAAATGTTTAGCAGACAAAACGGTGATGCCTATATTGTTTTTGATTTTGGTCTTCGGTGTTTACATGTAGATTTATCTTTTCGTTTAATCTCAGCAAATATATTCCTCAATCTTATACTTCATTAAACCTTAACTATCTATGCAAATCCGTAAACATGACCACTATCGTTTCCTTAATAGAAGGCACCTGTCCAACATTGTGGTGTATTGTTACCTTTTAATATATGTTTCTATGCTGCCCAGAGGCACAGAGACATTTAATCACGATTATAGAGGAGGCATCAAACGTAAAGAAGTATGTTAACATTTTTTTTACTAAATATAATGATTAGGTGCTGATTGTTTTGGTATTTTGTTTTACGGGACGGCGGAGAACTTACACAACGAATTTTTTTTCTAATTATCAATAATTATCTTATATATTTCTTAATATGACAATAGAGATGACTGTTTTCTTAAGCAATAATTCAATTTGTAGAATTAAACGAAAATTACAAAAACGTGTACATGTATATATACTATTTAAAAATTCATTAAACCACAACAAATGTGATATTTCTTTTTCTGGCTATTTTTATTAACTAAATGAATTCGCGAAATCAATGTTTTGTTTTGTTTTACATTGTAACTGAGACACGAGCTAATATAAATACTAACTTCATTAATTGATTTGTTGAGAATTTTGTACGTTTTACATGGATTGGTTTGTTTTGATAGTGTTTGTGCTTAAATTTGCCCTTTAATTTATGTTTTGATTTATTTTGAAAGAAGAAAATGTATGGGTATGTTATTTTTGACTTTTATGATTCAATTCAAAATCGATTGTTATTTCAATCGTGAGTTCCACACTTTATTGTCTCAAGCAGTTAATAAGCTTACGTTTGTTATTTACTGAAATAATACAAGATATTTCGCCGGATAAACCGATTTAATGTTATACTTAACATAATTATTGTTTAAAAGGACGATGTTGTGAGTATTTTTCACTAACACAGATCTACAATTCGATCTATGTATGTGTTTTGTCTGATTTATGCTCCGCTAAGTTTGCCATGCACCAACTTGAAGAATATTTTATTCATATCTTTTGTTGAATGCCAGTGAGTTTTATATCTTATGCACTGTATAATTGATTTATATAACACTATTATAGAAAATATTTTAACGAAAGTTATGTTTTTAAGTTTACTTATTTGAATGGGATAATGTTAGTGTTAATGATGTATAAGTTGATAATTGTGAAAAATATAATTGGCAAAAACAAAACAACTTCATCTGATTAATACCTTTCAACATTCGCATTTACCATAATTTATTCATAGACATTAACGTTCAGTCTCAAGTACGAGTACAGATTGAGTACACAAATGTCACGTATGCAGCGTTAAATTTAACACTGAAAATACAAGGTCACTTCGATTATGCTAGTATCATTCTCACAAATGTGTACACTTGGGACATTTTCGATCCATCACTAAACGATCTCCATTGTAAATATATGTTATGTAGACTTCGCAATGATGTGTGGTAGTGTTAACTTGTTGCTTTATAAACGTTCAGTGGAATACCATGATCGATCTTTGCTGGAAATACTCTAAATGCAGATACATGTAGTTGCATCTTATCAGACACAACTTACCCCTCTTTTACTTTGAACATTAAGATTACATTGACACGGTGATTTATTTAGCAAGCTATTTTGAGGATACATTGTAAAAAAAGTGAAATATGCTTATCAGGAATCGCCACACTCACAAACACAGCCTCATCACGCAGCGAAAAAAAAGGAGAAGAAAAGAGAGCATGTTTTGTAAGTATGTCAATTTCTAATAAGACGCAACAAACAACTAACGAAAAGAAGGACCCTTGGGGTCACTGAAACGGTCAGTGGGAAAACAATTTACCACTAGGGGTTTTAACCAGGTTTTAGGGTGCACCTACCTCACACTTGCCACAACAGGTTCTCATATCACAAAACAAGTACAAGTTGTCTTGGTGAAATTACTCCAGCTCACCCATCAGCTTTACAAATAATGGTGCACGCAAAAGCATACAAACATAATTATAAACATAAGAAGCTAATAAAAGCGTGATTGTTAAACATTAAATTTGATTGAATACATGTACTGACAAATATCCATGATGTATGTTTCATTACGCGTATGGGGTACTTGTATATTTATAAACATTATAAACGAATACATTTTCATTGACAACAATTCAAAATGACAAAACACGACCTGAAGAAAAAACGAAGGCAAACATGTACCGACATAGATTGTTGCAGTTCAAATTGAATAATAAATTGAATCGAGAAAAGCTGTTTTTTCGCGCATTTTCATTTTACATAACATTATTGCTATTTCCAGCAATGCGATGGTTGTTTTTAAGTAAACTTATAGACAATGCCATAAAATGAAACATAGTTCTTCCTTAAAACATGAAGATAACTTGAGCTGGAAGAAATCGAGGTTAGCTCAGACTGATGAAGGAATGATAAAAGCTGACTGACTGATAAAAAAACTGGAATATTTGATAAATATTCATTGCACGGTTAATTGTATTCTGTACGCTTTGAAGAGTATGTTTATGTCAAAATTCCAGGCGGATGTAGCGTTAGGTTAACAATAATGCACAGAGAGGCTTGATGTTGAACATTTTTTCCGGATATTATCAATATGTCAGATATTTTAAGAATACAGGTCAGCCTATACCGATATTTAAACGTGCTTTTTAATGATGTATGTTCTCAGTTCTAGGTGGAATGTTTCAATGTCTCAGTTGTGATTAATATTAATTGTACCACTATACGATGCCTATAAACGACTATTATATTATACATTTTGATGTTTGGAAACACTATATATTTATGTTCTGATGGGTGATCAAGAACCTTATTTCGTCACATTTAAATACATGACTAAATTGTAAAATCTTGTATTCGTCACTGTCTGATCATACGTTCCAATTGCAGCCAATCAAGTGTCACATCCATTATAAACCGCAACAATTATTACTTCACTAAGACATAAGGCATGATGTTTTAGGACGTAATTTTCACGTCGTCTTGCATTTTTCTTTTCGTTACAGAGAAGGTAAGTAAAAGCAGAATCAGACGGGGGTGCATACGGTGCGCGACCCCTCTAAAATTGTCGTTGTAATGTTGTTGTTTTTTTTTGTCGGAAAAGAAATACGAATACGGTCAAATCTGTCTTCAAAAACCACTCAGACGTAAACCCTAAATTGGTATTTGAAGGCAGATGGTCTTCGGCACAGGCGAATTTGTTCTTAATGCCAGTCAGTGGGAAAAATGTACTTTATCCATTATCTGGTTATCTATTTTACAGATGGTCTTTAGCACAGGTTTAACTATACAATAAACTAGAATGCTTGATTTTAAAATGAAAATAATTAGTAGCATCTTTGGGAACGTGATCTCAAACATTCACAAACTAAGATGATGATTTTTAGGTTTGTTTCAAGAGCACGTAACATTAATACTTGCGCCTTTTACATGATATCCTGATTCCGTCCAGGGTCTGATAAGTTTAAGCGCTGGTTTCACCTCATTGATCACAAAGCCGAATAAATACGGGCAGCGCCAAGACAACCATGCAAGAATATTATTAAAATTTAGAACTTGAGCAAAATACACTTTCTCATTCACCAAAGAAGATACAAATTGAAAACTAATCTTATTTGAGAGACATGCTCTAGACTAAAGATCATTATAAAGACCTACATTTTGTCCCCTAGTAATAAACAATTTAACATTAAAAGGCATCTTATGCACTAGACAATTGAATAATGGAACAATAGTTAACAATTTCAAAGTAGAATTACTTTTCTTTATTTTTATTTCTCAATTAATTCTGATAAATTTCCTGATAATCGATTAGTTTGAGGTCAAAAAAAAGTGAAATATACATATCAGGAATCGCCACAACACAAAACAGCCTTCCCAAGATCTAAGTACGCAAAATTATCACGGGATCTTTAAACATGAAACTTTAATTTTAAGACAGTTTATATCTAATAGATCCGCAGAAAAAAAACATAGTTTTACTGCCATATGATATTAGAAAAGTCTTGTCAAAAACATAAGGGCAAATATAATAATATTGGAATCGTTTAAAAATTCATGTAATTTTCCCTTTAACAGTTGTTGATAGACCGTTAACTTATATCAGATCCAGTTGTTTTGTTGTTGTTGTTGTTTTTTTTTCGTTTTTTAAAATTGGAATTTCAGTCCCACAACCGGCAAAACAACTACATGTACTTTTTCTATGGATTTACACTGTTCGCCTATTTGATAAAATGCGTATATATGGAGTAAATGGTTATCTTATTGCAGTCACGGAATACGCTATGTAGGTAAACATGTTATTCGCCCGGTACGCTCTTATGATTTGAGCATATTTTAATTTTAAATACCTTTTTAAAAAATGGTTTTATTGAATACATTTATGAGTTCCACGATCACAATTACTGAGGCATGAATTCCCTAGTCAAAGTTACTGATAATTTTCTATTAAACATAAATCACGTGTACTTCATGAAATGTCACCCAATTTAATGAAACATTATTTTTTCATATTCTCGCGTGACATTCCACACGCGGTGGAGGCACATTTTCATTATCTAATTATTAGATAATTGGTATCCAACCGCGATATCTTACAGTAGAAACCCACAGGATTTAATTAGCTGGTGTTAAGTCGTGGCGCTATGGGATTATGCTATGTTTCACTGAACGTAATTGAAAACGCGAGATTTAATCAAGGGATTACCGACACTCGACACTCGCGTCTTGCAGAATAATTTAATCCAATAACTGGAGATTCTTCATTCATCTAAACAAGCTGTAGATCTTGCAAGTTTTCGTTGTCAGTTTGTGGAACATGCTTGTCAAACATGAAGGTCGAACCCAGAAATTTGCAGTCTTACAACCAAACAAAACGCAAAAAAGGGAGCAATAGTAGAACAATTTAAAAAAGAAAACCCAATGGGTTTTGGAGCCTGTTAATGAACCTGTTACAGGGCACTAATAAAAGCATACCACTGCTCAGGCCGCCTATCCCCAGGTTTAACATAACTTATTATTTCTGAGTTCTCACTTTCTTTTCTCACAATTGTTTGTAGCGTCCATTTTTGAAACTGATTATTTTAATACCATGCTCTCTTTTCCTCTCTTCTTTCTGGCTGTGTGGGTAGGCTGTGTCTGCCGGAAGTGGCCATTCCTGATATGCATATTTCACTTTTTTAACAAATAAACATTACAAATTTTGATCCATCCTTTAGGAAAGTGTGAATATGAGCATGAAACCGTCAATCCAGTACTTTGAGATTATTAAAACTCCACGATCAGCCGCGTTTGATTATATTGGCATCAACCTAACGTGTCATACGTGTATGACCTCTTCAATAGCGACCGAAGATATAAAACATTTAAAGATATAAAACATTTGAAAAGCATACCTTAATGCAACTCATAAGTTTAAATAATAAGATTCGCCTACAGCGATAATGGAGGATCAGTCATAGAGACTTGGTGGTCCTCAACGAGGTACACACGTTATCAGACCAGAAGTTGTTGACAACATTAGCCCTGAACAGGAAAGACAAATCATTTATCAAACCTATCAGGAAACTTAGTGACATTTAAGATTAAAAGATTACATTCTTTAAAAATCGACCGCTTTATTGTGGATCGCCTGTCGTTGATTTCTGTTCATAGGTGGAATTAATATTAATTGATTTGTAAACATTGAATAATTGCATTCGTCAGCCTTTGTGCATATGGATTATTGTAAAGTAATCGTTTGAATGACGGCTTACTGAAAGCAGATGCCGATAATATTACAAACAGCTTATCTGCAACAAATGCATGTCACCGTATAAACCTAAATTTCCGAGGCAGATTTCCTAATCGGCTATGAACATTCCAACTAGGCGCAAGCGCTGCATATTAATGTTTAATTCACTGAAACTATTGTGGGTTTACACTCGTGTGCAAAACATTCGTTGATTCACTTATTTCGTGGAAATTTAAATTCGCGGAACTCAATGCCCTACTTTGTGGTAGTTTCAAATTAAAAGGATCTCCAACTCCCCCATGATATCCAAGACAATTAATACCCCAATAATATAGATGATTGACAGAAGCTGGAATAAAATTTATGTTGGAGAGGGGATTGGGTATACTTGTGTGAATGCCGCCCCAAATGCAGATTTGTCAAAATGTCCTTCGGATTTTTTTTTGCTATTCAGGAAAGTTTTGAGCCGCACACCCAGAAAAATAAAAAACATCTTCCTTTTTTTCTCTCTCAGAGGGGCAACTTATAAGTAGTCCATTAGCAACAACTGTCATTTTTTATAATTAATTGTTTTGGCTAATTTTATGGAGGTTTTTAACAGATGTAAGTTAGAGACATTTCTTATAATTCTATAACAAATTGTGTTTTACAGAAAAGAATTATCCAAATCTGACAATTTTTCACATAAAACCTCCCAAATGGGTAACAATGAAATTATAAACCAGGAAGAGGGATGTAAATGAATAACAATAAAGAAGGAGCACGCGTAAAATTGTCATAAAAGAGAAAACAATAATTTGGTTTGGAATGACAAACACTCTTTTTCGTAATAATTATAAATATACAAAGATAGCTCATTGAGTATTATCAAAAGTCAGACCTAGACTTGTTATGGCCTGTTCAATAAAGACAGGAGAGCAACACCTCACTGTTGCAGAGCGAACATGCTTATAAATCTGGTACACATGACGGCTGGAATGATTATATTGGTGCTGCGACTTGCAATTGAATGTGATTTCTGTCTAGAACACAAGCAATTAAGCAACGGACAGACAAATTATCATCCTTCCTTCGAGACGATAATACATACACATATATAAAGAAAGCCATCTGAATGTATGCCGATATGAACAAGCATTTACCAAAGCGTCAAAAAGTTTTTTCTCGTAACAACGGCAAAAGCACAATGTGTTAAAAAATATTCGAGTTAAATGAAGATCAATGTATTTGCCAGGATATTTAATTCAGAATTGCTTGTAAATGGGCCAATGGTAAAACATGTATTTAGATAATCTTACCGTTATTTGGATGGATATTTGAGAAAAGTGCGAAAACCTCATTTATAAAAAAATAATTATACCCATTTTCTTCAGGTTGGTCAGCCCGAGTAAAACAAAATGAATTGAACACCTTACATTAAGCCCTGAGATGATATCGCGTTAAATTATTGTTTCGTGATAAATATATGTATTTCAAACGATCTTGACAAATTCGTTTAAGCATAAATGTTACAGCGAATAAATACAATAAATAATGAACTGGATAATGAAGACATAACACGTGATGTTTTCAATATGAGGCTTCCTGGAACTTAAAATTCTAAAATTGCCTACAGTTTACACGGTATCTACACGAACAAAATATTATTTAAAAAATTAACCCAAACTAGGTCAAGATGGCCTTTGCTTTACGTCTCTGTACTAATTCATGTTTTAAAGGGGTAAACATTTCAACGCTGCAGAAAGAAAATAATTGTGATGGTTTTTTGGATTATTACATATACAATTCTGTCCTGAACTAATCGGCGTATTTGACGAAATGTTAAATCTACTCTTGTATGAACTTGTAAAAGGTCGACACATTTTCCATTTAAACATTAGGCAACTATTTACTGAATTCTAATATAGTCTTAAAACTGGGTGTTCTATTAAAAACATTTGCAGAATAGTTCATAGTATTTGTTTTCTTCATCGTAAAACTGCGGTATCATTAATTTCTCGTAAACAAAGCCGGAAATGACAAATATTCGCCCAATAAAATTACTAATACGATCTTGGGCCAAAATTCGAACCTTTGACATAGCTTGACATACGCGAAAATAAACTTCCTAGAAAAAAATAGTAGATCTACCAAGGTACGCCACTTCATTCTAGGAAAGGGTATTGTACGAATTATTCGTAATTCTTGTCAAACGTCATTGCAATCATCATACTCGATAACAATATCAATATTCGGTAATTTTAGGTCCTTCCAAACATGTGTATTATAATATTTGAGACCATGTTATTAGAAACACAATTCATGCTTGCACGGATGGGGATTCAGCCTCATTTCTCCTAATTATCAACCTGCAGGCTTAAAGTTGACAGCGATCCATCATAATGTTGATAATGAATGTTTCTGAGCTTTTCTTAAAGGTGTACAGTTACCCGGATTTTTCATGTTTGCTTTTAAGTCTGTAATGCTAGAAGCAAATGTCCATAACGTTTTACTGTCATCCACAATTAGTATTAACACAAGCAGTTAAATCCCATATCATGTTAATAAATAGTTTGAAATGCAGCTATTGTTTTACGACATGCATGCATACAAGCATCCGTGCATCCATCCTCCATCATGTACGCTAAACTATTCATACACATTTTGCAATGCTAAAAGATACGTATAGAAGTCGCTCTTTGTACAATCGTTCTTATATTTCAAACAGATATATTTAATATTTCAAATAGATGTAAGATAAATAATTATTGATGTCTCAAAAATATAAATATTTTGTGCACAAGTACGATTCTTTTCCAGATTTAGATTGGTTATATGACTATGTAGTGGACTTTTTATGAAATTTCTATTGGCAATTTTGTATTTATATATTTATCATCAATCATGTCGAATGAGTATGTTAATATTAAATCTTTCTAAATTCAGCATTCCGTCATAATAACTTGCATTTTATAGATGAGTTGAAAATAAAACAAAACAAAGCTTTAAAAGTTCAGTTAAAATTAATTTGTTTGACTTTAACATTTGGAACGTCAAATATAAAATTTTAATATATTTTTTATGTAAAACCTTAGAGTTGTGTACAGTAAATGTTATCAACAAGAACAGAACTCTAATGCATATTCATTTTAAGTACCCCCAATAAAATTATTGATTTAAAAACATGACCATTAGTAGGTGCCCATTAACCTGTTTCGTAAACTGGTGCTGAAGTTTGGGGTTTTTCACAATCGGGTAAATTATATAATCCTTAAAGTGATATTTGACTAATAGTTTATTTTTTCTAAGGTAGACTTAATTTTTAAATTTATAAATCTAATAACTAAGAGTTTATTATTATTATTATTATTATTATTATTATTATTATTATTATTATTATTATTATTATTATTATTATTATTTGTGGATTAATGTACCGTTGAAAGTGTTACGAATTTCACTGACAAAACAAAAATCACATTTTTGCAATCACACCACAAAATCACTTTTAAGATGTTTGTGACATTAAAACAATATTTACGCTTTCACATTACAGGTCAAATATCTCGCCTTGTAATAGATCTCACTTAGATAAGGTAAGCGGAATACAAAATGTAAGACTACAATACATTAAATTGATGAAGCGGACATTTAATTGATTTCCGTGTAAAACAATGACCAGCAATCCTTTTTAAAAATGCATTTTAAGTAGCATTCGAAAGTCTGCTAGCCCTATGTATTTAGTATACGTTCGTCAGTACTGGTTAGGATTTTTTTATTGCAAATATATAGGACTATCAAACAAGTTAGAAACTTTATAGTTGTGTCTGAAATATGTAGGATATTAACTTTTGTAACACTCACTGACTTAAAATGACTTAAAATGCATGATTGTAAATGTTCGACACAGTGACAAAGGTTTTCGTAATATAGATTCTATCAGTTACACGCAATTTCTTGTAAGTGTTAGCGACCGCCAACCAATAAAACAACAATAGACAACAAATGACAAAACAACTAATCAGGTATAAAATAGTTTCCAAAACAAGAGATTCTCATTATTTTGAAAAGGCATAGACGTCCTACTGATGATTCAGATAATGCATGAACAACTATATCGGTTGCATGATCGTTATCGGAATGATTGTGAACGTGTTTCTGAGTTATCTGTAATGCTTGCATGCAAGGCATAATAATAGAGAAAAGATGAGATCATGACTAAATCTCGTACTTTGGTAATAAATGTCAACCAGTTAATTAGCATGTCATAACATAACATAACATAACAGAGTTTTTAGCATGAAACGGCTATTGCAATTTACATCTTGGTGATTAACTCATCAACAGTTGATCGTTTGGCTTGCCTCTTTGTTCGCACGACGGTGGCAGGGTTTAAGAGCTTATGGTGATTTTGATGCGAATCTTGAAAAAGAACGTACTTGTTTACTCCTGTCATCGTGTTCTTGATAATTAAGCTAAGAGTGCTGTGGTGTCAGAAAGGTCATTGAGTATCTACCGTTTTTTTGCATGACAATGCCATTAACTTCTTACGTCTTATATGTTTGTGTGCTACATCCTTTGTTCATTAAAAAACTTTATATCGCTGCATAACTTAGCTGCAAACTTGGGGTCTAAAGCAAATAACTTCTATGGAGTTTCTCTCACTCTCCAGTTCTCTTTTATTGTGTATGTACGGGGGCTGTGTTTGGTTTTTGACTACCTTGTCACATTTTATCAATGATCAGCATATGAACGGTGAAATTGACTTCTCAATATTGTCTGTCGTTAAAATACTTGGAAACGTGATAAGGCAAGTTCAAACTTATGGCGCTGATTTAATTCCAGGCGAACTATCCCATACCAGCTGAATGCTCAGGCGCCATTACATTGACAACATAGAGACAGTCAAATCGGTTTAAAGATTGCTATCGAAATAATTGCAGACGTGGTTCAGATTTATCATTTTAATCAAGTTGCGTACAGCTATTTTATCTTTTAGAAGATAAGATGTTATTGTCGTCTCGAATTTCCTGTTTTCTTGTTGTCGTCATGTAAAACAAAAAGAAAGCTTAATAAGTCAACAAAATTCTCTTAAAGATCAATTCGATTTAAAACAGAAACCATTTAAAAAGTTAGTTTTATCCTCTTTTAGAGCTATTCAATGTCATTCTTTGAAACTGTCTTTAACAAATCTTCATTATTTTGCAGTATATGAATCTGAGTATAGAACTTTTTAAATTCATTTATTAAATGTTAACATTATAAATTGTTCCGATTCGTGTCACTTCTTATTTGCTGTGAGGAGAGGGTTAAGATTTGGATTGACGTTTACTAATGTGGTTTTTTTCTATAAGACTCTCAAAACTATACTAAGTAAACGCACCAACAAAATATAAAACTAACCCAAATGCGAAATTCTTCCTACCAATATTGACTAGGTTATACAGATAATTGAAAGGCAGAATTCTGGGGTTTCCTGATGTGTTTTTTTTTCTTTTTAGACAATCAAAGTCGGGTAAAAGAAACACAGCAAATAAACCAAATAAACAAACCAAAATATCTTAATAGTCCTTCCCAAATAGACCAGGAAATACCAAAAACATAGAAAGGCATCATTTATAAAAGTCCGTTCGTGTTCGTTTTCTTTTTAGAAACTCAAAACAGTATTAAATAAACACTAAACATACCAAAATACGTAATTCCATATGGACTAGGAAATACCATAGAGAGTCAGCATTTGTTAATGTTTTGCTGCACCTCGATGTGATAGGTAAACGACATTAGAAGTGATATTTGTTCACATTTACTCGAAATTCGAATCTTTCTTCGTTTTGCTAATGCCTGTGGTGCATGTAAAATAGCTATTAATCTTGTAGCACTACTGTCTAATGCTATCTGTTAATCTCTCAGTCTTGTAATGGATACCTAGGAGACAGTTTCAAAATGAAGATCTCTATCTAATAGTTATTAACAGAAAAAATCATTTTGAAATAAAAATGCAAGAGTTTGAGTTGAATTGTGTATCGTATGAAAGGCTTATATTTTATTTAAATGATTTTTCGTTTGATCATTTTTCTTTTCGACTAGCTTTAATGGTTTTCATGTGCTGACCAGCAGAAATATATTTAATATTTCATCTTTACAACCCTGTTGTAATCAGCAATATTATATGAAATTTTGATGAACAAACATTAAGAAATGGCAATGTTAAAGCAAAATTTAGTAATTCCCATATATTCAAATGTAACCGTAGAGTTGTTTGACAATGTGTTGCATGGCGGCTATAAAAAACTCGCCCGTACATTCAATCAGCACTGTTATCAATTACTATATTTAAAGACCGTTGAGCACAATACATATATTTGGGTAAATTTAGGAAGAGCTCATCAGGGGACAATGCGGCGTAGACAGGGTTATTGATTACCATCACTGCCTTTGAACAGGCTTATTCAAACTCAGCATGCAATATTTTGATATTTGTCGAGTAAGGTAGCTTTCAAACTTCTGGTTTCAACTAGTTATCATGAAGTTATTAGAACATTATTTTATCATCTTCGTCGGAAATGGTTTTACGAAATAACAAGGGGGTACATAAAAGATACTTAATACAAACTTAAAGAACAGTATAATTGTTCTAACAAGATTAAGACGGACGTGACATCTTGAAAGCAATAAGATCACATAAGTATTACATGTACACAAAAGTTTGAGCCATATCAGGACTAACCATAATCAGACAAAACACAGTTTCCTATAAAGTCAAACACGTAACTATACATACGTAATGCTTTTAAGCTTGTCTGGTATCATTAGTTATAAAATACAACGACTTAATTTTCCGTACTTAAAGTGTCAGAAACTTCGTAATTGCAGCGTCTAACTTTACAATGAGCCTAATTGTACGATAGCAACCTTTTCAATAACATGTCTCCAATACGTTTCTTGAAGATTGCATATCTGACGCAAGCAGAACCTCTTCAATGATGTATTTTAAGTTACAAAGGTTCCTGGTTTTAACAGAGACCTGTTTATGATTTTCTTTTTTATTAAAACCATTGATGCACTTTTCTGATACTCAGTTTAGAAATGTCACTTTTTAATAGCAGTTTGAATGACTTCTAAATAAACGCACGTGTTCCAGCACGTATACTTGTCTATTAACCCTTTCATCATATTTGTCCCCACTAACATAAACTCTTCTAACTCTTCTATAATCTACTATAAACAATTTTAGACTATCAGTATGTAAGTATGTTAAATAAATGATCATCCTTTTGAACCATTAGTAGTATTCGCTTGTTGAAGGCCAACTGTGGATCCATAACAAACTATGTACGACTAAGGGTAAATTAAATGTCATCTATTCTGTCATATTGTGGCTCATCTTTGCCAACTTTTTGTTACGCTTTGTTTTCAGAAATCTTCCATTATTTCGTGCTTTCGCCTTTTTCGTCAGTGTTTGTTGCATTATTGTGTCCTTCTAAATCGTCTTATGACCATTACTGATACTTTGCAGATGTCCCCAATTTGACGAATTATTTTTCATTGGCGATATCAGATTTTGAGATGAGGTACACGTCTCTCTTAAAATTAATAAGGGTGAATTTAAATTGTAGAAAATAGAATTATTTAAATCACAGTTTCACATCACATCTTTATAAAGCTGAAAATTAATCGCTTCGAATATTTACCTGACTACAAAATGTTTCACCCCAAACGTTCGTGCTTATTCCTTACTTCTGTTCCCTCTCATTTAAAAGTGAAATGCCAAATCCGCCTACTCTATTTTTCCGTTCGTGTCGTAATTAGATTAAAACAACGATCATCAAGACGTATGGTGAACAGCACAACACTCAGTGTAGGAAGTTTATTATCAGTTTTTCCATGATATATTCATAGTCGTCTTGTAATGGATTATAAAAGATAAAATATGTAAATCAGGAATAGCCAAGTTCAGAAAAGGCATTTTCAACAAGTAGCCAAATAATGCATTTCTATTAATTATCAGTTTCCGTAATAAGACACCAAAACAATCAAGGAATGTAAGAAGCTGATATTTCTTTCTTAAAAATATCAGAGACAAACTGTAATCACCACTGGTGTGGTTGTGGTGTTATGCAAGGTACAGATGCCACCTCAGGTTCTTATATGAATAAACATGTACATGTTGCCCTGGTCAATTAAGTCCAACCAACCCACTTACTAGACAAAATAATTTGCAAAATCAAAAATAAACACAAATCATGGTACTAAAATCATTTAGAGCGAAATGGGAAGGTTCTATTTTTTCTTACTGCGACTAAAGAACCTGGAATTAAATTATCATGAACATGATAATTGTTCGTGATCATTACAATTTAAAGTTGTATTCATCATTTAAGAAAATAATTCTCCATAGTCCAATTCATTATCTCTTATACAATTAAAACATTACTTATTTGTATGCAAACGAAACAAACAGTTTTCTAATGATTGTGTTTCTTCTAAAAAGTTTTAAATATTAAAAACTCTTTTAAACGCGTTCTCATAATTTATTCAAATTTATGAAATATTTTAGAAAATATAGATGGAAAAAACAACTTTTAAAACAATCTTACACGACAAAGGAAACAATACTGCAAGCTACGTTTAACTTGGCTTGTTTTGAGAGTAGTATTATAATGTTATTAATCAAGTGAATTCATATTGCCTTGTTATTGGGCCAAGGGTAGTCATATTGACCAGAAGCCAAAGGCCGAGAGCTTATATGCCTGCCCGAGGCAAAATAATATGGCCAATGAAAATTCACCTGATTTATGACAAATTTACTAATTATAAGAATAAAAAAACCATCGAATTCATATAAAACAGAAACTGGGCCAATATGAAAATTGCTAGGCCAATATGAGAATTGCCGGGCCAATATGAGAATTGCTGGGCAAATATGAGAATTGTTAGGCCAATATGAAAATTGCTAGGCCAATATGAAAATTGCTGGGCCAATATGAGAATTGCTGGGCCAATAGGAGATAGTTTATTAAATGAAAATGCATATTACACGGCACCCAGCCCAGTGTCGGCCTTATCTCTGAATCTCGAAATTTCTTGTCACCATTCAAACGTAATTAATACTGTATAATATAACGTTTGCAACATAAGTTGTGAATAAATATTTTATAACCAAGCTTATAAGTGGAGGAATGGTTGAATGATAGCATGGAAAAAATATTTTAAAAATCATTCCATCAATATATTGCGAGAGAATAACCAAAACCGGCATTAAACTCTGAGTTTAATTTGAATGAAATTTTACACAAAATCACAATATTACAAAAACATATTGACAATGCCTCTTGAAAATAATCACCATAAATATGGTCTTGGGACTCACTCAACACTCCATGTCCAATTACAAACGAACATTTTATGGAACATAAAAAGGAACATCCTATATTTTAGCTGAATACAGTCAACACGATGGACCAAAATAGCATTTATCTGATTTTACTGAGACAGAGCGGTGGAACAGAGTATCCTTTATCTGAGCTAAATAAAAACAAAACTATAGGATGGATGTCTAACTGAACTTGCCACATATAAAAAAAACAAGGACATGTTGTAATTTGTAAAATATTCTTTAACGTACGTTCGCACTGGTTTTGCATATTAAACACGTTATAACTACAATAATAATATTTCACAATATTCATATAACAGGTTTAGTCACCTTTTAAAAAGATGAAAATTAAAAAGCGAAAAATATACTGGCAAGGTAATTGAATCTGAAACCAAAACAATTTACTAAATTAAACATAATTATCGTGCTTAACGGTATTCATAAGCCGTAATAAATAACATAAATGAGTGTATATGAGTAAACACCCTTACGATTTAGCGGAATTTCAGAAGTCATATCCCGTAGACCAGTAAACTTATGATAACAAAGAAGGTAATATGAATGTGCCTAATTTAAACCTATCTCAAAGTGTTCACCTTATCTCTATAATATTTAAAATTGATATATGTAAAGTTTGTGTAAACAAAACCTTCTGTGCTTAATTAAATAAATAACCATTTTTGAAGTTATTATTTACTTATACCTGCAAATAACTATTGTTAATATTCGTTGTTTTCTTAGATTCACAGATCTTTTATAGATTGTTCGGACAAGTGTGCGTTTGATACACCATAGAACCTTGTTTAAATACCCGGTGTCAAATTGCTTTGCCACAGACACTTCAAAGCGCGGTAACCCCGCAGCTTTTCATTTTCGTTAGTTGTTTGTGTTTTTTAATAGATCATTTTAAGCCATGCCCTATTATCTTTCTACATTCGGCTGTGTTTTCTGGGTTTGGATATTCCTTGTATGCATTCTTATTCGTTATTGACTTTATTGTAACTGTCGCAATAGCAGTGATCGTCAGATAAGATTAGTTTCTAAAAATAGCACCGACTGATAAGCCGTTGAGAAAGGTAGTACAAACAATCGATGCTGTACTACCATCAGCAGTGCATACACAGACGAAAAAAAGACAGTTTTCAAGAAAAAATCAGAGTGACTGTGGGGATCAGAAAAATAACAATTCGGCATTGTTGTTATGGACAATATAATAATGACAGTAGATACGCTGATCGACCGCATATGCAAGAAGTAAATTGGATTTATGAAAATGACAATATCTAATCATTTATAAGACATTTATAAGACAGAGCTTTACATTTTAGGTATACATCATAATCAGATGTTATATTATTTAAAGGCTTTTTAAGTACCCAGGGCTAAGCACCGTGGACAGTAATATATATTCCCATTACTGCCCATGAACAGGCTCAATCAACCCGAGACTGCAATATTTTGATATATGTCGTGTTTTGCGGCTTTCGAAGTTTTCTTTTCATCAATTTATAAACATATCCCACCGCTTGCTGTTTATTGTACACTAGCTACTAGTCTGAAAATAAGTTTGCTTGTCTTTTTTTATATTTTTCACGTAACTACCAAATGTTTATTAAAGCCGGTCTATTTTCTATCTCACTGCATTGAGAGAGATGCTGTATTATCAGTTCATAGGGGGATGTAGACTTCCTAAAGATTAAGAGAACTGTTGGAAATTTAAGAAAATAAAATACTGCATCGCCTTCCAGGCTTATTGTACACAACATGTGCATTTGAACCCATGATAATGTTCTTGACATAATCACCATTGTAGACGCATATAATTGTTATAAACCTTTTTAGACACCAAGCTTAAAATCCATATGAACTGTGGTTCGTAATGCCTGTCTCGGAGCTCTTTTATTTGCAATTAACGCTCCACTCGGTGGATACGACTTTCATCCCTTGTGCAACTAGTTTAGATCCACATCAACCAGAACATCAGATTAGGGTCTACAATAGTGCTTTGATATGTTATCATGGGCATTAGGTTATTTATGACAAGTAGAACAGTCTAGATCCTGATCAGACTGCTCTGATGTGCAGAATGATCTTGATCTACACTGGTTACACGTAGTACATAAGCCGTTTCCCACGGGGTTATTGGTTAGAAAGCTTTGATTACCGTATGTATGGGACCAAAAGTAAAATTACTTCTTTGGTCTACCAGAATCCGATCTATTTCAACATTTTATTTATTTAATCAAGAATATCTATTACAGCATTTACTTTATATACATTTATTTTATAAATACAGTGAATGTTCTTCTATTGTAAATTTAGCCTTCTGACTATTTACAGCGTATAATTGTATACTATCTGCCTTTATTGTTAAAAGTTGCTTGTACTACCTTTGGCTTTTTGTGTACCACGTGACGTTATCGCCGATCACTGCTATAGAAATCAATCTATCCTTTGCACTACGTTCACACTTGCCCCTCCTTGGATCAAATAATTACATCAAATTACAGTAATTGTGTATCACTTAAACGTTCGCTGTAAATAGCGCATATCAGCCAATCGCGACACGTTTTGCCACTACAAACAACAGCCTCGAGCGTGTCGCTGCAGAATGTTTGCACTATGTTAGTGATTATGTAAAAATAGTATCTCTGTAAACAGAATGGATATCATAAGTTAACGACTATGATGCCACATGTCCTCAACAGTTTGACCTTAACATTTTGCTGGGGAAAAAATAAAATCTCAAAAGATCAAATTATTTTGCCGCGACGTAGCTGTCGCTTTTTTGAAACTGTAAAAACAGCACATATCCTAAGACAACACTGCGTAGGAGTCTTCGGCTTTCATTATAGGAATCGGACGTTTCCGTATTGCGAATGTCTTTTGCAATTCGGCTTGATTATTGGGATCCGTGTCAGAGAAGTTGAGAAATCGCTCGCCAGATTGCTCGTTGTCGTTGAAAAAGACAATTATTTTAACGCATCGTCAAACATCGAAATCAGTTCAGTGACATAAAATATTAAGCAATACTCATTTTAAGAGGTAGTTGGCCTGGGATTTACAACATATGGCGTTAAAACGAGTCCGTACATCATTTTCTTTTTATTGTTCGAAATCGACCGCACATAAGGTCTTTGAACACGTCAAAATGATATATTGGAGATAGCTATTGTACCGGCATTCTTAATTAAGACCTCAGCGTGAACTCCTTTTAGAAACTTTGAAGATCATTTTTATAGAGGCAACATGTGTTATTATCGCTCAAATTGATAAAATCAAGCTTCTTCTGCTTGAACGTTTGTATTTCATAGAAATGTGTGACAATTTTAACGTTGACTGGTAAAGAACTGAAAGCTATCGAATCTCTATTTATTTTACTTTTTTCCATAGACAGTTCCGACCTTTTTAATTTTTAAACTTCATTAAGCTAAGCCCAATCCTAGAAAATAAGCGACATGAGTAATACAATATATAGACGATCTTATGATTAAAATAACACTACGACATTTGAACCAAGAAACATACCGATAAAGTGATCTAGTGCCATTTTGTCAGTCTCAAGTGTTCTCCAAGGGATTGTTCACACGCTTAATGGAATGTAAGCACATTTGTCTGGTAAATAATATTATATTATCCCGCACGCGAGCTAATGGGATAAAATTAAGATATAAAACGGAAATAACTGAAACTAATTAGTTTTATTTGTTTAGTTAAATTAGTTTTTAGGTAAAAAATTAATGGCCAAACATCCCTCATATTCTAAATATTTGATTAATCTATCAACAAAACCATAATTTCTGTCAAGATAAACATGGTGTATTAGCACCGCGTTATTATTAAATTTGGATATGTTTACTTTTACCAGATGTTATTTTATTGTCATAATGACACGGGTAATGTGGATGTATGTTTAGTTTAATGGTTAATGCGTAAAATCACTTTTCTGATCAAATGATGGTTCAATGTGCTGGAGGTCAAAGCATGTCGTTACAGTTTTACTTGTTTTAATAATAAATGAATCATTGTGTGATGGCTGTGAGTGTTAAGCGCTTCGTCTTTAAACTCCTCGCAGAGGTTACTTCCCCTTAAAGTTATAGTAACTTCTGCTACCACCAACCATTTTAGCAAAATTTCGTTATTTTTTTTGTTTAAAAACTTACTTTTACAATTTAAATGATAACGTGATATCACAATTTGTTTTCTTCTAAAATCATAAAATGTTTCAAGAAAACCAAATATATTGACAGGAAATTTTACAAAAATCGTTTTAGTGCAATTATCACGTGATATTTAACTGTATTTTTTAAGTCATAGCTGTGATAATCAAATCGCTGCGTCCTATTTCAGGTACTATAACTACATTACAAACATCAACCAACCTTTAACTTATATAAGTAAAATAAGCATATTAAGAGAAGTAATATAAAACGGCTGAATATCTCATATCGCACTTATAGTAAATATACCTCTCGCTTTTTGTGAGCTTTTATTAAAACAAGCCTAGTACATGTAAGCCTATAAGAAATAACCAGACATACATAACATATCTAAAACATATCTTTCCAAATACGTAATAAGGAGAGAAACAGAAAAAGCATACTGTATGTGAAGACTAATGTAAATAAACTCCACAAACTTCTAAAAAAACGTGGGAATAAACAGTCATAAGAAAAAAAAGTTCAATATAGCATATAACTGGCACTTTTCAAGAAAAGTTTCCATTATTCTACATGAACAAATATCTCTATTGATAAAAGTTGATAAAAGTTGATGCATTTTTAAAGCATTTTAAAAATTCACTCACTCTGGACTTGATTCATTTTATTTTTATATGACTATCTAAGGGTCTATACGATCTCTCTTTATTTAAAAGCTCTATCAAATCATCCAAATTTAGTGAGAGAAACGTTTATGTTACCTTGTTCGCTAATTTCTATCGTGATGTCTGAATTTCTGAATAATGGGTCTTTTATGTCTACAAAATTTATTTGAATGACAATTTGCCTTTAGAGGTAAAAAGACCGAAAACAATAGAGTGAGCTCATGTGTAATTAAATTGTCTGTGAATGATAAAATCTCATCTATTTATTCGAATGAACGGTATATCAGGCGAACTTTACTTTCACTGTCTTTGAAAATTTCTAAACTAGACTACATTTAAATAATGCAGGATATTCGGTGTCATTGTTTATACAAAAAGCTCAAGATCTTGTTTCCACGAATCAACTGGCTGCCAATATTTGAAACGAGCAATTTTCAGGCTATATAGTAGAAAGAATTGTTTAAAAATAGAAAATCGAATAATAAAAACTTAGATTTATGCTTTTATAGATCGTTTGATGTTCAGAGACGTTCAATAATTGCTGTTATCAAGTATGCCATTTGAAGGCCTTTCAGCACAATAAATATATCTGTGGAAATAATGAGTTAAACTTAACCAGGAGCTAGGCGGCGTGGGCTGTAATATGCATTTCCATTACTGCCCATGAACAGGCTCAAACAAACTGAGCCTGTGACATTTTGATGATTTATCGTGTTCAGTGCCATTCAAAATTTTCATTTTATTCAATTGAAACATTGAAACATTTTAAGCTCTATATTGGACAGAAAAGTGAAGAGCCATATTCAGAAAATACAGGCTAGCCACACAGCTAAAAGTAGAGAGGAAATGGGAGCTTAGGCACATATACTGAGCCAAAATGAAAACTTGACAAAAATAACATGGAAAACTCCTATTACATTAATGATGCCAGTGAATGCATGTATCTGAATGAATTCGATCACCAATATGTTTATCTTGGTAGTTGTCGGTCCAGTATCTATCGGTTTAAAAAAAGGAAACAAGAAAAAATACGTGGTTGAGAAAAATTAAACGTTGGATTTTGTTCTGTTTTTAATTAAAAATCGGATAATTAAGTAACTGTATCTCATTTCTTTGCTGCAGTGGGCTTCTGTTTTTCCTTCTGTACATGTCATAAACTTCTAGATTTGTCAATTTGTCTAAATTTGTAATTTGTAATGTGTTTGAGACTTGTATGTTAAAAATTATCGGTCTCACCATGATTTAGAAAAGAGGAGATGACGTCGAGCCCTGTGAAAACATAACAATATCTTCCCGCTTTATCAAATGTCCAGATATGTACAAATACCACAAATTAAATGAAAGATAAAATATAGCATCACTCAACAAAAGTTTTGAATTTAAAAACTGGTAAGTTTTCATTTTTGTTCCAAAATACTTTGATTTAAGAAAAGATCACATTCACAATTGCATTGTATGCGCAGTAGGTAGAGTGTAACTGGCATTGCATCGCTAGGCTCTGAATCAGTATGTGTTCGCTTCCCAGTACGGGCTATATCATAATCAGGGTTTGATCACCTCTGACGTAAGAATATAAATTTGTTTAAAGCAGGGAATGCCAAACACAAACATTTAACATCATATGTTTAAAAGCTTTATTACCTTTTTGTTCAAATGTGTTCGCATTTATTATACTCGTGTAACCGAATGGTCTAGAGTTAAGAATGATTTATTGCTTTGTGATGTTAACGACGGTGTCCATATGGCGGTGAACATGCGAACATAGAACATACTTAATATAGATAATGTACCTCCGTCTGGAACAAGATAGAAGTAATAAGACATGGTATTTAGATCGTAAATTGTTGTCTTATTCTGTTGCTCTTTCCTTGAAATGTAAATATGTTTAACGTGTCCATTTTAAAGAATAAATGGAGATTTAAAACAACAAACATATCATGTAAGCAGAGTTGAGCGTACTTACATGTACAAACGCAGTTTCTCTACACCCACCAGCAAGAATATATCCCAAAGGGCAAATGAACACAACATAAAACATGCTTAAGTAAACATAAGCCCATGTTTATGCGTGGTATGTAATTTATTGGCACTATTATGTTGATTTTCTTGAAACGGGAATATTTGGATCGTTTACAGTTATTTTAGAGTCTATAGAGCCTGGTTTTCTCGCCTTGTTTGATTAAGTGAGACACAATTTGTATAACTATCTTTATTTATCTATATTATTAACTTGATGTGCTTTTGAAATCGGCTGTGAACATGGTGAATGTCGGCCCAATATGTGTGATGAAAAACTATATTATAACTACACCAAACTATACAACATTACCTCTACTTTATTGATTCTTTGGAAATATGTGTCATTTTAATTACTAAAAATTATGTACATCGTTTACTAAAGAGGAGGGTAACCCTAAAAGGGGCCCGAACAAAAACAAAAAAGACAAACATTAAGCTTTATTACACATCAAAAGAGTATTAACATGTTATTATAATGCCAATTAAACAAATGCAACCATCACAAACAATAAAAATATTTTAGAACATGTGGGTTTATCGGTTTAAAACGATCAGTGGCAGACTATTTATGAAGCGTGATTTTAAACCAGGAAAATGGTGAAAAAACACAATACATAAGCCCCCCCCCCCCCCCCCCTCACCCCGAAATTCTCGAAAAACAAATGCAACCAAACTCTTTAATATTAGTTCCTACCCATACCACTGACTATATAATAGAAGCAGTGCAAATCAATTTGCTTGTATTTGAGAAAAACAATATTAAGAAAAGAAAATCCTCTTATTGTTCATTATTTTTTAATAATTCTGACTTAGATGATAAAGGATGTTAAACACACGAAATAATGTTAAAATATGAGCTTCGCAAGCTTCTTTCATTTCAATTTACACATTTGAGGAGAGCATACATAGTGGCCAGACTGAATATTGCTTGCACTGCTTATTTTAATTCTGGTAATACGACGATAAAAATGGTTCATAGCGTGTTCTGTTGTTTTGTTTTTTTTATAAACAAAACTTGATATCGAATTATTTTAGCCCATAACAATTAGACGAGACGCAATATGTAAATTTATATAAATTTAAACGAACCATCACATCCTAAACACTTTGCTTTGGTCTAATTATGTCAGTTGTCGCATTTCTGTAAACGCAAACTTTATCGTTTTTCCCTTCATTTTGTAGAGGCTTCTGAAGATATATAATTACATTTGTTTTGGAACTTTTCATCGACAATTTCCACATATCTGTCATTGTAACGGTTTTAGAATTAAAATTTATTTAAAGTACTAGTTTAACTTTGATGCAGCTGCAATGTACATTGTACAGGTTTTATAATTACATTTCCTAAAGGAAAGGAAATTATTTGAGACATTATATGAACTTCCTTGAGCGCATAACTTAGAAACTATTTGTTTTGATCGTTTTCGTAACATTCTCGTTTATCGGTTAAAGTCTGTTTTGGAAAATGTAACAAAAACAAAACCGTTTGATGTTCAGACTTGTGGCCGACCAAGTCTGTATTATCCCTCAATGGCAACTCATTTATGGAATATAGGCGTGTGGAACTGATAATGTCGACCGTGTTATTAGATGATGCCAACAAATGCCATATTTAGACGTGGCTTTATATGCTTGCTGTTCTCAGATTTACTTATGGACTATCATACCTTGTAAAGAAGAGGTTTGCGATATACCGCAATGCAGCGGTTATTTGGGTATATTTACTGTAAAAAAACTATATCGCGATATCATTTTCAAACACTGGTATTTGCTAAATTCAATGAAATTTACTTAAAGTAATGCAGTTTGGACATCAATAATCCGTGCTTTGTAAGAATCTAATGTGGACATTCATGTTCAAAATATTTCCGTCAGCGTCATGCAAGGACCGGATCGGTTATTAAAAGTCCCAAGTGTAATTTACAATAAAGTGGACCTAACATAATATACTTAAGGACTTTGAAAACGCACCCTTGGGTTAAGTGTATATAAACATAGAAGACGCCTTTTATATCAAACATATTATATAGCTGTGTAAAGTACAACTCATTGCCGTCATTTTGATACCAAAATAGTTAAAATTGGTTCATTGATAATAAAAATATCGCGTGTTCAAGACAGTAACCCTGAAATCAAAAGTAACACTTTAGCCAATACAAGGATATGCCTTTAATTGTAATGCAAGCTCTATAGGCGTGAAGTGTTACTTTTGATTTTAGGGTTACTGTCTTTAACTCGCAATATCTTTTGTATAAATAGACCAATCTTAAATATTTTACTATCAAACTGACGGCAATGAATTGTACTTTACAAAGGTATGTGAAACATTTCATTTCAAAGGCCTTTTCCAAGTTAAAATACACTTATCCCAAGGGTGCGTTTTCAAAGTCCTTAAGTATATATTTGCATTCTTCCATCACTAATAAAAAATACATTAAATTTTATTTGCAATATGTTAGTGAAATGTCGCCACACATTGCAATATCATTTTTCCTCATAATACCCATCTCTAGTTTTCAGTATGATACTTTCAGGAGCGTGTATCAGTTTATAATCGTTTATTACAATGTAAAAGCATTGATCTTTTTGATTAGAAGGTAACTGATTGATTCTTTACCGTCATACATATTATTATTTCAAGCAGTAAAAGTTGAGGTCTTACATCAAAGGACTATATATTACAGTTGATCGTTTATTATTAATTAAACGAACCGATAGCACGAATATCTGTAAATTAAATCAATACATGTGTAACGTAAGAAATGAAAAAAAAAGTGGAATGACGATGTTTACATTAATTTTTACCCAGCCACACTCACACAATCAAAAATGTCATAGTAGGAATAAAAAAAACAGATATAAATAACATGCTTTTTTCTTTAAACCACATCGTAATTGCCGAACTTCACTTAGCCATCCTGTTCTGTCTCTCAAATAGAATAACCCTCAATAAGTTTATGCCTATCAGGATAATTGAAAGAAAAGACAATTGAAATTTGTTATATGCATTGCATGTTTAAGATATTCAGTTAGATGAAATAACCGTATGCGCAGAATGTAAAGTTGTTTATCTACTTGACATGTCAATGACGCATCAAGATCAAAATAGCAGATATATCATGCGTGTTTCTTTAATATATTATTTCATTAGTTTATGGTGTAAATAAATCTTATCAAATTTTACGGAGTATTTCTCGATGATTATATGCTGATCATTTACAAAAACAATCTTTATGTTTATTAATTCATTTTCGAAATATTATAACATCTCCTGCGTCACATTCCTTCTGTGAATAGTTTTTCTTATGTTTACAATATTTCAAAATAATATTAAAATACCTTTGTTTAAACTCAAGTTTATCTTATTTATGATTAAACGTCTACAATGTAAATTAAATGCAATTGAAAATATTATGTAATTCTTCCAACGCCGTCAGAATAGCTTGGAATGTTAATTTTTTCGGTATTTTTTTAATTCGGGTAAGGATTGAAATGATGTGTTCCTGCGTAAATTAATGCTGCACAAAAAGATACTTATAAGATGCTGATTGCAAAATTGTTTAATGCATCTGGACAACACTTTCCAGTTCGTAGAATACAACCATCGTTAATTGTGTTGCCAGGAATGCTGGTACTCTCCCGACGAGAAACCAATAGACATAGCCGAGGCTTAACTTTTTTTGTTTCGTTTCATTTTGAAATGAGAATAAAACATCGTTATAACAATTTCACCAAGAAAACTTGTACATGTAATTGTGTGTTGAATTGAGAACTTGTTGGGGCAAGTGTGAGGTATGTGCACCCTAGAACCTGGTTTAAACCCCCAAGTGGCAATTTGATGTAACACTGACCGTTCCATGGCGGTAACACCTCGGGTTCTCATTTTTGTTAATTTTTTGTGGTGTCTTTTTTGAAACTAATCATTTTATCATTTTATTAACCATGCTTTCTCTCTGTTCTTCTTCTTCTTCTTGACAGTGTGGGGAGGCTGTTTTTTCTGAATGTGGCAATTCCTGATATGCATATTTCACTTTTTTAACAGAATGATAATTAGTGTGTTATTGCCCCATAAATATAATTTTATGAAATACTCTTGTAGTGCATATTTAAACGCGAGTTTTATGACAGCAATTTTCATTCTTTAGACGAAATAACTCTCAGAAAATCTAATTTTATCTTGGCATGGAAGTCAGTGTTTTTTATGAGCTAAAAGCTCTATTCAATCTCTTTGATAACATTTCCTTACAAAATTCATAGCTGTTGTTTACACACCAGGGAAGCTTTTATAAATGCAATAAAAATCATAATTCTGTTTTATGAGGCGATTTGCAATAATATTCACACCTTACGCTTAAACAGTTGAACCCGTTCCGGGCCTTTCAAGTTGGCATGCAAGGGTTTTAAATAAAACGTTAAGATCTCAATTACACATTATAATTAGAAAGGGAATAAATGGTCGTGTGATTAATTGTTTCGTGCAAGACAACGTGGAAAGAAGAAAGATAATGTGTAATTAAATGCATGTTTGTAAAATAAGTTCTAACAAATTGTTCTCCTGACACACATCTGCAACATTAAATGAATCATTAATTATAATAAGGGCTGAAGGTTATAAAACTGAGTTTGGAAACCAGTCTCAAATCTCAAGCATCTGATTGGCTGAAATGGCGACTGGTCGCCATTTCAGCCAATCAGATGCTTGAGATTTGAGACTGGTTTCCATGCTCAGTTTTATAACCTTGAGCACAGGTGTACGTTATGACAGCACGAATCCACTTATTGAGCTTTTAAATTAAAAATATACGGCGAGTGTTTCGTTGCTGAACTGGCGAACAGACAAATAAACTATCTTCTTTATCAACATGACTAAATATGTCACAAGATTATGTTTTGAAAATATTTGAGAATTTTAGAAATGGGGTAAATATTAACATATTTACAGAAATATAAGAATTAAAATTCACAGCCATTTGTGTTATGAATACAAAAATTAAAGAAAATAAAACTTTAAGGTGAAAATTATTTCTCTATGTTATTCGTAAAACATAAAATATGTAGATTCCAAATAAATGAATACATTTGTTTTATTATATAGAGCTCTCTGCATGCTACCTGATTGACCTATCTACAGCTGATCGTGTTGCTTACCTTTTTGTTTTCACGAAGTGAAGGGGTATAGGTGCTAATGAAGGTTCCTAGGCAACTCTTGAAAAAGAACGGTAGAAGTTCAATCTTAGACTGTTTCTTTCATTCCTGACATCGAGTTCTTGCGGATTTGAATATTATGTTGTCTGGTCACAGTAAGTGAGTACCTACCTCTTTGCTCGGTATTTCCTAGACTGCTATTGTTTTAGACGTGTGTAAAAACAAAATTGTTTTGCCTCTTACCTTTCCAAAGCGGTAACCCCGCCCCCACGCCGATTCTCTTTTTTTGGTTAACTGTTTGAGGTCTCTTATATGAAACTGATAATTTTATTTATCCAAGCTATCAGTTTTACTCTGCTTTCGGCTGTGTTTGTAGGTGTATTTTTTCAGTGTGGCTATTCCTGATATGCATGTTTCACTTTTAATGATTCTGATTTTTTAATTGTAAATTTCGTGCCATTAACTTCACATGTTTGAAGGTTCATGTAGATCCTTCTTACAATTTTATGTACTGTGTTTTGATTAACAATTAATGAATGGTTTTACCGCGGTGTTTTGTCGAATGCTATATAAATGTACACAGTAATTAGAATTACCTAACTGTTTTAATATCTTGTTATTAAAATGATTTGGAAAAATGTGGGCATATCACGCCATATAATTGAACGGGTTTGTCCTTAACAAGAAACAATGGGCAGGATTGACACTTTTATTTTAAAGTCTGGCCAAGATTCGTCAAAATGAAGGGGAAATTGCGGACAAGAGTAAAGAAAAACATTCGAAAAGTAAGCGCTATTTCAGGCAAATTTGAGTGAACTGCAACATCTCGGATATTTAGAATACATTTTGGCCAGATTTTGTTAAAAACCAATTAAAAATAGGAGGAGTTGCACACAGGGTCTGTATTTCAAGGATTGTTAGCTTTTCTTGATCGTTTACATGCCAAATATTATGTGC
Organism: Corbicula japonica; assembly: GCA_038501625.1. Lineage (NCBI taxonomy): Eukaryota > Metazoa > Mollusca > Bivalvia > Venerida > Cyrenidae > Corbicula > Corbicula japonica. Next base: position 3,491,066 of record JAZAYU010000007.1, on the reverse strand, counting down.
AATATATTTAAACTATTGGAACAGATCTCTCGGTAAAACACATTGCTTAAACAGAACAGCACGTGCATGTTTCACCCTTCTAACTTCAGTGATATCTGCGATATAAAACTGTTTCTTATGAATTTCTCTTACAAGAACGCCCAAAAGCGAACGGTTCTTCTCCATTGACAGTAATTAATTATTTATAGTTAATTATTTATAGTTAAATATAGATTATCTGATATAATTGTTCTCTCTTTCTCTTTCTTTCTCTCTCTTCCTCTTTCTTTCTTTTTTCTTTCTTTCTTTCTTTCTCTATTTCTTTCTTTCTTTCTTTCTTTATTTCTTTCTTTCTTTATTTCTCTCTCTCTCTCTACCCTTCTCTCTCTTTTCAAGATCGAACACATGCATTCTTCAATTATTGTGAATGTTGCGAGGAAAAAGATCACGTCTATGAGGTTTTAGGTCGATAATAGCATTTAACCCAATTCAATGATAACATGCTTTCAACAAAAAAATTACCTATGAGCTTACACACGAGACCACATCAGATCTTTTTACTGCAGTCAATTCCAGAATAGGTTGTTGAAACTGCAATAAAATGAGCAGAACGATAATCAAAAGTACGAAAAGAGCTCTCTAAACTTTATATCTCTGGAAAAACTTATCAATTGTGAAAATAAAAAGGCAGTTATTTGATCATATCAACATCATTTTAGTCTGTTAATTGGGAACTAAATTCATACCTTGATCTTTGTCGAATACGATTCGTTTATTGATATCATACAATAGATATGTCTATGGAACCGAATTGACATCCAGTTTACATAAAAGATGGACTGCCACGCAGGCAGACAGACAAGAATGAGGGAGGAAAAGAGGGATATAAGGGAACTTAAAAACAGCATATTACGAAAAGTTTGAAAATACTGTAGGCTAGATTTGATTAACATTTTCGTGAGCATTAATGGAAATTTCTCCTAGGTTCTGCGCTAAATATCTATACACGTTAACTATATAGATTTTGTTCCATCCCAAACGATGAAATGCATATTACGCTGATCATGGAACCTTCTTTGCTATATTTCATATCGATACCATCCCATCAACGTATAGAAAGCAGTAGGCGTCACTAAACAGATTATAATTTTGACGGGGGCGTCTGAAAATATATTGCAGTACTGCGTCTTTAGTGTATTATTATGGTAATTGAACAATACACAAACATGCTATATCATGGGTATTAATACTAGCCATGCAAAAAGAGGAATAAATATTGAAAAAGAAATGTTTAGTAGAATTAATTAAAATCAAACACAAGTATCGTGCTCGTCATTATTTATAACAGCACTGACCGAATATACTTGGAGGCAACACAACGCAACCTTTATATTGCAATATACAGAAAGAGGATTTAATATCTTATAATTGGAGCGGATTGGTCGGGCATGTGCTTATCTGAAGAAAGGTGATGAACAGCGAACAGACAAATAGACAGACACACACAGACAAACATACAGACGCACAGACAAACAAACAGACACAGACAGACGCACAGACAGACACACAAACACGCAGACACACATTCAGACACACAGACAGACGCACCGACAGACACACAGACAGACAGGCATTACTAGTTGCAAGTTAAATCAGGTTCTATGGAGCACCAACCTCACTTTTGCCTTATAAGATTCTCATAAGAACAAACTATTGCAAGTAATCTTGGTGAATAAACAAATAGGTACAAGTTGTCTTGGTGAATTAGCATCAACATTTAAAACTTAATACTTGAATAACTTAGCTGTTTTAATTTAAACAATTCCAATAACTGTATGGTTTAATGTTTTAAAATTATGTTCGTGGCATTACACATTAAAACCAACAGTGTTTAAATATACTGATTAATCTGAAGTTCTATATTTGACACAATTCAAATGGCATGCGCACTTTCATTTTTTCCCGATTCCTGGTCAATAGTTCTGATCGCAAAAGCTATGTATTTGACATCTGCAAATATTGAAACACTGTTTAAACTCTTTAAAATTCGATAAATAACGATGATGTTTCAATTAACTTTGTTTAACTTGGAATCCGAAACGTTACATCAAATTGCAACAATGGTCAGCTACCTAGATTGGCCAATATTCCTAACATGTTAAATGTGATTTTAATTCAGTATTGAACATTTAAGCGATAACAAAAGAAACTTTTTAATACAACTTAATGTAATTATATTGTTTTACGAAGCCAATATAAATCATTATTCACTTTTATTTCAAAATGTAATAAATGATCGACTCTTTCTCAACACGACATTCTAAGAAAAAGACAAAGCACACGAGAAGATATACGTCGTTTGTAAAGTGAATTATAAATTCTTAAGTTAGATGTATTGTCTTATCCCGATACTATACATAATAAATATATCTAAATTAAGTTCAAATGTTTTATTCATCTTTTGAACAGGCAGGTTAATATTCGAAGCTTTATATAAATGAAAAGGAAACAAATTATCGAAGACCTTCGGCCAAAACAATGGAAGTTAAGTTTTTACTAGTATACAACATTATTTTAAGCACATACTGGATGTAAGGAAATGCGAATTTTAAATCCGAGATACTGTTTTAAAATACAGAATAGTCATTGTCAAAAACGAGCATGTTTTCCTCTGATTTTTATTTAAGTGTAGCTTCCTATCATTTTTTATTAATTAAACATACTTAGACCTGGAAACGGGCTTGCATCTCCACGACTACAGCGCCGATATTATACGGGGCAAGTCTCTGAAAAAAGTGTATTCGGTAATATTGTTTGACATTAAAGATGTTACTACATTTTGAAAGGATTTACAAGTATCTATATGTCATAGGCTAACTAGGTAAGGTCATAGGCTATCTAGGTAGTTGATATATATTAGGGTAACATGGTACGAGTCTATTTCTTTAGAAACCTGATCCCGTGATATATAATTTAGTCATAAATTCTATTTAATCTTCTATTATATAATGCCATTTTAACTTCACGAGGCTGAATAAGCAGTTTTGTCTGCTCAACGTTATGACGTCATTTCAGTATAAACAAGGTTAAACATGTATATCCGGAATTTTAACGTCCATTTCTCGCAAACACATTTCAACGTGACGTTTTCCAAACACCCTATATACTCATACATAAATTCTGAGTAAAGAAACATCAGTGATTGTTTCTAAGAGCCTCATATCACACATCTAGAGCTATTTGTTTCAATAATTGAACACAAAGAAATAATTTAAAGTAAAAGTCCCCCTATTCGTGTGCATACCTTTGTGAAGATTAGTGGCTAATATGGTTACAAAACTTATCCAAGTAGTTCTAATTTTCTAACAAATATTCTAGGACGATATGGCCTACAATTATAGACATAAACATGATTGTTATTTTTCACCTGTTTTATTTTTTATATCCATTGACAATACCATAAATGTGTTCGGCGTCAAGGCGACTTTTCACTTTATAATAATTGACATTGCCATCAGATTCCCGTAGTTAAATATGAGCAAAGTGGTCAAGCTGTTTTGTTTTTATAAACCATGTCAACAGTATTGATAAAATAACAACTTAGACATCATTTGTCGGAAATGACATTGTTTTATGAGAAATTTATTATTAATACATGTTATTTAGTTTAGAGTCGTTGTACATGATCGGTATTTTTCTATTGAGAAAATCAAACAAACCACTAAACCTTTGTTTATTTTGCGGTTGTCAAGGAACTGTTTAATCACTAGATGTAGACGTTAAAGCTTAGCTTTGAGTTATATTGGATTATTTTCCTTCAGAGTCCATCTGCTTGCCAGGATTATTAAAAATAATTGTTTACGTAGTTTTCATTTATCTTAGCCTATCGAAAACTTTGCACATGGTACGGGGCCTTTTGTTACAAGTAACGTAGATAACTAAATGGCATCTTTAATATTTTTAATTTTATTTCTATAGAAATCAATCAACTTCGTTAAAATGTGCTCCTGCACTAATATTTTAGGACATCCAATAAGAAAATTATTGTTACAGATAAAATGATGAAGATGGTCTACAAAGCCACCAAACAAGACAAATAATATAATACTGAAGGCTCGTTTTAATCGAACCAGTTCATGAGTAGTAATGAAATTGCGTATTAATGTCCACATCGCACAAACCCGGGTTGAAAACAACCTACGAGAATTAATTTTAAGTAATAAAATAAGTGTAGAGATAATTAGCATTTGCCACCCTACTAAAAGTATAATTGTCTAAAAGGTATAAACGTTCTCTTTCGGAGTGGGTACCAACGTAAAGTTGTTTTTGAGAATACTTTGTTATTCACAGTAAAGCGTTAAATAAATCCTAAGTCTCAATAATTTTGGAAGGTTGTTTAGTCATAACATTTTATAATGAAGAACGCAAACCCTGGGAATCGGGTTGATTCCATATGGGAATTTTGTTTTTACTTGCAATAGATTTATAGTTGCCGTGTTCAATGTAATCAAAAGTTACTTATCATCTATGGTATTCAATAAATGTGTTCTCCGGCTGTGCTATAATTAAATGATTCTTAATCTACGAGATTAATTTTAAGTAATAAAATAAGTGTAGAGATATAAGCATTTGTCACCATACTAAATGTATAATTGTCTAAAAGGTCTAAATGTTCTCTTTCGGAATGTTCTGTACGTTTGGGTACAAACGTAAAGAAACAGTGAAAATATAATGATATTTCACCGTTTGAAAACAGTGATTTACCACTTTTTTCACTGGGAAATTACTATAATTTAATGGAAAGCATAAGATAAAAGTAAATGTTTGTCAAAATTGATGAAAAGAGAAATACAAATAAATTACACGATGACACACGAGAAATATGAATATAGTGAAGGCTCGGTTTAAGTTCATGCGCAATAATGAAAATAAATGCATATTACTGAATAGTAACGCCACATCGCTCGGGTTGAGTGCAACGCAATAAATAAAATAAAAATATGTTCTTTATTCACAGGTGGTGTTTGTTGACAGGTGGTCAGCACAAGTTGAACAGAATTGAGTTCCACAAGTCGAGTTCCACTGAGTAGAAAGTTATATGCATTACTGATCACGAACAGACTCAATCAAACTGAGCTTGCAATAGATTTATAGTTGCCGTGTTCGGTGTAATCTAAAGTTATTTATCATCTATGGTATTCAATTAATGTGTCACCCGGCAGTACTATAATAAAATAATTCTTAACCTAAGAGAATTAATTTTAAGTAATAAAATAAGTGTAGAGATACAAACATGCGTCACCCTACTAAATGTATTATTGTGGTCTCCAGTAATCATGAACAATACCTTACATGTGTTTATTTCCTTACACTTATTTTAATACCAGTCCTACCTTTATGAATATTTCAATACTTTTTGAAGTTTAATAACAGTTTATGAGACGTTTTCAGTTTAAAACGTTGGATTGCTTCCACTGCCACCTCTCAGCTGAAACAACTATCTGGTTCAGAAACAGAAACAAAAACTAGATTATCTTGTTAATGATAACGTATCAGTTTTAAAGATGATAGGAATAGAGTATAGATGCAATGGTATGCAAGGAAAAGCGCTTCTCATTTTTTAATCGCGTGACATCACGTGAAAGTGATAACCCTTTACACTGATAAAACAAGAAATATTTATTTGATATTTTTCCAATGAAATATTTTTGAAGGAAGATACCTGATGGTAATTTCAACGGTTTATTCATAAACGCAAATAGTGATTCAAAAACAAAGTCTACCACTAACATATTCAAGGGCGTACAGCATGCCTCTATTGTTTATCGCTTTCTTGAACAAGGGTGACGGCAGGTGAAGCATTTTTAAAGGTTTCCAGAGATAAAATGAAGGTCGATAAATATCTTCGTATGCCTGCCATTGTTATCTTACATTTTACTCGACGTGTTCTAGTCCTGGAACGTTCGTCGAGTATCATTACCATTTTGCTAACTACATAATCAGTAAGCGTTATTTCAATGCAACATTGGTGGGTATGCTGGTGGTTTTTAGTGAATTTACCAAAGCAGCTTGTACAGAGTACCGGGCAGAGCGAGGGTTATGCAAGTGCGGCTTAGAACTTTACAATCGGTAAACCAAATGTTTCTTTCTTTTTTTTCTTGAATGGTCTGTGGTGTCAAACCTTTGAAACTGTCATATTGTGACTTATTTTTAGCTAGCCCGCTCCTTACGTTTTTAGTAGCTATAGAAATAGAGTTGTTCTAATCATGCAAAATGTTAATTTTGTTTGAAATGCTTATTCAATTTTTCCTAAAATTTAATAACAAATATTAAGCACAGTAAGCGAAGAAAAAAACTTTTGGACACAAGTATTTCTACGAGTGGCTTACGGATTGCAAAAGTCAAATATATTTCTATCTTTGAGTGGCTGAACGCACACTTTTCATTATCTTGACAGAAACGTGGTATGAATGTTGCCAACATGTTGTGTATGACGCTACGGAATGACGTCACAATCTCAGACTTGGCTCGTTTTTAAACGTTTCCATTAAAACTATAAATACCGCATGGGTATTAACGTGCAAATCAGTGAAAATAAAAGATACAATAAGTAATATTTGTTGGTTTTTGAGAATACTTTGTTATTCACGGGAAAGCATAAAATAAATCCTCTAAGTCTCAATAATTGAGGAATGTTGTTTAGTCATAACTATTTATAATGAAGAACGCAAACCCTGGGGTATTTTGGTCCGAGTTATTATTACTTTTGTCTGAAGACTATTGACTAATTACTTAGTTTGTATTTTTCTGTTATTTTTGAAATAATTGGTAGGAACCCTTCGTGTCTAATAACTATAAGCAATACACGTTTCATTTGGTCAAAGCAAAAATGTTCAAAGAGATATGAAATAAAGAAGCACGTAGACCCTTTCTGCATTCACCCATTGATTTATTAATATGCAGTCCTAATCCTTATGATTTGTTCAAGGGAATGAGTCTATAAGGTTTAAGGTAGTAAAGTCTATATTTTCTCTTAAATATAACCATAGTAATAAAGTTGGAAGGCTAAAAAGAGAATATGCACTTGAGTCTCGCCATACAAAAATGTGTCTTCGTAAATATTGTGTTGTTATGTTAGCAAAGAAGAAACTGTTACAATCGTTCGTTTCAGTTACTATTATGTAATATTGGTACAAATTTTAACTATAACTTACAAATAATACAACCAATAAAAAGAAGAAACGACAGGGGAAAAGATACATATGTGCATATGAGACATTCAAAACAATGGTATTAAAAGGAAACTAACACAATATAATACTTCCATAGAATAACGTGGAGTAGAACAAGAATATTTTTTATAGAAAATCGTCATAATTATCTTTAGATGTTTTACAAACATAACGTTATTAAATGACTTTCGAAAAAAATCACAACAATATTTAATAAGTTAATATATTTTTTATAAATGTTTTATTCATTAAGATTAAGATAATTGAACATATTTCTATCTTTATAATTAGTTCTTACCAATACAAATATTTAGTTATTTAATTTAAATTATGCAGTGATAGCATCTGATAAGTGATTGTTTAGCTTCATGTATAAGTTTTAGTAATTTACCGATAACTAGACAATCACGTGACAGACAAGTATATTCATACATGTATATGGGGCACTTCACGGGAAACGGTACCTTCGGTCATTTTAATGATACTTTAGTTTTGACTAAATTTAGAGAGAACTTACAACTCTTAATCAATGACATGTAACTAAAATGTGATTTTGTTACACATTTCGACAATAAAATGGTATTTTTGCCGCGAAATGCATAATAAATTATGTCGTCTGCATAGATGTATGACGTCATTTCAAAAATTGACGTAAACTGTCCGAAGGTACCTTTTCCCGTGACGCGCCCATTATGGATTATCTACACAACGTTTCACAAATTTGATATTCCTATCATGTTCTTTAAGCGAGAATTGATCTCTGTAAAAATATTTTATTCACTCCATCTGCCATCTGACCATTAGCATTATATTTCGTGACTATCTACTTTTTGATAATAAGTTATATGTGCCAACATTCTTGTATGGTATTATTATTGCTTATTTAACAAAACGCTGTAGATAAAAAATAAAGTAGATGCCAACATTTCAATATGGAATAATTAGCTCATCACGTTTATCAAGCAGATACTCCCATGTGTTTTCATGCTTTTGTTGTAAGTCAGGATATGCAAATGTTCTACAAGAATATGATACTATTTTTACAATGACGAGAAAAACATTTTAAAATGCGTAACAATCGTCCGTAATCGCATTCTCTAAACAATGATACGAATAGAACCCTATGATACTATTTTACGAGACAATCATTTGACCGTCATCGATTTCTTGCAACAAATAACACGTATTGTACCATAAAATACCTTTTTAAATAAAGGGACAAACAGGTTAAACTTCGTAACAATCGTCCGTGATCGCATTCTTCCAACAAGAAATGCGTATTGTAAGGTAAATATGATACTATTTCACAATGACGAGACCAAACAGGTTGAAAGTCATAACAATCGTCCGAGATTGCATTCTTGCAACATAAAACACGTATTGTACCATAAGATACCGGTACTATTTAACAATGAAGAGACAAACAAGGTAAAATGCGTAACATTCTTCCAAAAAGAAACACGCATGATACTTTTACAATCAAGGACAAAACAACCATGTTAAATGCGTAGCATTAAAATCGCCCTTGATTGTATTCTTCCAACAAGGAACACTTATGATACTATTTTACAATTATGGACAAGACAACCAGTTTAAATTGTGTTACAATCGTCCCTGATCACTTTCGTCCAATAACGAACATGCATTTTACTCTTTGATACCATTCACAATGACGAGGCAAACTGGTTAAAATTCAAAACAATCGTCCGTAATCGCATTTTCCCAACCCTAAACACGTTTTGTACCCTCTGATACTTTTTTCACATTGACGAGGCAAACAGGTTAAGGTTAACGTACACACGTAATTTATCCGAATGACACTATTTTACAATGACGAGACAAACAGTTTTAATTTGTAACAACTGTCCGTGAGCGCAATCTTCAAACAAGAAATACGTATTGTGCCCTAACATACTATTTCTCAATAACGATATAAACTGGTTAAAATTCGTAACAATCGGCCGTGGTCGAATTATTCCACGAAGAAACACGTAGTTTAACCTATTTTACTATGTTTCATTTACGAGATAAACAGGTTAAAATTCGCTACATCGTCTGTGATCGCATTCTTGCAGCAAGAAACACTTATTGTTCCACCTACAGAAGCTTTAATATGTTTAACTTGATTTCCTTGATTTCATATCTTTGATCTGAATTGAGATTTACTAACAGTATAGACAACAATTTGTTTTTATTCTATCATAAATAAAATATGTATGTAATATTCTTTCAATGGATGTTTCAAACTTGAGCGTTTATTACAGTACTTATCATTTTCATTTTTTCGACAAAAAGTGTCTCGGAAAAATCTAAATTAATCTTGGCATAACAGAAAGTGATTATATCAGTTTAGAGTTGTAATCAATCTTTTTTGATAACATAGTTAAAATATTCACAGGTACCATAAACCACCGGGAAGCTTTGATAAACTCTGTGAAAAATCAGTGTGCAACTTTATGAGGCGCTTTGCAAACAATTTTCGAACATAAGGAATAACAGCTGAACATTTTTGAGTATTTTTAACTCGTTCGAAAAATAATTTGAACATTGTTCCTCTTTGTTATTTGTTCTCATCTGCAGGTTTTTTGTATTTTTATAAAGAACTTAAAAGTTCATATTGAATTATTTCCCGAACGTTAAGTAATAGTGCTTTGGATGTTGACTCTATTATAACTGTTTTCATAAGCAATATTTTCTTATTACTTTAAAGTTTTATTTAAAGTATACTTAAAGAAATTAGAAACGCAACTTCTTTAAACACGAAATATGTTTCGTGTTTTAAAGAAATTGCGTTTCTAATTTCTGTAAAAAAAAATATAATATACTTAATGAAATTAAAAACGCAACTTATTTAAAAACGAAATTTATTTCATGTTAAAAGAAATTGCGATTCTAATTTCTTTTAATATAAAAACGTCAGCTTCCCTAAGACTCATTTTCTGATCATGCGGCTTCATTGTATGAATAGTTCTAATTTTTTATTGGCTGTGTGGGGAAGCTGCCTGGCAGATCAAGAAGGGGTTCAGTGTGGTTGCTCTCATCTTCCTTCTGGACAGAAATTTAAAAACAAAGTGAAATATGGATATCAGGAGTCGCCACACTCACAAAACACACCCTCCCCACGCAGCGAAAAAGAAGAGAGAAAGAGAGCAGGTATATATAAGTATCTTAATTCAAAAAATAGGCCCGAAAAAATTAACGAAAATGAGAACCCGTGGGGCTACCGCCTTGGAACGGTCAGTAGGAAATTATTTACTACTGGGGGTTTAAACCAGGTTCTAGGGAGCACCAACCACATTTGCCCCAACAGGTTCTCATGTCAACACACAAGTACAAGTTGTCTTGGTGAAATAACTCCAACCCACTCATCAGCTCAACAATGTTGCATGCAAAAGCACACAAACATATAAAACATAAAAAGCTAATAGCATTGCAAGGCCGAGACCGAGACCAGAGCTCCTCGAGTCAAGTCAGCAAGAACACGATGACAGGGATAAAAGAAACAAATCGAGCTTCTAGGTTCTTATACAAAACTTCCGCATAACCATCATAAACGCTTAAACCCCTGTAGATGTGTAAATTTCCAGGCCTGCAGATGTCTGTAGAATATCATGTTGGTAACCTTTCTATTTAAATTTTCAGATGGTTTTTACGAATAACCGGCAGAAATTAACATTGCCTTTTATCTTCTAAAGTTTATTAATTAAATTTCCATTCAAAAATCTGGCTGTGAAATATCTTGTTGCAATAGTGATTTCAAACTGCACCTTTTTTTAATTGAATCCGGTTATCGGCGATAAAACTTGCTGAAGGTTTTTCTTTAATTTGTGATACCGATAACCTTGTTTTAAAATTTTTATTGTTATGCAAATGTCATGTGGATAATTATGTTGGAAAATAACTTTTAACTACTCCATGACTGCCCCAAACAAATCCCTTTTCTGGAAACCTTGCATCCGACCCTGGAGCTGGTTTTGAGAATGCGACTCTTAATATGTGTTAATATTTTTCTATAACATCATAATAGTCGTTCAGTAAAGATTGTTAAAATAGAAACTATCCTTGCGTGCAAATCATGTTTACATTTTTTGAAAATTACTGCATTAACTATTTAAAAAAACAGTTATCATTTTTATGTCTAAAACATGAGTTTTGTTGGTTAATGTGCCGATATTGAATTATTAATAATATTGAAAATTAATAACAATGTTTACCGTAGAACGCAGTCCCGAGGTAGAGTTGTATTATAGTCTGTATTCCTATCTTCCTTGTTAGATGATAAACTTTTTATAAATTGTATTTTGTTTGTATATTGTGATACTCGTATTTATTATTAATAATCAACTTATTTACTATAAATTAAAGCTATTTCAGAGTAACTCAGTCTTAACCGCATGTGTAAAAAGTAAATGTGAGCTTTTTTGAAAGTCGAAATCATAATGTCAAACTACATTAAATTTTTAATTTACATGCTTCTTAAAAAAGTATCATGATTGTTATTAATTGTATAGTATTTAGCGTTTTCTGACACTACTGATCACATGATGCATTCAGTCAGTACTGTTATCAATAACGTCCTTGAAGGTCGTTGAGCACGATTCTTATATATGTTTAATAGTTCTCCTTTAATACTATGTTTCAATATTTGGCAAGATTTTATATCCGTGGTTTCAGTTTAGCTAGTATTACTCTCATATAAGAACCATTGGAGCAAGTATTAAGTTGGTGCACCGTAGAACCTGATTTAAACGCACTAATGGCAAATTGTTTTGTCATCTTCTCTTCCAAGGCGGTCAACTATCAGGTTCTTATTTCGCTGATTATTTGTGGTGTGTAATTTGAAATCAAGCATTTTATAACCCTTTTTTTCTCTTCTTTTCTCTCCACTTTTTGGGTATGTGGGGAATCAATTATTTCTGAGTGTGGGTATTCCAGATTGGCATATTTCACTGTTTAATATCCTTTTTCGATATTATTTTCGGAGAAACGTGAATTTTTGAAACACCTTGACATAATTGCTTTCATAATATTATACTTGTAAGTATTGAGACTTTGATGTCTGCGATTAATAGACCTAATCACGACGAATAACGAGTTCCAAAGAGATCAAACAGCCATAATTTAAAGCCAAGAATAAAGAAAGGGATTTTTAGCATCGTTAACATAATATCCTCGTGACTAACTTAATGATTCTTAACATCAAATTACCATGTAATTACAAGTAGTTTCAAAGCGGTTCTAGTGACCATAAATATTAATTTTATAGTTCAGACATTAATAAAGTATTTGTTTATTTAGCTATAATCCAACAATTCATGATCAAATGGTGTAATTGCCCTTGGTAAACGATGTTTTAACAAAAAGTTATATGCCTTATGTCGTAAATCAAATCCATCTTTAATTGACGTTATTTTTGAATGGTGAACCTCTGCTCAATAAAATCCGCAACTCAAGCAATAAGTAGTCTGAGAAAAAATATATAAACTATCTGTACTTTTTTAAACATAGGACGTGTAATAAGAGTGGAGACAGAATAATTTCACTAACAATCTGAATACACTCGATTAATAAGAAAAAAGTGAAATGGTAAAACTGTCTTGATACTTATAGATAAAGAAGTTTAAAAACTATCGAGAACACGATAAATAATCAAAATATAGCAGGATGGCCCGGGCAGTAATGGAAAATATTACTATCTACGCCACCTTGCCCTTGTTTCGGAACAAATATACTACTCAAAATTTGATAGGGATCACTTAAAAGATGTGTTTATTCCTTACATAAGGTTGAAACGTAAAAATATTTGCTGTGATTCTGAAAATTTGTTTATTTGACATCAGCCTTTTTGGCAAAAAAGGAGTGAGCCGTTAAACTGTTGACGTAGAACAGTGGTTGAAACTTGGTAGGGGCAATAACTTGAGATAAAAACGGAAAGTGATCCCTATCAAATTTTGAGTAGTATATTTACACAGATATATGTATCGTGCTCAACGGTTTCAAAGGAATAATAAATAACAGCACTGATAAACAAATTGGGCATCAATCGAAAGAAATGATAATGTTTTTTAATGGTATATGCATTTACTTTAAATGAGAGTCGTTGTATAGGACCAATATTATCATTTTGAAAAACAAACGCTCAAACAAATTATTTAATGTTAGGTAACAATACTTGTATTTACTGATTTTCTAGTTTTTCAGAGAAATCGTTTGAGCACTTGATTTAACTACATTGGCTGAGCTTTCATGTATATTAGATTATTGTCCATCAAAGTCCATCTGCTTGCGAGCATTGATTGAATTTCCTAACTGATCTTCGCGTATCGGCAAATGACCAGCGATTGTCAGTTTGTCCCGGTGTATCTTGTTTACTTTGCACTAGTTTCAGAGGGCGTTTTGTTAACAAGTCACGTATGCGTATTTACTCAACGTCATTCGTTTGAATTTCAGTTTCTCTAGAAATTGATCAATTTCGATTAATTTTCTTCTGAAGGAGTACTTCAGAGGGTCCAATAAGAACAATATTGCTGAAGACTTTTTCGCATATGCCAGCTGTAATGAAAACCAATCAAACTACTCAGGCCCTTTTTGAATGTATCATAATTTGTAGAGTTTGATTTATGTACAGAAGTATTGCCATCAGTTTTTGTAGGTGCAATTTAAAGAAACTGGAATTTTGATTTGATAAATAACTATGGCATTTACAGAAATTCCTGTGTCTCTATTTTTTGGACGATTTTTCTAACAATAAGTGAAATATGCATATCAGGAATGGCCAAATCCAGCAGACACAGCCTCCCTACAAAGCCATAAAGTAGAGAGGAAGAGAAAGCATGGTATTACAATAAGCAGTTTCAAAATGGACGCCGCAAACAATTAACGAAAGTGAGAGTTATAATAATAATAAAATAATAAATAATTTGTTTTTCTTTTGATTGATGCACGGAGGATTAATAAAATTATTCCGATATAAACAAAATATTACAAATAAGTACAATGCACTAGTCTTCAGACAAATGTTACAAGAAAGCAGACTAAACCGCCGTAGGGTTTGCGTTCTTCGAAATAAACAGATATTACTTTACAGTATTCTTTAAAAAGTAAGACATCTAATACAGAGGTAAGATAGCACAGCAACCCCAAATGATGTACCACATCTGCATTAATATTTGTAAGGTTTGTTGTTGTTGTTTTGTTGTTGTTGTTTTTTTCGTTTTTTTTAATAAAAAAGTGTTCATACGAAAGCTGTTTCAGATTTATTTGTTTGTTTTGTTTGCTTTTGTTTTTTTTTTTGAATATTTAAAAAATTTGATATATGACTGTTTTAATTAACAAAATGTGTAATAATTTGTTTGCTGACTTTGTCAGTCTGTCTGTATGCGATATTTCTTTCTCTCTGTCTCTCCCTTTCCCTGCCCCCTCTCACCCTATCTTCCCCCTTCTCTCTCTCTCTCTCTCTCTCTCTCTCTCTCTCTTTCTATCTAGCTAATTCGACCCGTAATGTGAGGACCACCCACCAAGACCCGTCATCTGAGGACACCTATTTCTAAGCACGTTCAGCACAACTCTCACTCGGATTGTCACTCCTTATTACCCCCCTTTGACCATGGCGAAGCGTTTTTAGCTTTTTTTTTTGCTTTTTCATGCATACACCATCTGAGAAAGTCCCCATAAAAATCTTTCTCTTATCTAAGGACATGTCCTCACATTATTTATCTCGCCGTTCTAGGAGAGATTCTACCCAGTGCGGACAACACTGTCCTTACACGGACGAGAGAGTCGGGGTCCCCATAAAATTGGAGAGATCTTTCTCTTATCTGAGGACATGTCCTCACACCAATTATCTCAGTTTTAGGAGAGATTCTTCCCAGTGGGGACAACTGTCCTTACACGGACGAAAGTGTATCTTTCTCTTTTGTCAGGACGCCAAATTAAACTATTTTGTTTGCAGTGTTCATTTCTTATTAACCACCATGAGTTTTGTTTTCATTCATACATGTGAGTGTGGTTTTGCGTAAGGGTCAGTCATATTCAAGTTGTGAACCATTCCAGTTAGGACAACTAGTGTCTTTACCTTACACGGACTGCAAAGGATCTGTCTCTTGACATCCGGATATATTATTCAACTGTTTTTTAAAGTGGAGTGGTCTATAATGGGTAACTTTTCATGTACCAGTGCAATCACATTCATTTTATATTCTTATGAAATAATTCCAGAAGAACATGCGTTGTTAGATGTTTGTGAGCTTGAATAAATTTGACGAAGTATCAAATTTAGTAATATTTTATCATGAAAATAAATTACTTGCTACTAAATCAACAATTTCTTTCTCTTATCTAAGGACATGCCCTCACATTATTTATCTCGCCGTTCTAGGAGAGATTCTACCCAGTGCGGACAACATTGTCCTTACACGGACGAGAGAGTCGGGGTCCCCATAAAATTGGAGAGATCTTTCTCTTATCTGAGGACATGTCCTCACACCAATTATCTCAGTTTTAGGAGAGATTCTTCCCAGTGGGGACAACGCTGAGTGTCCAAAAAAAGTCAATTTTGTGGTTTTGAGATTGAGAGAAACGACTGTTGGGACATGTGTCCCCATAAGAATTTTATTTGAGGAAAACGTCAAATCAACAATGACTATTACAATAAGCAACCGTACTAGTGAGGACACAGATTTGTCCTCACATCCCAGTGAGCGTCCCACCAAGGAAGGTTTTTTGTGCATTAAATGTCCTGACAGTACGGGTATCATCGTCCCTCTCTCTCTCTCTCTCTCTCTCTCTATCTCTCTCTCTCTCTCTCTCTCTCTCTCTCTCTCTCTCTCTCTCTCTCTCTCTCTCTCTCTCTCTCTCTCTCTCTCTCTCTCTCTCTCTCTCTCTCTCTGGTTTTGAGTCCCCGCAGTTACATGTACGGTATCTCAGAACTCTCTCGCATTCTGGGGACACCTCTCTCGATTTTCTACATGATATATGGGGTCAGATCAAGTTTTCATCACTCTCACTTTTGAGGGGACATAGCTATTAATACATTTTATGACCTCACCATGACGTAAGGATTTTAATGCACTACCGTAACATTGGGGACCCACACAATGTCCCCAGAAAGAAGTGAAGTCCCCACAGTCCGGTAAAAAAAAGGTGGTTTTACCAGTTCTCTCTCTCTCTCTCTCTCTCTCTCTCTCTCTCTCTCTCTCTCTCTCTCTCTCTCTCTCTCTCTCTCTCTCTCTCTCTCTCTCTCTCTCTCTCTCTCTCTAATGGATGCTGACATGAAATTTTTAATTGTCATTTTCGATGGCTACATTTGTAGCATTACTCTCAGTTCACCTTGTAAATTTTCTCCATTTAAAACTTTCTATTTAAATCAGCCGGAAACATATTGCAATCGCCATTTGACACTGTTGCGCATTTCATTTGCAGAACTAAATGAGTATCATTCGTTCCATTCAAAGCTTCAAAGCCAGTATATTGATGTGAACGAATATGCAATGCAATAAGCAAGAAAAGATCATTTGCTCGGTTATGAACACCAACAAATGGAATCTTAAATAATATCCGTTCGCTCTGACAGCCTGCTTTCAGGTCTGAAAAGAGAGACAGATATATAGAATGGATTTCAATATAAAACCGTTCAATATATCGTAATTCCCTTTAAATAAACGGGCCGCTGTTTTCCGCGATATTGATCATTGAGAAATCCACCCTGGATTTTCCGTTGATTGGCTAAATTGGAAAAGAATTAACTAATCAAACTTCGATAAGGGCTTTTATAAAAGAGAACGTTTTTCTAATAAAGTGGTAGCTGTATAGTTAAACTTCTAACAAATTGATGTAAATAAGATACTGATAATGGTTTATTAAACGTTAAGTTTAGCAAGCGATATACAGTTAACATACTGATGATCGGAAACAGTGCGGAGAGTAAAGAAATAGGATGTACGCTTTCATTTTCAGGTAACACTATTAGAAAAAATATTTTTTTATATTTATTGCAGCTTTCAATAAATACGGCTTAAGAAGGTGATATTTATATTTGTTTTTATGATTTAAAAAATATGCATTTGCATAACAAAAACAATTTTCTATAACAAAGTACTAGTCTAAGATTATTATTGATGAAAGGAAATATTAAAGTGAATTGTATTTTTCTGTATTTATATAAAATGATATATCGTTAGTTAAAAGAAACAACAATACCTTATTGAGATATTTTCTTGTGAAAATTGATATTTGCAGTAGATAAAAGTATTTTACTTGTAATTAGTATCTGTATCAACTTTATTTCATAAGAGCATGTTTACATGCCGATTTGTTAATAATACTACTGTTGAAATGATAAAAATGAGAAACCGAGAAAGAGAACCTTTGGAAGATTTAAATACATATACACACTTCAAGTAAACTGGTATATGTAACATATCATGGTGTACACCTAAAGTAAGCTGAAATTTTAATCCTAAAATTTCAATTTAGGTTAAAATAGTAATTGCTTAAAGCAACTGGCATTTTGTAAATAGCTAAAAAAACTAGGTTATTAGACAGTCTGAAATTTCTTGTAACTTTTCGGTTAATCCGAATGTTTATGCTATATTTTTAAGAGCAGAGCAGATTTCATTTTAATCGAAATCCACCACCGGTGCAGAAATTCCAAAACATTAATGGCATGTGCCAACACAAATGTTTTGTAAAATAAGATATCAAATCATCAAACTTGAATTGAAACGAAGCCATATCTATGAAAACATATAAATTTTCTGCACATGTTACACTTACATGTAAATATTTGATGCAAGTAAGTATCAATACTTTACAAAATACCTTTAAACAATGATATCAATGGGACAGGTGTGTATAAATCGTATTTATGTAAAACAACATGTTCCTCAGTTTTTTCTCCAATTATCTAATAGTATGTTGATACGTTATCATGGTAGATCATATTAAATCACAGATACTGATTCTACGAACTTACTGTTTAAGTAAAAGCCGTGTCTTTTTTTGATATTTGCTTTTACACATAAAACATTTACAGTAATTTAATGAAATACAAATCTGAACACCACCCAAATAAAAAAGTAACATGAGCTCACAGTCATCGAAAATAAATATGTTCATTTATAAAAGATGTCATGTCGATTCCAAAAATAACTAACTGTTTTTGGAATGATCGTTCGTTATGTCTATTCATTTCAATAGAAGGTTTCGTTGATTTTGTTTGTTTGTTGTTGATTCGTTGTCAGTTTTTTGTTTCTTGGTTTGTTTTGTTGTTGTTTTGGTTTTTGGTTTTATTGTTTTTGCTTTTGCTTTTATTTTTATGTCGTTGTTTGTTTTAAGAAGTAATAACATTTTAACAACCAAAAACTTTTTACTAATGTTTTGTGTAGGAAACGTCAAATCCTCCAGACAGAAACTGACAATTTTATACTTGATCTCGTCTGAAGCATTGTACTTTAAATCTTCTGATGTGACAAAAGCAACATCCTGAATTTTTCATGGATTTTATATCAAACAAAATTAACACAAAATAAAACAAATGACATTAAGAATAAAACAAAATTGTGTCCTTTGGAATCAGGAGAAATATCACGATAATATATACTTCATATTTTATATAATATTTAACAGACTTAAATAAAATGCTAGAAGATAATGAACGAGTGTGTTTAAAATGAATGTAGTAAAACTAGAGAAAATGTTGAATCAAAATTGGTACTGTGCACTTGTGTAGTTTCAGAGTTGTACAAAGCCTGGTACTTGTCAATGTAATCAGTATTACATGTATTCAGTTTCATTACTGCCTATGAACATACTCAATCAGAACGAGCTTGTAATTGTTTGATATTTGTCAAAAAACATAACTGATAACACCACTGATTGAACGTACGGGAAGGCATTTAACTTCGGTTTGACTATTCAAATATTTATGTTTATATTTCATTGTTAGTGTAGCCTATAATATTGAAGAATGCTTACAAGTGGGAATTCATTAGATATTTAATGATCATTTGTAATTAAAGCTGTCAGTCATGTGGAATAGTTCAATATGCATGCATTCGAGTTGGCAATAAAATGCAACAGACATGCTGGCAGTTAAATACAATCATTGTTAAGTTCACTCGTGAAATGAAACTTGAAAACACACTCTAAATTATGAGATATACAGAATTATAAAAACCGTAGTGCACATTAGAAAAGAAAAGTAATGCCACCATTGAAAAAGTAATCGAAATTGAATGTGAAATTAACCTTGCCAGTTATATGTGTCGTTCATTCAGATCAATATAACCATTATGATAAACAACTAGAAATCTGCTTACTTTAGTCTAGAATACAAAATTTGGTTATCTCAAATTGTACGATAAATACTAGTGATAATAGTTTTAACGCCTCTATAAGATAACTCGGAATGTTGCCCTGTCGGCAATCCGATATGATGTCATCAAGAAGATAAGCCGGCGATTTGATAAGTCTACCAACCTAGCTGCCACCAAAATGCCAATTATATAAATGTGGATGAAAAGGGAAAAGCAAACCACTGCCCGTATGTTGGAACTGTAAAAGCCTAATTCAATACTCAACAAATTAACAGTAAAATGTTCATTACACTTCATTCTTTAACATACATTAGGTCGGCGGTTTTCGGATAAAATAATGACGATAACTCGAATTGAAAACAACAACGAAGGAACAATCAGAATAAATTTTTTACAGAATATCTGAGACTAACTGTCAAAACACAACGCATGTCAACTTGTATCTTTCCTTGATATACTGCATTGTGTAATATTGTAAAAAAGAATGTAAAAAGCAACAATCGCGAAACATCGCAGTCATATGAAAACAATGGAGATACAAAAAAAGTGATAAACTTATTAAAAATTAGGTTTCACAAAAAAACTGGCAACTATTTGCAAAAAATATATATTCCGTGAAGTGGTACTTGAAAAATAGTTGCCGACTCGACATATCAAGTTATCTCAAGTTTTGTAAATAACACTTCCATTTTATCACTATCATCTCTTACATTTTGTGAGGGATATCTACATCAAGTTCATTATTAGTTGAATGTCTGTTAATATATCTATTTCTTGATCAGTTACTGCAACACAAGTATTTATAAGCTTATCTGAGTTTCCGAAATGCGTGCCCTGACGACTTTCATTTTTTCGTAAATTTCTCAAAAACTTTTTTTCGAAAGAATAAACTAAATAATGTGAATACTCGTAATTTCTCGAAGCTATTCATCCCTATGGTTCTTTCTTCTTGAAATTTCATTTAATTGGTCAGATAATAATCCGATAATCCTAATCCGATCAACAAAAGGTAGAGTTCCTCTTAAGCTAGTATTACCGGCATTTTTGGGAATTTCTATGATAGATTTCGCTGTTAATATAATTTTACTAATTTGATTCCAGGCGATCCACTTATTGATCGAAATTTTGACATTTGTTATACCTTATTAATTCTTTCACCGCTTTATTCATGCAGGAGTTTAGAGGTCTCGGTCAAAATCAATTTGCTTACATTGCAATAAAATGATAAGCATGTTTAAACTAGATGTGTGAAGTTAGCGGCCTAGCGGTCTGGCGGCGTGAAGTTAGCGGCCTGGCGGCGTGAAGTTAGCGGCATGGCGGCGTGAAGTTAGCGGCTTGGCGGCATAGCGGCCTGGCGGCGTGAAGTTAGCGGCCTGGCGGCGTGAAGTTAGCGGCCTGGCGGCCTAGCGGCGTGAAGATGGCTGCCTTTATCACAATTGAGGTTGATCTTAAAAACGGATTGAAATCTATTTTTTCAGCATATAATGTTAATTGCAGGGGTGTATAAGAAAGTTATCGACATGATTTAGCTTTTATTTTATTAAAATAAATTATTTAACAAAGTTCTAGCTTATCTGCAAAGACGACTCGGAATCTATGTGTACATTTACTCCCATGTACTCTTTGTAAATTACATTTCAGTTGATGATTAAGTAAAATATCAACAAGAACTAGCTTTGATTTTTTTTTACTTTTCGAACTAGCGGCCTAAACTTAATATTTATCATAATTTGTCTTAACAACGGATCGAATTCGATTTTTTCGGCATGCAATGTACATTTCAGGGATGATTAAGTAAAATATCAACAAGAACTAGCTTTGATTTTTTTTTTAAGTTTTCGAAGCCCGGCGGCCTAGCGGCCTGGCGGCCAAGCGGCCTAGAGGCCTAAACTTAATATTTATCATAATTTATGTTTATCTTAAAACGTCTTGAAATCGATTTTTCAGCATTTAATGTACATTTCAGGTACGAATTAGCAAAATATCAACAAGAACTAGATTTAATACCCTAATGAGATCGAATCCACTGCCAGCAGTGAGTTGGGTATTCGTTCTACACTGACAGCGAATACCCTGATGAGATCGAATCCACTGCCAGCTGTGAGTTGGGTATTCGTTCTACACTGACACCGAATACCCTAATGAAATCGAATCCACTGCCAGCAGTAAGTTGGGTATTCGCTTTACACAAACAAGGAATACCCTAATAAGATCGAATCCACTGCCAATTATTGGTTAACATTACGTCGTCCTATATTTCCGCCATTTAATGATCAGTTATCATGTTTTACCGTTTCACTCGCAATAACGAGATCTTAATATTGTTCTGCAGGCCTGAGGAAATTTACCTAAAGCGATGCAAATAAATAAAAAACGTGGGGCTCGAAACCGAGTCTGGTCTCGATTTTTGATTTTTCTTTTATTTCAAATAGGTACAGATCACTATAGTAGGCATACATATTGCGAGGGTTGAATTCTGGTTCCAACCATGTGTGAATTGTTTGGCCAGATAAGAAGACTGTACAGATCCGAGCCTCCGTAATTGCGATTATATGCAGAATATGGATTTGATCTATTGTTTAACGTTACGTCGTCCTAAATCTCCACCATTTTATGAACATTTTTTGTTTTATATACCATTTTAATCGCAAGAACGAGATCTTAAAATAATTCAGCATGCCGAAAGAGATCGCAACAAAGGAATCCAAGTTAAAGCGAAAGAAGGAGGGTTTTAATCCGAGGTTGGTCTCGGTTTCTGATATATTTTTTCTTTAAAATTTGGACATATCGTAAAGATAAACATACATATTTTCGAAGGTTTATATTCCGGTTCCAACCATGTATGGATTGTTAGGCTAGTTTAGAAGACTGTCCAGATCCGAGCCTCCGTAATTGCGATTATATGCAGAATAAGGCATTTTTTCTCTGGAACTTAACATTACGTCGTCCTAAATCTCCGCCATTTCATGAACAGTTGTCATGTTTTATATACCATTTGACTCGCAATAAAGAAATCTGAAAATTATTCTACAGGACTGAAGAGACCGCACTAATTCAAACCAGGTTAAAGCGAAAGAAGTAGGGCTCGAATCCGAGGCTGGTCTCGGTTTCTGATATTTATTTCATGGAAAGAGTTACATATCGTAACAGTAAACATACGAGGGGTGTTCAATATATAATGAGACTGTGTTCATATCTTTTATTTGAAACATTTAACGGTGATATGCAATAGATAATAACAAAGTTCATTCATTTCTGAATACATTCAGAAAATATTTAAAAAATCCACAAAACAACTTTAAAGTAACAGCATTTATAAGAAGGTCATGTTTGCATCATCGCCCCCGGGCAACAAATATGTCGCGACGTCAGCGACGTCGATCGCATTGTAAACGTCGCTATATTGTTTTATCACATTCATAGCTTTTCAAAATAAGCTGCCAATTGCAGAACACATCATTGGTGGCGTGCAGCCCACAAATTAATGACTTATTAACTGATAAATATTAATGCAGGAATTATAAATGTCTTAAAACTAATTAAATGAATTCTTATGTTTTTATTATGATTTTATATAGATACAAAAACGCCGATATACTTAAATTACTGAACCTCTATAGGAATTGTGCAACACTTTTATGTATTAAATATGTAATTAACTTTTCTCATGCTATAATTTGTTGTCAGTATGCGATGCGCATTTCCAAAGCTCCATCAGCAATTTCGGCAAGCTCCCGCACCATTAAACGTCTGTCCATATCAAGCGCTGACTGAATTGACGCTACGCATGACGCTGTCACGGACTTCTTACTACCGAACCTTTGCTCGTCATTAAGTGCTGTATGTCCCTCAGAAAACTTTTTGTGCCATCTAAATACTAACACACGACAAGCACTGTCTTTCCCCTTAGTCTCTTGTAACATTGTAAATGTTTTCGTTGCCGATTTACCTAAATTCATACAAAACTAAATGTTTGCCCGCACTTCAATTCGTTCTTGTGTCATCATTTTTAAGTGACAATGTTTAAGGGTGACCGTAAACAAATGTTGATAATTTCAACGTTTTACTACCAAATGACGTCATTTTTTCATATGAGGTCATTGATATAACGAACAAATTATTGGCGGATTTTTATGTAATTGCAAAAATAGTTATAGCAGAATATGGATTTGTTCTATTGTTAAACGTGACGTCGTCCTAAATCTCCACCATTTTATGAACAATTTTTATGTTTTATATACCATTTTAACCGCAAGAACGAGATCCTAAAATATTCTACATGCCGGAAGGAATCGCATCAAAGCAATCCAGGTTAAAGCGAAAGAAGGAGGGCTTTAATCCGAGGTTGGTCTCGGTTTCTGGTATCTTTTTTCTTTAAAATTTGGACATATCGTAAAGGTAAACATACATATTTCGAAGGTTTAAATTCCGGTTCCAACCATGTATGGATTGTTTGGCCAGCTTTGAAGACTGTACAGATCCGAGCCTCCGTAATTGCAAGTTTATGCAGAATTTGGCATGCTTTGTATAAGTAAACATTACGTCGTCCTAAATCTCCGCCAGTTGATGAACAGTTTCATGTTTTATATACCATTTTACTCGCAACAAAAGAGATCTGAAAATTATTCTACATACCAGAAGAGACCGCAATAAAGCAATCCAGGTTAAAGCGAAAGACGTAAGGCAACAATCCGAGGCTGGTCTCGGTTTCTGATTTATTTCATTAAAAGAGGGACATATCTTAAATGTAAACATATATGTTTGCGAGGGTTTAAATTCTGATTTCAACCATGTATAGATTGTTTGACCAGCTTAGAAAACTGTACAGATCCGAGCCTCCGTAATTGCGGTTATATGCAGAATATTGATTTATTCTATCGTCAAACATTTCGCAGAATGCACTGCTGGACATTCAAAACATGCATAAAATAGAATTTCAAAGAATCAAGAAGGCCGCCAGGCTTCGAAAACTTAAAAAAAGCAAAGCTAGTTCTTGTTGATATTTTGCTAATTCGTACCTGAACTGTGCATTAGATGCTGAAAAATCGATTTCAAGACGTTTAAAGATAAATATAAATTATAATAAATATTAAGTTTAGGCCGCTAGGCCGCCAGGCCGCTAGGCCGCCAGGCCGCCAGGCTTCGAAAACTTAAAAAAAAAATCAAAGCTAGTTCTTGTTGATATTTTACTTAATCATCCCTGAAATGTACATTGCATGCAGTAAAAATCGAATTCAAGCCGTTTTTTAGATAAATTATGATAAATATGAAGTTTAGGCCGCTAGGCCGCCAGGCTTCGAAAACTTAAAAAAAATCAAAGCTAGTTCTTGTTGATATTTTACTTAATCATCCTTGAAATGTAAATTGCATGCTGTAAAAATCGAATTCAAACCGTTTTTAAGATAAATTATGATAAATATTAAGTTTAGGCCGCTAGGCCGCCAGGCTTCGAGAACTTAAAAAAAAATCAAAGCTAGTTCTTGTTGATATTTTACCTTATCATCCCTGAAATGTACATTGCATGCTGTAAAAATCGAATTCAAGCCGATTTTAAGATAAACATAAATTATGATAAATATTAAGTTTAGGTCGCCAGGCCGCTAGGCCGCCAGGCCGCTAGGCCGCCAGGCCTCTTACTTCACGCCTCCAGGCCGCTAGGCCGCCAGGCCGCTAATTTCACGCCGCCAGGCCGCTAACTTCACGCCGCTAGGCCGGTAGGCCGCTAACTTTACGCCGCCAGGCCGCTAGGCCGCTAGGCCTCTAACTTCACACATCTGTTTAAACTAAGCAAATGATTACAATGATGATCTCATCTTTATTGTCATAATATAATTTATTGTCTTATTTCATATTTACGCACATAGCAGAGGGCAGAGTATTTGCTCTTTTAAAATAATGTAGGTTGAGCTTTTTGATAACAATAAGTTTTAAGTACGTGTAGGTTTTTATGATCTCATAAGTGAATTTGTGTGAATAATAATATTTTATCTTCATTTTGGCACTTGAGTTGACAACCAACATTCACCACATATTGTAAATTTGACTTAAAGCCGAGTGTGCGAAATAATAAAAAATAGCACATCGCATTCTCAAAAGCAATAAATCTGTCCGTAAATTGCATTCTTGAACATTGGAGTACAGTAATCGTGTTTATGCTGTGAGACTTAAATTGACGTATTCCGTTAAACTACAATTACTTTTAATATTAGTTTTACTGCTAAGAAGAATCAATTTATTGTTAAAGAGCAACGCAAACGTAATTGCTTTCATAGAAACTGAGACAAAGTCCGCGTATAAATTGACGTTGCCCATCCCCATAACATACGTTGTTTAACAATTTATTAGTCTGTTTCGCTGGGCGAATATTGTCTTCCATTACATTTCTCCCGGCAGGCGATATCTTCCTGTCATTTATAACATTAATGTACTTAATAACTTGAAGAACCGACATAGAGCTGTTTGGGCATGTCGTCCCAAAGATAAAATGTGTTTTATGGCGCAAACAACATCTATCTTCAAATTTCTGAAATGCTGGAGGTCATTAAATGTCAATGTTTAAAACCTATAACTACTGGCGCATAAAAAGAGTGTAAGGTATTATCATAAAAGGAATTATATATATTCATCACTTAAAAATATTAATTCATTCTAAGCTTCACTGGCCTGCCAGGAGATTAGAAGCAAGAAAAAGAGAGCGACTTTTCCAATAAATTACCGCGATTTGTGATACTGCACAAAATGTAAAAAACTCGTTTGAAGTTGGATAAGTTTTATCTGTAAGTGAATTTATATTTATGTTTGTTTTACATTTAAGACCTAAACCGATGTTCAGTGGGGATTAGTTTCCTTCCAATAGACTTGTTTTATGCCATGCAGTCAGCATATTTATTTGTTATTTTTGGTTTCGCTTCAAACATTCATGAAAAACAACAGAAAGACCGATATCAAAATGGAAATAAAACTTATCGATATCTGGAAATTCGAGCTTAAATAAACAATGTAAGTAAAATTAATATTAATGCAAGAAAATTCATAGAAACTTTCACATGGCGATACAGACCTGCTTACTACATGTTATCTACGCGTCTGGTATACACCCCAGAGCTTTCAAACAACATATTTGCATTAACATACACATCCAAAGATAAAGAGAATTTCTATTTGTAGAAGTAATAAATCTAAAACATATATAAAATAAATACTGTAGGTGGTCCGATCGTATGATTACTTTTATTGATATATGTGATTGCTGGTCCAATCTCGATGAGAACTTAAACCGCGGGATAATCGTGCGGACTATAATATTTCTTGTTTCTCGAAGACGTGTTCCTGTTATTTGCGGCGTAAATCAAACCAGTCATACGCTTAATAATTTAAAATCTGCGACACTTCTATTATATTTTTGTTATATTATTTTCTTAACGAAAAGAAGCCACCAAAATATCAAACCAGATATCTAATAGACCATAATATGGCATGTACCGATGCAAGTTTACTTAGCTTGGATCCGAGTAGAAAAAAAAATTTTTTTGATTAAGTTTGATTAATACAATTTGAGAGATAAATTTGAAATTTCTAATTTCTTACACCAAAATCCATTCATCTGTTGTTTAAGAAGTATTTTGTTCACTTAAGAACAAACAAATATTAATGTCATTGTTTATTTAAATATTGTTTATTATCCGCAATACCAGAAAAGTCTCAACTGTTCCTTAAATACTCGATTCTCAAACATTCAAAAGTATACTAAATATCCCAATGAGAATGCCTGAACAGACTATCAAATAATTTATACAGGTAGGTTAATAATGAAGGATACACGAACGCACAAGACAGGTATTATAAAATGGGCAAGCTAGACATAAAAGATGAAAATAATAATCCAACGCTTAATGCGACAAGTAAATAGAAGTCTGTGATTTTTCATGCTTGCTATATAGCGAAAATCTGTTTTAACCGATGTTCAAGACTCTTGTATGCTAGTGTTACGATAGTTTAGAGCAAGAAAATATTTAAAGAACTGAACAGCAGCAGCATTCACTTAACTGCAAGTATTCATCAAACTGATAACATTTTGTGACAGACAAGCCAATAAGCTAATAGCCCGTTGAAAATGAATGGCGTTAGATTACCGAAACTTTTCAGAAATAAGCCAAAATCAGCTCAAACAAATTCCGCTGATATTGATCTTGTTCTATTTATTTACATCAAGTCTCATTTTATACGACAACGCGAATTTCAGGCTGCATTTGATTAATTTCCTCGTACATGATGCAAGTATCCAACTCGTATACAATGGAATTGTGCGCTTAATGCATAATACGATCGGTAAACAAGAGAATCGGTTAGTAATTTGTAGCGTTATCCATCCTCTATTGTCAACTGGATGCTATTTGATGCTGCCATTGATTTGTCCCTTTTGTTACAAGCACAATTAGCAACAGCGAATTGCTATTTGCGCAAATTATCACAGACTGCATCTGACACTAATCCAAAAAAACATTAGATTAAAACAGATTGTCTGAAACCAGTTGAAAACTTGTGTGGGGGCTAATTAAGTATAGCAGTAAGTGCATATTATATTTCGTGCATAGAAAAAAATAACGGGAGAACGGACAATATGTAACGACACGCTATAAAAATGGCTACAGCCGTAGATATACATCAGCGACTTTTATAAAGGTATTAAAAACAAAATTATGTGCACATTTAGGATAAACGTAAAAATGGTTTTCTCTTTGATAAGCTTTGTAGGCTTTGCAGATCTCTTTAACCTGACACAAAAGCATTTAACTAGATTTAATTAATATTTAATGGTGAACCTGTAATTCTTTTCTCTAAACGAACATAAAATGAACAGTTCAATACCGAAACTTATGTACATTTACAAATCTATCATGATAAGACAATACTTCAACTAAAAGCATCATTGGATTAATAACCTGGTTGACGTTATAGAAATGCCTTTATTCAAACCACAACGGAGACATTTGAAGTATTTCGTTTCAAATTTGGTAGGCTGAGTTCATTAGTTTATTAGTTCATTACAGATGGCTAAACACATATAGCACGAAGTTATGAAACACACTTTATGTAATGGTTTGACTTTCTTCACATACATTATATATTAAACTTCCAACATGTCGAATTAAAATGAACGATTAAGCAAACAAAGCTAAATTGCTCACGATCAGTTTTCACTTTTTCAGAAGGATATAATATAGAAAAAAGGATATAAATGAAATCAGAATGAACAATGGTTTAATAATTATGTATCACAGGTCAACAGTCTGTTTTACAGTGTGCCCTTGATTTATAACAAGTTATTTCCAATTAACTCTATCTCGCTGATAAGACCATGAAAACACGTGTGAGATATATTCTTTTCTCTTTGATCGGCGACACATAAATTGTGCATTGCGCAAAATGAAATGAGTAACCAATCCAATAGCGATTAAATGTGATCAAAAAGGCTTCTTGTTTGTATATCAGGTGTGTGTGTGTGAACGGATGCAGATTACCGATAATCCTCAAGGAAACCTATTACTGCAATGGTATTTTCTCACTGCAAAGTTGACGACCTATCAGAACTTTAATTGTTTAGTTTAACTATAACGACTGCTCATCTGTTTATATAAGCAATGGTTTTTGTTTTTCTGACTGCAAAGTTGTCGACTTATTTTACCTAAGTTTAGTTTAAACATACTCTAATGCTCACCTGTACATATAAGCAACAATGTTCTTTTTTCAGACTGCAAAGTTATCGACCTATTTTTACCTATGTTTAGTTCAAAAATACTTTATTGCTCTTTTGTTTATATATTATCCAGCAATAATGGTATTTTTCTGACTCAAAGTGTTCGACCTTTTTGACCTATGTTTAGTTAAAACATATTTTATTGCTAATCTGTATATATAAGCGATGTTTCCTTTCTGACTGCAAAGTTGTCGACCTATTTTAACTATTCTTATGGTAAAACATACTTAATTTCTTTTCTGTATATTTTAGCATTTGTATTTTATTCTGACTGCAAAGTTGTCGACTTTTTTATCTATGTTTTGTTTAAACTTACAAAATTGCTCTTCTGTATTATAGTAACCACACACACATAAATGTATATTCAAATATGAACATTCATAAAGCATAGGGTAGGGCTACAAGTTTTAGCAACACCAACATTAGAGACAGCCCGTCCCAACACAGCCTCACAAAGTGGGTCTATGTTGGCCCGAAACCTGATTAAATTGCCATTTTTTGGTGTTCTGCAGACCAATGTTTTAAACGTAAATGAGTAATAAATGTTCAATCGGCATAACGGTGACGAACACGTTCAAACAATCAGACTGTAATGGTACAAGCAAATCAAGCAATAAAATCAAAACTTAAAAGCACTCTTAAACAAACAGACTTTAATGGATCAGAAGTCAAGCAATAAAATCAAAAGAGAAAATCTAATTTCAGAAATGAATGACAAAAGATGCGGATAAAGCCAAGACGAATTAAACTAGGAAAGGATATCGTGTAGACCAGTGGAAATAACATGTAGACCCTGTGGGTAAATTTAATGACAAAACTGGTTCATAAGGGATCTATTCAATGCCATAGAAAATTTCAGAAAATATGGATTATTATTGGTCTAGATAGTTTCAATATGCACCAGTCAGCCAACTGAGAAATCAAACTGGTAACAACTGATTTTGATAGATTAAAGGGGACATGCCAAAAATCATAAATATATTATACTTTAATGACGTATGCAAGAAAGGCAACCATCACGTATGGTCGATTAGAATGGTTTTTTGTTGTTGTTGTTTTTTGTTTTTGGGGGGTAGGTTGGCATTAACTTGGCAGAACCTTATTCAGAAATAGTTCCGAATAGCTAAAATTTCCCATCGTACACGTAAAAAATCATTTAGGTCATAAACTTCATAAACTAGGTTATAAACATCAAAAACTTCAAAACTAGGTTATAAACTTCGAAAACGTCAAAACTATCAGATGAACCCTGATAGTTAAATTAAACAGCTTCACCTAAGTTCGGTTAATGTTGATAATCATAATCCTGAATTGAATGCGAAGGGCGATTTTATCACTGAATTCATGATTTAACCATTATCGTAAGGGTGAATCAGATATCCATCTAAATTATTTCTGAACAGGAATTTGCTGTTGCTTGTATCAGGCATGTCTGTTTACGTTTCAGTATCGCTTTTCTAAAGCATCAGATAGTGTAGAGTAAACATTTTGCATCGTTATTAATGAAATGATGAACACATGCAGGCGTCTCTTTGATCAAGTGAATTGTACAAGTTCATATCTGAATTTATACTGATTCGTTGTCAGCGAAAGTGTTAAAACTCTTGATTTAATACCGTCTAAAACGTTTTCCTGTCCTTTGAGTTTGAAAACATGTTGCCTTTCTTATTACTGATATGAATAATTTACTTTATCTAGGATCGGAACGATGACACTGTTGCTATCTGTTGGTGGTCGTGTGATGTTATAAATAAGGGAAGAGGAAAACTTTTACCGCATACATCAAACAAAACAAACTTCAATTACAATGGATCGTTTATGGTCAACCGAAATTGACGGGATTTATTTAATTTGAAAAGAAATTAAGATATACAGAACAAACGGTTGCAAATTGGGCATACCATAATTATTGTACAACAGTTAACTATGTAGAAGAGTATCTAACAAAATAATAAGCAGATCATTTAGTGCAGTACTGTATTGCAGAATTACTATTGCACGACCTATGATGAATAGTTCTTTAAAATAGAACAGCCGAGTTTAAGAACGAATAAAAAACTATCACGCTCGTTGACTGCATTTTGGACTTACACCAGTACTCGCGCCGAATGTGAATTGAGGAAAATGCAAAAGAATCTCAGACCAAATTAGGATCCAAATCCGAGGTCTACAGACATACACTCCTACGCTAACCTAGACCATTGATTCACGCTCTTAATAAATTAAAACCATAATGTCATAATGCTAAATCAAATTGCACAAAGTGCAAAAAGTAATCAATATTAAAACTAACTTCAGTTTAATGTAAATGCAGTGAGTTATTGAAAACTTTAGTATAAACATAGATGAACTTGCAACGTTCAATGATCATCCCCAGCCGCCTTTATGGTTTAGATATCGCTCATTTCTTTGTCTCGTTTATGTTCATCATTATCATTCCATGAATGTGCCAGTGTTGATATGACATTTATTGTTTTTCAAAAATGACACATTTATGAGATGCAAATATAAGCACAACTCAGGCAAAATTAATTACTTCTGGTCATTTTCAGTAAACGATCGCAAATACATTAAAGGAATATGTTTTGGATTAAGTTGAGGATAACAGCTGCTTGGACGCATATACTGTAAGAAACTAACCTTTATTTCTTGTCTTGTAATTGTTATAGTGTTTTCCTGATTCTCATAGAATAAAAATAATGTGATATTAAAATTGTATCAATAGTTAAGTTATTGTTTAACATGATTCCAACGGCATAGTGCTTGATTAATTGTAAACAGTGTTGATAGACATCTAGAACATTAACCTGTCATGTAACTATCTGTAAACGAAAATCTTTCATATAATGCTTAAGTAGAAAGACCTCATTTCAATTAATATATGTGTTTTTTGGTGTTGTTTTTCACCGAATAATAAAAGAAAATGGAAATTATAATGAATCAAATTTTCAAAATTATATAATTTCAATTCTAAGTTATTTCTTAACAGATATGAGGGGAATTGGAAAAGTTTATTAGAACACACTGAAGTTTCAGAAATGTTTCATTTTATTTTAATATGTTTAACAGCGATGCCCAAACTCAGTAGTGGTAATTTCTGAAAGTCTGGTTTTATAAAATAATATAATCAATACTATGGACGAACCCGTACCGTACGCCGACAACGCCTTGCCATGGAATTGCCATGGAATTTCGATTAGGCTACCGTTAAGCTAGCCGGGATAACCCCACAAAAGGTTGCGCGGTTATCCCTGACAAATGTAATTATTTTTAGATGACATCGAAACTGTAAAATTTGTGTACACACCATGTACATTAGCAATCTAACAGGTAACAGTTTGCCAACAGAAAAATGAAAATCAATCGTTGTGAACAGCTGTTATCTTAAGTGAGTGTATGTTAACGTAAATGATTAATTTGTATAAATTAACTTTTTACTTCACGAGATATGGCTGTTATTCCATGATCCAGATCAGCCGGCAACTATTTACAATAATTTACAAAGATTTACATATGTTAAAGGATAACTAACGTTATTGAGAAATAAAAAAATGTTATTAATCTAAAAGTGTAAATGTAAACAGGGTTTATTAAACTAGGTCACCTGCTTGAACGATGTTGTTTCTATCATTATTGATCAGCTGTTTATTAGTCATGTGTACTTTAAGCAATACAAAAAAATGCTGTAAATGTATTCACCAGCCGCCCACCTGTTAGATGCTCTGTTATAATGCTTTTGGATAGATAGCTTGTTTATTATTTGGAAACAAAATATTCGCAACATATGTCGCTTTGATTTGGGTGGTTGACATGATTTTACTAATAAATAATATAATATAAAAGTCACGCAGATAAAACCCCTCATTATGATCACCCAGAAATAAGGACTACCCCAATAATAAGACGACTAATTCTAACCCCTTTTACAGTTTTGCCCTAGTTTTCACCCAAAAGTAAGACCATCCCACTATAAAGGCCACTTAGGTAAAGTTCTACGGTGGTCTTAATAGCTTTATAACATAATACATATTGTATACAGTCATGTGTTATTATCAAGTAGTTACGTTTGAATTTTGCAACTTTCATTTTATTTAAAAACAAATTATCAATCTCCCTAACTGAAACAATTTAAATATTTATTATTTCTGTCTCAATCTTTATCTCAACCAGAATACCGTTAAATGTAATGCTTAAATGTAAGATCTATGAATCGTAAAATCATTGGAAAACAGTTTTGCTAACGAAGTGACCTTGTTTTTCATAGTGGTAGTTTACACTGCTACATACACATGTACCCGAAAATTGTAGGGTACTCAGTCATGTTCGTGACTGAATGATGACAAATGCGAATGTTAGAATGCATTTACTGTACCGGATGCAGACATCGATTTTTGTATTTTAATGAAAATTTAAATTTTTTAAAACATTTGACTGTATTGTTTTATTTATCACTAATTAGATGAATAAACAGAAATGAAACTAATAACCGGCATACATCAAAAGATATATACAAAAATAGTATTGGTGCTTAGCAAACTTTGAGAAAAATATAAATCTATCTACTCAGTATATCAGATAGCAAGAAGAACAAATTTGTTTAAATTATGTGATATTCATTGTTTACAAGGATTCTCTTTCAAAATGTATTTATGTTTCTTAATGAACATATGTTTGTGTGCAGTCAATCCAATCATATGTCTCACACACCAGTTCTCATATTTTAGGAAAATGTGCCGATAATGAAATGTTATTGTTTATAAATGTTTTTCACTTAAACTTCCATTGCAATATGAATATACTAAATATCTTAATTAAGCAAATATCGTCTATTATTTTAATTTTGTTGGCTTTGCGTAAGACCTGTTATGAGAAAGGGATTCGGTTATTTGTTAGGAAAATAAATAGACATCTTTGATCTAAAATACTTGGATTACCTGATACAGAGAAAAGTTCTTTGAAATTCATTGAAAAAGAACCTCTTTAAATGATACCATCTACATCAAAGTCATATGATAATCTTGAAATAAAAGATTTGCGACATGTTTCGCATTCACTTACCCTAAGAACATTGTTAGCAGAAATGAGAAAATAATTCAACTTATAATTGTCTGTAATCTCAATCGTTTTCTAAAGTACATTCCTTGTACCTTTTCAATTTTTATTCACGAAGTCAGTGTATTATCCGAAACATGTACACACCAGGTGGTGAATTGTTTTATTTATATTACCAATTATTACATGAACTATAAATAGACGCAACGCGATTGGTCACACCCCCAAAATAACCGAGTCAATAAATCTAGATATTGACCCGCTTTCGCTGATATTGACCTGTCTATAAATATAATGCGAAAGTTTCCATCTTTTATATTATTTACAGTTCAGTTATATATATAACTATTTATAGTTCATGTAATAAAACAGTTATTTACTTATTAGCTGGGAAATATGCTGTTGATATTGACCGCAAAAATCGTTATTGACCTCGGCTATCGCCTCGGTCAATAACGATTTTTTAGGTCAATATCACAGCATATTTCCCAGCTAATAAGTAAATAATTGTATAATAAATGATAGTTTTTTTTAAATAATTATATGATCTTTTGAGGTGAATATCTAGTAACGGTTTATCATTAGTCTTAGTCAGCCATAATACATGTAGGTGTAGGCCACTGTATGATAAATGAAAACAATGTGCATATTAGGAATAACAACATTAAAATGCTCAGCCTCCCCGCAAGGCAGAAAAGTAGAGGAAAAACAGCATGTGTTAATAATATGATAATTTTAGAAAAACACTACAATCAATATACAAATGAGAACCCGATGGTTAACCGCCTTGAAACGCTCGAAAATAATTTGACACTCGAAGGTTTAACTAGGTTTACAAATCCACCAACCTCATACTTGCCCGCTATGTTGTCATTTGTTAAAGTATAAGTTACCTTGGTGAATTAACTCTAACTCGCCCATCTGCTCGACAGTCTTTACATTAAATCTGAATATTTGCGATAAAACTTGCATTTTATTTTCTGAATTTGTGTTACCGTTACCACTGTTTCAAAAGTTTACCTGTTGATTGAAATAATTTACATTGTTACAAGCCCTAGAAGCGAACAAGTTGTGAATGATATTGCTTGTGAAAAATACTTAAATTGATAATCTTACCAAATGTGATATTAGATGTCATATTAAGATCAAAGAGGAAATACTGATTATAATATAAGTATATTCTTCAACATGGTTCGTTTGAAAAGAATGACTCAAAGCAGAATAGTTTCTTTGTATTTTAAATAAGAATGGTATATCTTGTATTTACTGAACAACTTCATCGTAGACTGATATAATAGGGGCACTTTAAAACAAGAACTGGACTCTTCTGGCTCGATTAATTTGTTGAGACATCATTTTCTGTCGTCACTATTTGCTTTTCGTATCTTTTCTTTGTAAGCAACTTAACGTAAGAAATTAATTTTATTTCTGTATGACAATATGTGCTCAAATGAAATCTAAAAGGTAAAACCATCGCCAGACGATGTGCCAATCTCACTTTTTTGACAAAACTTCCAAAGACAAAATCGTATATATTGTCCCGGTTAGCTTAATTGGTTACGTCGTCGGAATTGCAGGGCTATGCGCTGTTGCCGTGACGGTGCGGGTTCGCTCTCAGGTAGAGGCAATATCATTTGAAATTCACAGTAGCGCTATTTCTGCAGTGTGGCGGCCGTTAAAAGTCTCCCCGTACATAAAGTCAGTACTGTTATCAGTAAAATAACCCGTAACCGATGTCGTGCAGTGATGATGACGTATATCAGGGCTATCCGATCAACCTTTTTGGGGGTTGTCCCGGTTGGTTACGTCGTCGGAATACAGGGCTAGGCGCTGTCGCCGTGACGGCGCGGGTTCCCTCCCAGGTAGAGGCAATATCATTTGGAATGGTTAGCTTTCCATCCTTTGAATTACTTAATTTATGGTGGAAAATTTAGTTGGAAAAAAATGAAATATACAGTGTTGCCACAACCAGAACAAATACAGCCTCCATATGCAGACAAAACGTAAAGAGGAAAAGAGAGCATGCGTTTATAAGATAACTTATTTCAAATTAGACACCAAAAACAATTAACGATAAAGAAAACAAAAGATGTTACCGCCTTGGAACGATCAGTGGCAAAATAGTTAGAGACATATTGAATCGTGTCACCAACGATTAAAGTTGGTGTGGCCTGATAAATATACTATGAGATTCTGTTTTAATGCCTTTGTTTTCATCAAATATTACGAACTATTTGCGACGGTGCTGTAACAGGGAAGTAGTCTGATTAAGAATAATTAATTTTACCTGGAATTTCAGTTTTTGTGTAATAAAATATTATTTAAACCTCATTAAATTGCCATGTTACGCGGAAGAGAGAATTCATTTTGTTTATCTCAGGACTACCGTTAATTCTGAACGCGTTTACGCAATTAAAATCTAATTTACAAATTTCTTCAGATGTAAGATTGTAACTTGATAAGCTTCTGTTTTAAGAATAATAAATTACATATCATATCTTAATATTCTTCGTATGGATAAAATGGATAGTGTCTTTCTTCTTTAGCACATTCACATATATTTAAACACGTCGTCGAAAATAGATTTACACAGATTAACATTATTTTTTAGTATTTTACTTAATATGCGAATTCTTGAAGTTAGATAAACCTGTGATTTTAATAAATACTTCAAAACGTAACCACAAAAGTATATTAAATAAAGATAAATATGTACTTTCGGATAACCGCCTCATAAAGTCAAAGAAGTAGAACGAAACAGAAAGCATAAATGTAAAATACATTCCTGCATTTTTCTCTAATGAGTTGTGTTCCTTGGTTTTCAAAAACTTTAAATCTAATAAATTCCTAAGACATATATAAAAAAATATCATGATTTAGTAAATATCACTATTGTTAAGCAAATGATAATCATATCATCAAATAATCAAACCACTGAATTGAAAAATAACAAATTTCTACCGCAATCAGGACCTCATATCAGGTTTCCCCATTGGAACAAACAAGACAAATGTCGGATATAACTGATCATTTATTTTTTTTATTTTAGGTAAATCTATTTACGTACAGCTTGTACGGGTAACGAATGTTTGTTAAGACACGTAATGACTAAAAGCAGTTGTTAATAGTGGTCTTAACAAAGTACAATGTGACAAGACTGTGATCGATTGCTCGAATGTTAGTGGCATAATCAGTTTGGAAACAATGCTGTAGAAACAGCTGTTGGAATATATATATAAGAAACAATTATCTGAAAACAACTGACCCGTAAAACATTATGAACAGCTTGAAAACAAAGCACTGTTGTTAGCGATACTGAAGCGAATTATTCCTGGGCCCAAGATCATAAAACCAAAGCTTGAGACCAGTCTCCTATCAGATACTTGAGATTTGAGACTGGTGTCCAATCTCAGTTTTATGATCTAGGGCCCTGATCATGCTGATTGCTTTGAGGTAAGCCGATGCCTTATGGATTGTATTTCGCAACATACATACACAAGATCTTTGCTTCTGTTTCCCTTGGCTTTAATATTTTGTTTTGTCTATGAATAGCACCGCATAGAGCGCACAATATATACAACACTTAACAGTACTATTTCGATCCATCCCAAACGATACCTGCAAGAAGGTCTAAATATTGTGACTTATTTGTTGCTATATTTGAAAACAGAAATACAAAAAGAGGTCGATATAACATGTTACTTTAAAAAGGTCACAATCCAAATAAATCTGGCAAGAAAATGACAATAGCATTTAAAAAAGATGTAAGCAATATATTGTACGTTTAACAAATACAGTGCATTTACTCGTTCATTGATTGATTGCCACCTATGTTGGCGGAGATATTTAAAGAAAAAAATATTGGTAACACTAACTGATTATAACAAATTATTGATTAAGTGTGAGAGCCAATTAGCTAATTCTTGCCTTTAAACCTTTGGTCCTAAGTATATATATTGGCATAATAATTATGCTGAAATGCACGTAAACGACTGTACATACTAGTTTCTGTTGATTTTCGGCTGATTTTGCAGTTTTCATGCATCAGAAAAAATCAGAAAACGCAACGTTTGGAAAATGACAGGTTCGAACAACATTTACATAGCCATTTAAAAGATATAGTTCGTTTATGATATACAGCCAATTTTAAAATAAATTAAAACCGCAAATAACAATAATAAGATAACTCATGGGGCTACAATCTGTAAAAGTCAGCGAAAAAGTGTATTTCCTCTTGCAACAAACTTTCACGTGCTAAGCTAGGCTCTCCAAAGAACGAATTTCAAAGAGAACATATTTTATTTGAATATCAACTCCAAAATACCCCTGTGTTCAGATCAATAGGACAGATATGTTATTCAATATAAGACACAATAAGAAGACATGTATATAATGCATATGGTATGCATTTTTAAAGAAAGTTACTGGATGAAGGTAACTCATTAGAGAGTGCAATATGCATTGCAGGAATGGCCACATCCATAATGGCATCTAGTGCTTGTATTTTTATACAAGAATCTGTAAGTGGAAATACATGTATGACGTTTGTGCATTCTAGAACCATGTTTAAAATCCAACCAAGGGTTCACATTTGGTTGTTTGTTGTTTTTTTTTAATCAAACTTTAAATTTTGCTCCCGTTTCTCTTTACTTCTTGACTGTTTGTAATTGCGTGTGACTGTTACTGTATCCGAATTAAATTTTTTGTTTTACTTTTAAAAACGTTCATGCGTTTTATGACATCTGCAATCAAATCTAATGTACAAACATACACATTTACTAGTATTGTAATTAATCTGCACATGCATACCGTCGTTGGGATGGATCAAATTGTACTGTTTTTGGTGTAAATATTGAGTTGCGCTCAACCAGGGGCTAGGCATTGCCATGCTTCTAATTAGAAACAATAAGACATGGAACTGTTAAATATATTTTGACATAAAATAAATTTACCTTCCCTATTAAAATTTTGATATGTTGCGCTCTTATTAAATTTAATCTTGCTAATTCATATTTTAATTTAGAAACATCGATTTGATTTAAGATGTTATTTTCTCGAAATAGCAAAAAATAAATGCTGGTATGTTGGTAAGTTTTAAACATTAATGAAGCAGGCACAGTTGTAAATCATTTTGAATGAAAGATATGGAACTGTTTCTAGACTATGTGTATTTGTACAAATCCGCTATCGATTTTGAAAACGAAGGAAAATTACAGGTTTGTTTCAGTAAATGTATATATTTGCAAAAAACCAGGATAAAGAAGCCACCAAGAAACAAGAGTTGTTTAAAAAAACAAACATGAACACGTTGCTTATGAAATTATAACAACAAGACACGACATGAACGTCTGCCGTATTGGTATTTCTTGAACAAGGATAATGCATTCGAATTTAACAAGATTATTTTCTTTCTTTGCCCTCTGTCTTACCGGTTAGGTAGAGTTTTTTAAGTCATTTAAAATAGCTTGGCATGTAGTAAAACTCTTTCTTTTTAAACAGCGGTCCAACATATCTTACAAGTTGACATTGTTTGCAAAAAAAAGTAAATTATTTATAGAAAACCCAGATCTTGAAATGTTTCCGTCGATTTTTGATTGAGATATCTCATCTGCAAATGTTAGTTAGAGTAGCATGTACCCATCAAACGAATTACGTGTGAATTAGCAAATTTAATGTAGCAAAGTTACATTTCCCATAAAAACTAATTTGTGTTGTTTTCAACAAATTATTTAACACATTGTTCTCGATCTTTTCGACAACAATGCCGCTTTTCTGTGGGTGCGAATATTCAAAAAAAAATATGATTAAAATAACTGTTCTTTTACACGACCACCGCCCCAATCTACCTTCCCCAAATTAAAAGCTGCCTGTTCACGTATCAGAACCAAGATATGTGTTTTCACAATTCAAGTTAAAGTAAAAACTGCAGAAGAAAATGTACTGAATATTCCAAAATGTCGACGAATTTTGCTCCTATTCAGTCATTCATAGGTACTACAAAGTAGTACAAATAATATTAAGCATATGTGATTCATTTTCTGCTCTGAACTATGAATAGGCAGCTTTAATACTCATATCAGACAGTTACAAAACAGTCCTATTCAAGCAAGTGTTATAAAATCTAACACGGTGATATTTACTGTCTGACATACTATAGTGCAGTTGAATTAATTGATTGTTGAGATAAAGAGGATAATATGTTGTTTTACCAGTTTAAAATAGAAATATATTTCACCGAGTGAGCCCCGGAATTCGTACTATCACGAGTGACGAATCAACGAGTGAATATACATAATGCCGGAGTTTACGAGCGAATAATTCTATCTTGGTTAAAACAAATTTTCTTTTTTTATTTTATGCCTTTAGTTCACAATATGCGTTCATTAGATCGAAAACTTGCATTAAATTGGGCCAAAAACGGTTCTGGTCTCGGTAAGATCATTGAGTACCCGCCCTTTGGCTTTGCAATGCTATTTGCTTCTTGTGTTTTATATGTTTGTGTGCTTTTGCATGCAACATTGTTGAGCCGATGGGTGGGTTGAAGTTATTTCACCAAGACAATTTGTACTTGTGTTGTGATACGAGAACCTGTTGGGGCAAGTGTGAGGTTGGTGCACCCTAGAACCTGGTTTAAACCCCCAGTGGCAATTTATTTTGCCAGTAACCCCTCACTTTCGTTATTTGTTTGTGGCGTCCATTTTGAAACTGATTATTGTAATACCACGCTCTCTTTTCCTCTCCACGTTTTGGCTGTGTGGGGAGGCTGTTTATGCTGGATGTGGCCATTCCTGATATGCATATTTCATTTTTTAAACGTTACGTCATGACGTCAAATACCTAAACTTGAACCCTTTTTCTAAACGTTCTCATTCGGAACTTGTGAAAATCAGTGAAAATAAAAAAGTGTATTCTTCTGTTTGAAAATAGTTAAATACCAATTTTATTTCACCTAGAAAATTCTTTAATCCGCTGGAAAGTACAAAATAAAAGGGTTTAATTGCTAGCAAGTGGTGATGACAGCTGGTGATAAGACCTTCTATAATTCCTTAAAATAAGCTGATGTTTGAAATTGAATTACTCTTGATTATTGCACTCTTTGATGAACCGACACTCTGATTAACTGATTAAAAGGCCCATTAGGTAATAATCTCAAAGAAAATGCTTATTAAAACCAATTGGCAAATTGTTTTGCCGTTGACCGTTCCGTCGTGGTAACACCACGGGTTCTCATTTTCGTTAACGTTAATTATTTGTTGTGTCCATTTTGAAATTGATCATTACATAAACCACGCTCAATTTTCATCTAAGTTTTGGTTGTTTAGGGAGGCTATGTCTTCTTGATGTGGCCATTCATAATTCATATGTAATTTTCCCCATTATAGATTTGGATATTTTGAAATCACCTAGGATATACATCCTGTTTGTAATGTTTGCCTTTGGGGTTCTCTTTGATAGGTAATATTGAAGTTCTCAGTTCCCTTTTTATTTATTTATTAATTATTATCGATTATTATCCGACTGGCCAATGTTTGATCAATGGTAATGTCAAATGGTACCTAATTTGCATACCGTGTCATTGTGGAAACGAGAACCAGCAATATCAGGGAGTTAGCACTCTAACGAGATTACATATTTAAAGTGCCGGATCTCATATACAATGTATTTAAAATTTTAAAGTTACCAAGATAAACTTTTATTGTTGTAGTTTAACAATCTGGCACCTATAAGTTTAAAAGCACGGATCAGTAGGCGTTCTGTAAGTGCGAACTTCCGTTCAGCAATGTGTTCTTATCCGAGCATAAAGCTATAAATAGTCGGTGGCATATTTATTGAAACCACGATAATTCTGATTAATTACGATTTCTTGTAAAATG
The DNA here is from genome assembly GCA_038501625.1 of Corbicula japonica. Taxonomy (NCBI): domain Eukaryota; kingdom Metazoa; phylum Mollusca; class Bivalvia; order Venerida; family Cyrenidae; genus Corbicula; species Corbicula japonica. Next base: position 3,448,858 of record JAZAYU010000007.1, on the reverse strand, counting down.
CCAGAAGATCAATACATTTTCATTAAGTTTGACACTTGAGAAATTGAGAAACTTTTGTTCAAATTAATTTACAAATTTGTGGGTGCAATTACTTTAGAGAAAACTGCGTAGCGGTCGTTGTGGTGTAATTGCTTTCGTGTTCATCAATCTTCAATTTTAATTTATAGTTTGATCAGTGTATTTTAGATGTATTATCTACATACATGTTTCTAAAAAAATAACTTTATTAAACTTTATAGTTTTTACTTAAAATCTGGTCAAACATTTGAAACCATTCAGACAAGCAAAAAGTAAATTGCTGCATCGAAATATGTACGTAGAATGGAAGTTGTCAGAATAAATTTAAGTTTCGACGAACAAAGCATCGTCGTTGTTTTTCTCTGTGACCTGTAAAGATAAATTTTTCTTTGTTTTAAAACTAACTAGCAGCGTAGACAACGTCCTGTAAACTGTGTTGCTAGGCTGTCCTGAACGTTCTCTTGTCTTGCATTTACTTACAGATTTCTTACATGTACGTATCTGTAAATAAAGGTATTCAACTTATAATGATAAAGTACAAATACTTCTACTTGTTGTTAATAAAGTGTGTGTCAATCGAAGAAAAGGCAAATGAAATTTTGATCCTGGTGAGATTCGAACCTGCAATCTTCGGATTAGAAATCTGACGTTTTCCTATAGATCACAATTACTTCTCGTTGTATTATCCCCGTTATGGTTCAGGTTATTACATAGTAATTTATTACTTAAATAATGACTTTTCGCAAATGCAAGCCGATGTTTTATGTTTTATGAGTACCAATTTTGTTTCCTAAATCAAAAATTATTAGACAGAAAACAGCTTGTGAGTGATTATAAAAGTATATAACAAAAAAAAACCGAGGGTGCACTCGGTTTGCAGTTATGCTGATATTGCGGATGTTTTGCAATTGTTTTTTTTTTCTTTTCAGGAAAATGGATATAGAGATGTTCGTTATTATCACTTTGCTATCATCAAATAAGGTAAGTTTTTTTTCTTTTGTAAAATCATACCAACAATAAAAATTATTTCGAAATTAACGTGCCTTGTCACGTATTAGGACGAAACTATTAAGTGTTTTCTAATATCAAAAGATATAATATTTACTGTTGAAGACCTCTTAACAAAGTAAATGTGTTGTAATATTTTACACAATCAACGTACAAGTGAATATATGTAAAGCCGAAAGTGCCATAGCGATAGGGACGCTGTAAACGAAATTCACTCACAACAGATCGTAAAATGTACTTATTAGTCAAAACTTTTGTCGGAATAGGGATTTTTTTCAGACATGTATACGGATTTTATATTAGTACGGTTATTATTCACTACAAATGAGACAACAACGAGATTCCTTAACTGGAAATAGGCAGCAATTTCAAAGAGATACCAATGTATAAGCACTCGTAAGGATGACGATAAAATAGAGCCGGGCGCAGAGTTTGTTTAGTGGGGATGCTCGAACCCGCTGTTTATGAGCTCAGCAATTAATGTTCATTAGGATTTTGGTCATATATCAATCTTAAGACTGCCCCAAACAAATTCCATTTCTGAACAGCTTGCCTTTGACAATAAAACTTAACAGCCAATGCTTTTTGCTAATATTGAAACTAATCATGTAAAAAAGAGTCTTTTAACTGTGAAAAAATATAATGTTTTAGAAAAGCGTTTAATCAACATAAGTACTTTCAGAGGTGACAACATCACCGATTGAATGTGAAGCTCCGTATCTATGACTCTGGAAATACCAAGCAACTATCGGAAATATGATTATTACAAGATGCAAACGGTGATAATGAGTCGTGTATAGGGAAGGGTCAAATCACTTGTCTCAAAATAGAACATAAGGGAACTTTTAAGGCCACCAAACACGACAATTTGAAATATATACCGGACCGGTTTGATTGAGCTTGTTCAAGGAGAGAAATGTATAAATGCCAACGCCGCCTAGCCCCGGGTTGAACACATATCAGTACTTACACAAGTAAACAGTACCAATTTTGGTCCGTTTTATTCAAAGTCTTAAACACTAATCTAATATCTAAATTAAACACTACAAAATGTGTTCGCTAAGACTCAAAAAAGTGTCAACCAGACATTCAAAACGTTAAACAATACAAAAGCTATAAAACCTAACTAATACTAAAATATTGACACAAGTCTATAGCAATCATCATTTCACATAAAGGTCAAAGTATGAACAAGATCATCTCATTGAATGTCATTCACCAAATCTCAGTTAGAAGTTAGACAATTTTATTAAGCAAAATAACGAGGGATTCTTTTCTTCGAGTTTCGAGTAGGGAGCTTCGAGTTTCAAGTAGATAACTTCGAGTTTCGAGTGGTAAATATCGAGTTTCGAGTTAAGACTCTAAGTTTTCAACTCGAGACTCGAAGTTTTCAACTCGAGACTCGAATTTTTCAACTCGAGACTCGAAGTTTTCAACTCGAGACTCGAAGTTTTCAACTCGAGACTCGAAGTTCTCAACTCGAAACTCGAAGTTTTCAACTCGAGACTCGGAGTTTTCAACTCGAAACTCGAAAATTCCAACTCGAAACTCGAAGATCCCAACTTGAAACTCGATATTGTTACTTGAAACTCGAAGTTTTTAACTCGAAACTCTTTCATGTATGTTTTGAATGTAAAAGCCAAAACCATAATATTATCGGAGCTAATTTAATGTTTTCATGAAAAAAAATTTGGGAAGAATTGTCTCTCTACTTTTGATTGTTTAGAAAGAGAACATCATTACTGTTGTACATGCTAGGTCATGTCGACAATGTCATTTGAATGCTTGTTCCTACTGATAAATATGCAGAAGTTATGAATCTAAATTCAACCTTTTTGAAAGCAATTTATGCCTATCTCTAGAATTTCAATCATACCGGTATATTAATCACCAAATGACAATTCATGAAAAGCATTTCGTAGGGTTATAATTTTCAGCTTTGCGTGTTTTTACAAAATCTTACTATTTGCTCATTTTCTCCCCTTACGACTTCCACTCTATGAGACTTACTATAAGGGCGGACGAACCATTTTCTTTTTACATGTATCTTGCTTCACATCTGTTATTTATTGGCTTAATTCTCATTGTGTCAATATTAAGTAACATGAATAGTCTCTATTATATTTGTGTTAAATATACTCGTCAGAAATGGAGGAAATAAGGATGATATTGATACCACTTGCTTGCATATTCAGACTACAATATTTTCAACTCGAAACTCGGCATTTTCAACTCGAAACTCGACATTTTCAACTCGAAACTCGAAGATCCCTACTCGAAACTCGATATTTTCAACTCTAAACTCGAAGATTTTAACTCGAAACTCCATATTTACCACTCAAAACTCGAAGATTTTAACTCGAAACTCGACATTTACCACTCGAAACTCGAAGTTATCTACTTGAAACTCGAAGATCCCTACTCGAAACTCGGAGAAAAGAATCCCTCATTACATACATCGCATATTAACTGCGACTTGAATGTTTTACAACTAAGGTTTGCTAGATATGACATATTTTCTATGCTATTGCACTTTTCTTTATCTTTTAGTCAAACATTGGCCAATCTGAATGATTTATGGATGTTTCTGAAGGTTGCAAAGTCAGGGTCAGCAGAAATACCCTGTAAACAAGCGTTCTGTTCACAACATATTGTCTTTTACTTAGTAGTTTTTGTGAAACTTTTCTCGGGAATAGGATAATAAAATCATATGTTTTTAAAATTCTGGTAACATCTTGAATAAAAACTCGATTTAGAGTACATTTTTTCTTGTATGAAACAATCTGAGCCTAAATAACTGGAAGGCTAAATCCTTTTTATACTTTAAGCGACATAATGTACCAAAAACAAGAAGTTTTTATTGTGGCTTCTGTTCAAAGTGATAAAATTGTAATGCAGACAGGGGTTCACAAGTGGTATTTGGTTCAGAAATAGCAAGGAAAATCTTATATGTGCATGTATTTGTCAACATCAGAATCTGGTGGATTCAGCCACATACATGAACTCGCGTATAGTCCTGAATGTATGTTTAATTTGTATCACAATGTCATGTTTTATGTGTACTTAATCTCTGTCTTTATCTAACAAGTTTTATCATAGCGAATTGAAACTAAAGAAATTCTTTTGCAATGCATTGTAAGAAAGCTTATTCCGAGACTTGATAATTTTATCACATTATCTTAATTGATAGGTTTTAAGTCGATATCGACATTAAAAAAGTACTGATAAACTATAGTTGGGTGTTCTACCAAAGTACCAAAACAAAAATGGTAATCCCAATAAAATTTAGTCTAGTAAGCAAATTGCTAGCATGAAAACGTAATCGCCAGAGCTAATAAAATGTATTAAACGACGACTTTACATGCCAGGTCTGACAGACTCTGACACCAGATGGAAAGGGAACTTTTAAAGTCACCGTACACGAAAATAGTAAAATACTTGCAGGCTCGTTTTATCGAGCCTGTTCATGGACGCTGTCTTATGGAAATGAATTTTACTGCACTCGCCGCAACTCTATTGTTGAAGCATACAGGCTCTTGCATGTGTACACAGACTTTCAGTGACCTCGGTAGAGCTCTAGGACTGAGTGTTTTAAATGGCATGGTTTACTTAAAATAACAATTAGATAAATTTGTTTAAATATTTTAATCTTTTTTTTATTTTGGTATCTAACACTACAACTCAACACCTGTCACATTAACATTGCCTATGTCAGGTTGATGACCTGACTGCCATTTACAGAATAAACAACAATTTGTTTAACTTCTAGTTCAAGCATTTGAAAAAATGTTTAAAATCACGTTATAGATCATTTTTGATTTCACGGGTAATGGCGAATATTCTTTACCAAATTTCTGATAAAATTCCACATTTCACATGTAAATATTTTATTGCGAATAGTCGGTTTTGTTATTAAATAACAGGAAACGTGAAAAATTGCCAACTCGAAACTCGAAGTTTTCAACTCGAGACTCGAAGTTTTCAACTCGAGACTCAAAGTTTTCAACTCGAGACTCGAATTTTTCAAATCGAGACTCGAAGTTTTCAACTCGAGACTCAAAGTTTTCAACTCGAGACTCGAATTTTTCAAATCGAGACTCGAAGTTTTCAACTCGAGACTCGAAGTTTTTAACTCGAGACTCGAAGTTTTCAACTCGAAACTCGAAGTTTTCAACTTGAGACTAGATGTTCTCAACTCGAGACTCGAAGTTTTCAGCTCGAGACTCGAAGTTTTTAACTCGAGACTCGAAGTTTTCAACTCGAAGTTTTCAACTCGAGACTCGAAGTTTTCAACTCGAAACTCGAAGTTTTCAACTCGAAACTCGAAGTTTTCAACTCGAGACTCGAATTTTTCAACTCGAAACTCGATGTTCTCAACTCGAGACTCGAAGTTTTTAACTCGAGACTCGAAGTTTTCAACTCGAGACTCGAAGTTTTCAACTTGGGACTAGATGTTCTCAACTCGAGACTCGAAGTTTTCAGCTCGAGACTTGAAGTTTTCAACTCGAGACTCGAAGTTTTCAACTCGAGACTCGAAGTTTTCAACTCGATGTTTTCAACTCGAGACTCGAATTTTTCAACTCGAAACTCGATGTTCTCAACTCGAGACTCGAAGTTTGCAACTCGAAACTCGAAGTTTTCAACTTGAGACTAGATGTTCTCAACTCGAGACTCGAAGTTTTCAGCTCGAGACTCGAAGTTTTCCAACTCGAAACTCGAAGATCCCAACTTGAAACTAGATATTGTCTACTTGAAACTCGAAGTTTTCTACTCGAAACTCGATTCTTAGAAACTGTAACACTCCAAATTAACTGTGTTCTTTTCTCTTCTGAAATCACTAAATAAACAAAAAGAACTGAAAATAACAATAATAATTGAGAGGTAAATACCATTCAGTTGTGGTCAACGACGTTTTAATTATTAAGCGACATCTAAGTTATAGCGTTCTGACCTCAGACCTACAAAGTCCGAGATTTCAAAGCACTAAGTTTAACTGAGGGTGAAAATTTTCCAAGAAAGCATTAAAAGCTGCTTAGCTCATATACAGATTTACTCGTTTTATGTGATTTGATAATTTCCATAATATCAGATTAATACCAATTTATAAACACGTCGTAAAGTTAGAAAGTTAAAAAGTGGGGTTGCCTTTAACGAGAACAATTGACGGAACTAAACAGTTTACAATTTTAACAGGGAATGTGATATATAAATTCTAATGTAAAAATGACACGACCATCCGTGTGCGATATTTTCAAAATATGTGCTAGTTCTATGTTTTCTAGATGACGGCGACGACACTGAACTCTTTGTAATTTAAAAGTGATACTAAATAACAGCGACATACAAACAAAAGTATATTTATAGACTACTGCATCCAAGCAATTTCTGTTATTTATTAACAATCTCATATTGTCCCAACAATTTTCGTATTGGCCCAGCAATTCTCGTATTGGCCCAGTTAAGTCTCCAAAGGAATTGACCTTTTTAAGTCTGTTAATTAACAAACTGTCATTAATCAAGTAAATTTACATCGGCCATGTAATTGTGCGTTGAGCAGATTAGTCATAGGGGCTGTTTCAAAAAAAATGGCTGGTTTTGGTTTTCCTGGTATAAAAATGTATTACAAACAGTTACTTCCATTTTCCTACTTTGCAGAGGTGTCTCATCATGTCCTTTAAAGATTTGTAAAGTTTCATCAAAATAGCACCATCCGTTAAAAAAATATTCTAAAATAAAGGGCAAAAAATGTCAGGAGTGTGACAAAAAAGTGTGACACTTTTCAAAATCACATTTGTTCAGACAATTATTTTACAGAAAGCTTGAGTAAAGACAAGTTTTAGTGTTGTTTTAGTTAAAGGTGCATTTATTAGGCATCAAATAATGATAAAATTAAGCATATTATACTTAAAGTAATCAAAATATATGCTATTAAGTCAAGCGTGGTAGATTAGAAAATACCTCAAGAAAATCAATACCTCTTCGCTTTATAAATTAATAGGACTTTTAAGATTAATAGTACATAAGAAATGTTTTGTGTATCATGAAGTGTCATGTTTCTAGATGCAATAATTATAATATTATCACCTCTATTGAAATTATATTTGTCTGCAGCTCCCTTCAGGGAATGTCAGCTAAATTTGTCAGGAGTGTGACATTATGCACATATTGCAATATTCTGTCAACATATCCTTTACATGAAAACAAGAGCATGTTTTTTCCTACAAGTCTATGTCATGTTTTGTTAAATTGTGACAAACAGGAATGGCCTTAGTGAAACATTTTTGAGTACACTGCACTTATATGGTTGTCAGGAGTGTGACACCCTTTTTTAACAATATGAATTTTTTATCTTTATGCGATACCACAAGTTCTAAAGCACTTATATTTGATGCTTCAACATGTATTTGAACAGAAATACACATTTAAATAATAAGAAACAGTAATACTTGTATTTTAAGCACATAAATTAAAATTCTTTGATTTTTTTAATATAGGTCAATAAAGCTCCATAATTTTTTTATTCTGCCACATATGGGTATAACTTGATTGATTTTGATCACTGAAAAGACTGTACAAACATATGGACCAACCAGTTTGGACTTTTTAAGAACTTAAATTCTTTACATTTTTTTCACTTCACTTGCCATTTTTCAAATGACAATATCTCAGCAACCAGTTGACCGATTTCAAAAATCTTTCAGTTTTTTACTCAGTTTTAATAAGCAAAAAATTCAGAATAACAAGTTTTGAATTTGAACGAACTTTAATTTTTCACTATTTTTTCACTTTTCCATCCATTTTTTTTGAAACAGCCCATATTAGCCCTCGGCCTTTGGCCCAATAACAAGGCCAATATGAATACACTTGATTAATAACATTATAATACATATTGGATCTGCGTTTCACCGTTATACTATTTATTGGTGTTTCTTTCTAAAACTGGTTTTAATAGGTGAATCTGACGCAAAATACATTTTAAAGAAACATTTCATCTGAGTAACAGTAACACTTTCAATGACATTTCGGTTTATGAGTTTTAAAAGTAATATTTGATCAACCTTTAGTTTGGAAAATCTTGGAAGATACTCAAACTGGGTTTGTACGAGTAACTTTTCACGGGATTTCATACCGTTCACTATTGTTGAACTTTTCGCACACATCAAGTAAAGATGTTTGCTTTCTTACGTTAATACTTTCCATTGTTCAAATTTAAGTCAAAAGTATAAAACTGAAATTTTAACCTTCTATATAGCATATGTCTCTAATTTATCAAAGTTCACTGTATTAAACACGGAAATGAGTTGAATAATAAATATTTTATAACCGCAAATCCAGATTTTCAGCTTACCATCACGTTGATTTACGACCTGTTTTGTCGTAACATTTTCTCGTATTTTCAGTTTAGATTTTAATTTAATTATTCATACCAGCTTAAAATTATGATTTGTGATTAGCAGTGAATTAGAACAAAAATGCATAATGAATGAGTTAGACTTAAAGGCGGCAGCATCAGATTCCTTTATGAATAGAAGCTTTGTTTTCCTTTAAATATAGTTATGTTTTATGATTGTTTCTCTTTTTTGTGGTATTGTTGCAGTTACAGTAATCCGTGTGCGGTAGTTTCAATTTAGAAAATCACATAAACAAAATTGTCTCTAAATAAATAGTTGAAAGCCATCGAAGACGACAAAAACCACAATATCGCAGGCTCGGTTTAATTGAGCATGTTAATGAGCAGTTATGGAAGTTACATATAACTTTCCGCGCCGCCTAGCTCCAGGTTGAGCCTAACTAAGGTCCATCACAAATACATGTATAAGTATCATGCTCAACGGCCTTCAAAGAACGATCTTGGTAACACCACTGGTTGAAAAGTAATTCTGGATTTTGGTCATGGTTGATGACAAATTATATTATCTACCACTGTATCATGATAATACAATATGTTTTAGCTCCTGACTTCTTGCGCATAATTCCGGAACTCTGAAGTAATATGAAACTTTGAAACTGATGTACCTAATGTAAACAGATCAGCTGTTTGAGCTTCTAATCAGTGGTTATATTTAAGTATATGTATACATTGTAAATACCATTTGTGAAAATCAGATATGAAAACGATCTTTTTTTTTGTATACGTAGATATATCAAGCTGCGCTCAACTCGGGTCAAGGTTACACTGGCGGTAATTTGTCTTTCTATTTCTACGAACAGGCTCAATTAAAGAGATACGGCATCATTTATATTAGCTGTGTTTAATGGCCTTCAAATTTCGTATAAATAATATCACTATTTGAATGTTCGGTAAAAATTATGTTTGTTCTGCATGTAGAGGGTCTTAAGAATATATTGAGATGTTTTGTCATTTTTATCAACATGCTAACCTTCACTTGTCCATTTGTAAAAGTAATCTGATTGATTCTTCTTGAATTCCAGTGTGTTCGCTATGAAATCATTACATGAATAGGTCCAACGTAAGTGTTTATCCAATCCCATGTTTTAATTTGACTGCATGTCCAAATGATCGATAGAAAGGTTAATACCCATAAACTATTTATGTTACCAGAAATAAGGTAAATAATCATTTTCGTGGCAAAACGCTTGTGATGTTAATCGAATCTGCGATAAGGTTTAGTAATTTAGCCTACTTTACTAGCCGTGGCGGCCAGGTCTACCAAAACGATTTTTGGGCGAATATCCATATAGATTAGACAAGATAAAGAATATAGATATTACAGTAAAGATGCCACAGATGTTGTTGTGATAACATGAACGTTTCGTTATGTACCTAAGAGCCTGCGCCTACAATACAACACATTATATCACAATATTATTAAGACAACAAAACAAGACGTTACATGTCCTCTATAAGTTTTCAATAATTCTAAGGGATATAGTCAACTTATCATATTGCCTTAACTCTGTTATTATTTACGTCTCGGCCAACTACATATTTTTGGAAATAATTTTGTTGCTTATTATAATGATTTTAACTCAATTGGTGTTTGACACATTCGACGCACATAAGTTTTTTGTTGTTTTTTGTTGTGTTTTTTTTTGGGGGGGGGAGGGGGGGGAGGGGCGGGTAATCAAACTGCACCTTACCATGCATTTTGTAAACAAAAGTCCGCCATCTTGGATGAAAATTGGTAAGTTTTTTACTTTTACTCATTTAATAAATAACTCGTAAAATTGAGATATACCTAAGAACCTGCTACACATTTTTCCGAACCATTTGGTACCTAGATGGAATATAAACTCCAAGTGGCAAACAAGTTACCTCAGTCATGGAAGCTTCGCTGAAGTTGATAATTTGTCGTTGACGCAAATCCGTATTAACTGATCGGCAGTAAATACGAAATGCACGTGCATTATTATCCCCTTCTGGCCTCCCATATTTTATTGTATTCCGCCATATTGTTTTGAATTGCAAGAAATGCATTTAAGTCAATCTCCTAATTTGCTCAGTGGTATTTTCAGGGTGTACTTATATTTTTTTTACAGAGAATGATTGTGTGAACGTTTTATGTGCAAAATGATTAAATTATTCTTAATTGTTAAAAAAATATCAAATCGGCAGTCCATCTAAGCTATTTAGAAGAGACGTCACGTGGATGAAAACATGACGTCATACATGTACTTTTGAGGCTCAGTGGAAAGAGAGACGTTTACAAATAATTTGAGCTCCATTTATTAAATACCAATGTTTTCTAAATATCTATTTTTCGAAGGTTTTGCAGTATAACCAAACAATTATTAGGTTTCTTGAATAGATATACATGTGAGGATACATTGACGGTCTGAGTGTCATGTTATCCCACTTCTGCGGTTCAAGTAAAATGACCTTAGATCGGAAATATAACCTCACACCTCTTTCAAAAACCAAATAACTTAACAATATTAACTATAAAAGACAATTTTTTCTTTGCTCAATGTTTTGAATGATGTAATTGTCGCCCACCTGATCTACTACAATGTATACGGTTTTAACAAATCAATCGAGTATTATGTATAGGCCTATATATTTTGTTATAATACTTAATATTTGTGAAATTACCAATTTTCATCCAAGATGGCGGATTTTTGTTTACAAAATGCATGGTAAGGTGCAGTTTGATTACCCGCCCTGGGGGGTGCGAGACGATGTATAACGAAAATGACGTCATTTCAAGGAATGGTAGATCTATTTAAACTCTTTTATTAGTCAATAGCCTTCTTCTGTTGATCTTGGTTAATTGATTACTTCATGTATATGTGCTCAAGAAGAAAATGTAGACTTGTTGTGACATAATCAACTGAGGAAGGCCAATAGCCGGAAACATTTTGAAATATAAGAGTTCAAATAGATCTGTTAATATATTCACTATCCCTATATGGATACAAAAGGAAGTCAATGTCAATGAATGATGTCAGCTTTCGGAGATACCTTATCGCACGACGCACCCACTTTATTATTCCTTATAACTCAATCCAAAACCATATTATTTGAAAATATGTAGAACTTATTTTTAAACCGGTTTGCTGTCATAGTACATTTACTAGAAATTAAGACCTTTACTTGGACATAATTGCTATTTAAATGTCCGAATTAAACCAATGAAATTGCGGCAAAGCGGTACCTACGGAAACATAAAAAACTGCTAATGGAGATATTTGAAAATCACAATTTCTCTACATTTTTTCAAACTTTTTTAGTTCAGTGTAGCAACTATTTATTTAAAAAATTGTTTACTCAATTAAACTCCTAGACGGTTTTAAAGGATTTTTCGACGAAATGTAACTGTAAATACCCTTTTTATCCGCATATTTACATACAAACCAAACGTGTTTACTCTAAAAATATATTACAGTACTGTAAATAAAATATTATTCATGAGATTGCCATTGAAATGTAAAACGCTTAATCACCCCGTTTCTAGATTCAACCCTTTTATGTTCACACAAGTAAATATCCATTACGATCAAAAGCGGGGTGTTATATCAACATTCAAGAAAAATGAGTTTTTTGCGTTCTTTTATTGAAGTGTGAAATGGGACACTTGTTAATAAAGACATTATTCATAAGTATTCTGAAGCTTTTAGTATTTATAGGCTTCTTTGTTCATGTAAAAACAAAACATCCATTTGATTTGTTTGTTTAATTAAAAAACTGTGCCCTGAATGAAAAAAAGATGGTAATGGTTTACTGTTTACTTTACTACTACTACTACTACTACTACTACTACTACTACTACTACTACTACTATTGTTTTTATTATTATTATTATTATTATTATTATTATTATTATTATTATTATTATTATTATTATTATTATTATTATTATCATTATTATTATTATTACTGCTAACACTATTTTCAGACAAGCAATTCTGCGTTTTTCAAAAGTAAAATATGCATGTCAGGAATGGCCACGTCGAGATTATATATCCTTCCCATACATCCAAACGTAGTTAATAAATATAGAGTAGTTAACACCCATATTTAAAAAAGGACACCACAAATAATTAACGAAAATCAGAATCTGAGGGATTACCCCTTTGAAACGGTAAAGCAATAATATTCTGTGTAAATATTGAAATAATTTTATTTGACGTGAGGTTATTTCATGAATTTTCCTTTAAATTTAGGAAACGAAATTTATCATCAAATATTTATGGATACAGGAAGAATGTAGGGTAATAGCAGCCGGGTAACGGAATGTAGTTCATGAACTAAAACTAGTAAGGGAATGAATTTTGTTTCTTTGGGCCTTTTTGTTTTATTGTCTGGGGAACAAACTCTTACGACTGAATAAATGACAGTTTTGATTATGTTAACTCTGGTGTCTATAATGAAGGTGGGAGCTATAGTGTTTTTGAGATGACTTATAGTGCATATTAAAATTTGAATGGTAGGTATCATTTGGCGCTAAAACACTAAAGCAATGATATAACTACACGGTGATAAATTTTTAATTTCTCCGCATGGAATTGGAGCATACTGTTCAAATTTAAAACATACTATTCATTTACTTTATTTTATGGCATTGCCATTACATGTATAGTCCCCGAAATTTATGCGTTCTTAAACAAAGTACATTTTATCGAGGTAAGTGTTAAACCAAAAGAGATAAAATCGACCTAGCTTTTGTAAGAAGAATAAACTCATTCGTATATTAATAAAGAATTTTTTAAAATATAGGTCACGTTTTAGAGCAAACTTTGTGCCCGAGCGAATATCATTTGCGGCTTTTTCGCGTATTTTCTTCCCCTCGAAATTAAACGATCCAACAGTAATTACAGTAATTGATAAATATAATCATATAATAATATTATGTATTGCGAATTCAGAGCTATAACAGCATATCTATAACAAACAACAAAAACAATCTAAGGATTAATATTCATTTAATAATTATGTAACACCATTGTTAACGTCCACGAAGAAATAAAATGTTTGGAATGTCATTAAGTGTGCAAAACTATTGTTCATAAACCATTATGATAAGATATGTGTCACTTTGTTGAACAGTTTTGGCGGGAACTTGGCAAGTCCTCGTTTTTTTCCACCGAAGCAATTTTCATCCGTGATAGAATTTCCGTATTAAACTTATGAAACAATTATGTATTTCATAAATCAAAAAATGAAGAGCAGAAAGTAAATAATAAATGATAACAAAACTCAAAACACACCCACATCGTCGTCGAAAAATGTTTGTTTTTTTTGTCCAGTGATCATTCCAAGTCTACAACCCTTTGTGTTCTCATGTCTTTGAGAAATTTGTCCTTTTAAGGTATGACCATCCTAATGGGCACTATTAAGAATCCAACATCTGATTATTTTTTCATCAACTGCTTCATAACACTGACGTGTATGCAAAATTGTAATGATTTTCACCGTGTAGTTTTTGAGATTTTTAGCCTTTTTTATTTAAAAAAGTGAGAAAAAACGTGAAAGTATCCAAATTCTTTAATCGGTGACAAAATTTTTTATTATTGATAAATTCAACCCTAATTTTTTACAGTTTATCCAAAATATGTTATATTTTACTAAACCAATTTAAGATATAATATATAAATACAGAATTTATCTTAAAATGACATTTTTTGACCAAATAAATTTAAAAAATGCATTTTTTTATATTTCACTAGACTAAATTAATGAAAACTGTGCAAAATCCTGATTGGTGCAATATACAAAAATTTACCATTTTTTAACTACATACCTTAAACAAAATTTAAACAAAATTTCAGAGAAGTTTACCGTCCAGTTTTAGAAATTTTCAAATTGATGACTTGAATAAACACTATTCTGATAGCGAAAACCCCTTTAATCTTGATTATTTTGCTTATTTTAGTTTAAATCATGAGAATTTTATATTCAATGACAGAATTACACAGGAAAAAAAAGAAATATGCCAATTATTTAAGCTCTAGGCTTACAAAAAAAAATAGCTTCCAGTGGGATTTGAACCCTGGTCCTCTTGCATGACAGAACTCTAAGCTAATTTACTACTATATTTACCTCCCTTGGATACTCTTCTTGATATAGGTATTCATTAGGATGGTCATACCTTAAAAACCCATGCTTTCTTTACTTATATACATTTTGGCTGTATGGCGAGGCTGTGTTTTCTAAGTTTGGCCTTTTCGTGATATTCGTATATCACTTTTTAATACGAAAATATTGAAGGCTCGGTTTGACTCTATTCATTGGCAGTTATGTAAATGCGAATAACTGTCCACGCTTCCAAGCCCCTTGTTGAGCACAGCATCATTATCTACACAAGGTGTCAATGAAAACCATTCCTTTACGTTTCAAGACAAAGAATGGGTATGTCTTAAACGAGAAAAAAAACAATTTGCGAAGTGATCATTTAAGGCGACAACCCTTTGTGTTCTCATGTCTATGAGAAATTTGTCCTTTTAAAACCCATGCTTTCTTTACTCTATACATTTTGGCTGTATGTCTAAGTTTGGCCTTTTCGTGATATCCATATTTCACTTTTTAAGGCACTTGGCAATAAACGTACGAAAATATTGAAGGCTCGGTTTGACATGTCTATTCATTGGCAGCTATGTTAATGCGAATGACTGCACATGCTTCTAAGCCACTGGTTGAGCACAGCATCATTATCTACACAAGTAAACAGTAAATATTTTGTTTAAAAACATAAACAACGTGTCAATGAATACCATTCCTTTATGTTTCAAGACAAAGAATGGGTATGTCTTAAACAAGAAAAAAACAATTTGCGAAATGAAACAGCACAAACAGTAACCATCCTCTAAGATTTTTTGTACAGGTCGGGAGTTTGTGAAAGGTTGTTGATCTTTTTTTAATCTCACAAGTATAATTAAAATATTTTAAAGTATGTATAATGATTTTTACGTGATAACTTGCTTTAACCATGTTTTGAACAAAAATTACATATTTCTGCTTTGAACAACACTTTAACAAATTTATCACTTTTGACTTTGGCCACGAATATCGGTTTATATATAGCTCGAACTACGTGTAAACCGTATTTACTGGCTCTCATGTAAATGGTTTACAGAGAAACATTTAAGAAAATATATCTTCAATTAAATATTTGAATTAATCCAAGACTATTCACATTTTGGTATCTTTTGATAGTTATCACTGAATTATGTTAAACCAACTATCAGACCCTTTTCATCATAGTGCTTGGAAGGATTTGGAAGATATTTCAATGTGTTGTATTTTCATTGGTGCGTGGATCGTCACTTTGGCTCTGTTTCCAAGAATCTCTTCAGTTTGCTGTGTTATTAGGAACTAGATGAAAGGTCTTCATCCTCATACCTATCATAAAATAATAATTTTTGAACCCTGAAGCATATATTTTAATCATTAAAATACCGGATTTAATTTGGTCGTTCAGATATTTCTGTTGATTTCAGATTAAATATTTTCAAGATTATAACAGATAAGTAGACGTTAACAGAAATTCGTATATTGATAAAGAATTTTTTAAAATATAGGTCACGTTTTAGAGCAAAATTTGTGCCCGCGCGAATATCATTTGCGGCTTTTTCGCGTATATTCATCCCCTCAAAATTAAACGATCCAACAGTAATTACAGTAATTGATAAATATAATCATATAATAATATTATGTATTGCGAATTCAGAGCTATAACAGCATATCTATAACAAACAACAAAAACAATCTAAGGATTAATATTCATTTAATAATTATGTAACACCATTGTTATCGTCCTCGAAGAAATAATATGTTTGGAATGTCATTAAGTATGCAAAACTATTGTTCATAAACCATTATGATAAGATATGTGTCACAATTTTGGCGGGAACTTGGCAAGTCCTCGTTTTTTTCAACCGAAGCAATTTTCATCCGTGATAGAATTTCCGTATTAAACTTATACTTATGAAACAATTATGTATTTCATAAATCAAAAAAATGAAGAGCAGAAATAAAATAATAAATGATAACAAAACTTAAAACACACCCCCATCGTCGTCGAAAAATATTTTTTTTGTCCCGTGATCATTCCAAGGCTACAAATGAGCTTTACCTCGACTATATAATTTTTCTAGCGATCTTGCAAACTCAAACTGAGATTAATGTTATTTTTTGACGGGTTTTAAATATAGTTAAAATATTGGTTAAAGAAGTTAAGTGACACACATTTGTTTGAGAAAGCATATTAAATAATCTCTTTAAAAAAAGTTAACGCATTTGTTTGAGAAAGCATAATAGCCTCTTTAAAAGAAGTTAAGTTACGCATTTGTTTGAGAAAGCATAAATAACCTCTTTAAAAAGTTAACACGTTTGTTTTAATAAGCATATTAAATAACTTCTTTTTAAAAAGCAGTTTGAGATAGCATTACTAACAACATTTAAATATAAATACGATTTTTAAGCAACCTACAACGCGCAAGATTCTCTTGTAAAAATAATGAAACAGAATTATACAGCTACAGAAACTCAAAGCAATTATAAATGAATGAACTCAAAAAATGAAGAACAACTCAAACTCGACAATAAAAGTCAGAAATAAAAAAAATTGTAATTACGTTTTAGATGCCGTTTCTGTATGCCTCAATATCTTTACATTTGAACATTATTTCTCTCGCTGTTCAGCTGATGCTTGATAAAATATCATGCTTAATCTTATCAATAGTTTCCATATGTTTTATCATCAAAGTGTTGATTGTTTTATTTACACTTAAAATTCACATGCATTGTGTTTGTAAAAGCTTATGGTTCAATATTATTGAAGATAGACGGTTATTAACTTTGAAAGTAAACACCTAACTGCGAAAGTGACTAAGGAAAGGTGCGAGCACTTGTTATCGGCGGAAAGTTCCAGGTGCTTAATCCTCTTAAACAAAGGGCATAAAAACTGAAACACTTTGATTTTATAATCAAATATTCTGGATTTGCGTTTGGAAGATGGTAAGAGTTTTAGTTTGGTCAAATATTATACTTTGAGTAGAATAATACATGTATTCTAACAATACTATTTACTAAGTCGTTCTAATATATGTTTTTTTGTAATTTTAATTTATCGACGAAATTTCATTTCAGATGAAAATTTATCATAAACATGTACAACCAACATGAAAATATAAATTTTAGTACATTTTTATATGATGTATTTCAAAAATAAATAATATTCAAACATATTTATTTCCAATCTGATTATGTCAAATAACATCTGACGATTTGTTTTCAAATAATTGAATATTAATCATCCGAACCTAGTAGAACTTTAACAACTCATTGCACATTTAACCAGTATTGTCTTAAGTATGAAATTGACAAGATATTTTTGCTGTTAACTACTCTCAAAATACCGTAATCAACCTAAGTCTTGGGACGGATGAAATTATTATAAAACACAATAGTTCTTGTCCCATAATTTAGGGACGTAAAAATACAGTTTCTGGAAGTATCCCCTAACACTGGGGTAATGAAAAATACCAATCCTACAAGTGTCCCCAAATATAGGGAGGCAATTGACTTCGTGAAAAATAATGGTGTCCCAATAATAAAGCTGTCCCAAGATTTATGGTAACTAAGGTAACCTTTTTGCTATTATATACTACGTACTATATTTATTTAGATGGATCCAGCCTTCCATCACGTATAACCTTGGGGTTATTTTTATATCACAAAAAGAATTCGCTTTCTGTTGTTCTGTAATGTTTTATTTAGTGATTAATAGAACTTTCTTAATGCAAAAACCACTTGTATTTTCACTGTTATGAAACATGTTAAAACTCTCTTTTCTTTTTTAAGTTGTGTTTGTCAATAAAACTTAATTTTTTTTTAATTTGCTTCAGTGAAATATTGATTCTATTTCACGAGTGAACACCAAAGAATTTTTTTGAAAGGCGTATTTTACTCATACGCAATCGTTTGCATTTTATTGATTTTCATAAACATGCTCAATTAACCAAATCCTGCAATATTTTTTTCTTTTCTTTAAAATTTCCCATTTCATTTTTTGTTACGGTAAAGTTGGCCATAAAGATTTTTAAGCAGGGCATGACACAAATCGATATTTTAAACGTTATTTTTCTTGACGTCTAAGTATTAAAATTTATTAATATTATATAATTATTATTAAAATAAAATGAAATGTAATTTCTAATTATTTCTAAACAAACCGGAATTGTAAATTATGAATTGTTTTATTTTTCTGCGATATTTTCATTAATTTCCATTTTAGAATAATATCTGCTTGAGCATTTTAAGTGTATATATTTTAAATTTGCTTTTAAATTGTGTTTTGGCATTGCATTTATTTCCATGGTAATAAGAGTTTAAACAACTTGCAAAATCTTTACTAGCAAGAATATAAAATTAGCCGCGTTAAACGAACATGTGTCTTGGGAAAATTGAAGTCATTCCATAAAATGATTACTTCATAGAAATGAACAGACAACATTGTTTGTAATGCATTTTGCAAATACATGTAAGAATACAAACTAAAAATAATGAGAAATCAAATTAAAATTTAGGTCTGTCTAAAAATATCAACAACTTAAATCTAAAAAAAAAACATCAGGGAAGACAGTTTTCGCATGGTGCGATTCAAATGTACATATATATGTCTGACTTATCGTAATGTTAATATGATATGCATATCGGGAAAATCTGAGCTTCCCCACGCAGCGAGAGAGATAGCGTGCACCGATTTCAGAAATGAGACACCAAAAAGTACGAAAAGGTATACCCTTGTGTCAATAACTGATTTTTTGATTGACGAGTCGGTATGTTACTTGATTTTTGTTAGTGAATATACATGTATATACACAGTCAGTTATATCTTTATTTGCAATTCAGACTCTTGGTATGTATCAGAATTACATGGAGTCATATTCCGAGAAATGTTTTTAACCGACCCTGTTAAAACTTTACTCAATATACATCATGCTTATCTGTGCTGATGATTCGCCGTAGGCATATGTCCAGTCGTGTTAAACTTTCGTATCATGAACACTTCAAAACTTCAGACAATAGATTTTAACTATTTGAATAAGATGCGTTGATTGTGAATCCATCAACATTTCTAGATTGGTGGTTAAAAGTAGTCGCCAAGACAACTTGTTCATATTTCTTCCTGAGAACCTGGTAAGGCAAGTCTGAATTCTACACAGCCTAGAATCTGCTTAAGGACCCGCAGTGGCAATTATTTTCCCACTAACGGTTCCGAAGCGGTAACCAGATTCTAGGATTTGTTTTAAATTCTTTGGATAAACATCCTCATACAATGTATTAATTTAACGCTGTGCAATTTGTATACATTTAATATTTATCTGCTCAACCCTGATGTTAGGTCATGCTTTATCTTTTTTTATTGAACAGTAAAATAATGATATTGGTTAGCGATTACACTGTTATCCGAAACTTTAAGTGGCCCTTTAACCAACACGTTTTCAGAGATAATCTATCCAAGAGCTGAAGAATAATTTGGTGTCAGTTTTAAACAAACAAAAATATTCATCGACGACCATCGGTTAATTCCCGTAGCCACTTTGCATTTACACTGTCGATTTCTTTGACATGTTCCATTCGTCTAAATAAAAAAGCATTGTCCCATTGCCCGCTCAGTAATTATGCTGTTACTCATGTTGAATTTACTAATATTTGCGAAAGCGTTTTGTAAACATTTTTAAAAGCAGAGTTTCGGATGAATAAGTGACTTTATTGAACATGATGTGAAAGATTCTGTAAAAGCTTTTTATAGGTTTTATTTACATAATGTTGGTGATAATTTATCAGTCTTTTCCTTCCTTTCTAGGTCAAAAATATAATGTTACTAATCAAGAGGATTCATATTGGCCTTGTTATTGGGCCAAGGGAAGTCATATTAGTCCGATGCCGAATTACTATCATGTTAAAATGAAACGGTACAGTCCGACCTATGCTAAAGACCACCAGTAAATTAAGAACAACTTTGGATAAAGACCACATTTTATTTGTTCCACTAACTAAATTAAAGAACAAATTCACAATTGAACAAATACCATCTGCCTTCAAAGACCACCTAGGCTAACCCAAAGTGATCTTTGAAGACTGGGCGCCCAAGATCATAAAACTAAGTTTTGAGATCAGTCTCAAATCTCATAGATCTGATTGGCAGAAATGGCGGCTGGTCGCCGTTTCAGCCAATCAGATGCTTGAGATTTGAGACTGATTTCCAGATTTACTTTTATGATCTTGGGCACAGGATGGACTGTACATGGTTATCTTGACTTTTCAGAAATTTCATTAGGTGTATAATAAAGTGGGAGTAATGTGCGTACAGCAAGAAGACAATAAAATACATAATATATTTATAGCCGATTTTAGAAATGAGACATCAAAACAATTAACGATAACGTATGTTTAACCTATTTCACTGAGGAGTCCATTTGTTATCTGAAACTTTAAACGAATTTATATGAATTACCCTTGTATGCAATTTTTCTAACTATGTTACTATTTTGGTTCATAGAAATCTTATCAGGTTAAGTCCCATCCCAAGAAATTGTTTTAACCGACTATACTAAAACTTAATCTAATATATTAATCTCAATATATCACAATTGCCAGCGCAGTCACTTTCTCAGTAAAACACTTTTAAATTATTCGATGCCGAAGAAAGATACGTCAATTGTACGCTTGACTCGCCGTTGCTTGATTTATTTTTAATATGTTAATCGATATAGCTATTATCCTGTTCTTCGAGATAAAGGTTCAGAACGTGTTCGGAAAACTTCGCCAGCTGATAACAGATGTCCTTTTCTAAATTAATCTTCTTCTAAATTAATCTGTTTTGTGCACTTAAAGTCATTATTCTTAGTAAGCAGTTCGATCAACGAATTTTGCACATTCTGTATAGTTTAAATTAATTTTAATGATGTATACAATGATAATTCATATACTGACTGATGATAGATAGACCAATAGATTATGTTCACGGTATTTAAATTCTTTTGACAAATTACAGCCAAAACAGTAGACCCTGATAATAACAGAGCATGTGTAAATAAAATAATCAATTGCAAAATTAACACCACAAACAATTAACGAAAATTAAAGAAACCCGAAAGGTTACCGCCTTGGAACATCATTGCCAAAACATTGTCCACTGTGAAGGTGTTAAACCAGATTCTAGGGTGCACCAGCCCAACAGATTCTCATATGAACAAGAAAGTACAAGTTGTTTTGGTGAATTAGCTCCACCCCACCCATCGACACGCCAATAAGCTGATTTCTTAGGTCGTCCAGACAAACCAAACTTGTGAAGCAACATGGATAAATGAACAAGGAATGGCCTTACAACTGTGTATAAAGTATAAAATGAGAAATATTTAAAAGTTCATTCATTCGTTACCACATAAAGACATTGGCATAAAACGACATAATATGATACATGATACCAATGAAAATAAGTTATTTTACTTTAGTATAAGACCCTGATATTTCGAAATGATTGTATCACAGTTAATGGACTAACGACACATTTACTAGAATCCACAGAACTTGTGCTAATCTAGCGTGTATTTTTTTATATGGCCTCTAGCTGATGAACCTTCATTAATGAACAATGCTATGTAAGAAACAAACTTTTAAAGTGTAATTTATGGGTTCGTGTCTGACGCAAGGAAATGCGGTGTATGGTGTTTTTTTGTGTTTGCTTGCTTTTCTTTTCAACATTTATGGTTTTCACAAAAGTAATTATTAAAGATTTTAAAATCATTTGTTTCCTTTGTTACACAATCAGAATTAAGCCTGATTCACATCACTTTCCTTTGAACATATTTGATACGTCTAATATTATATTTTACATGTCATTCGTTTGACCTATAATTGGTATTTACATGTAACTATTCTATTCACTTTCATTCTGTTAAATTCTATTCCAATACATTCAGTTTGTTCCATTTTATTCTTTTCTATTCCATTCTATTCTTTTTATAAGAAAGCTCATAAAATGGAGACAGGTGTGAACGATTTTAAGGTAGATCTATTACAATCCAATTATCAATAATAAGATAAAATACTAATTTTAAATGTTTCTTTGAAGTTTGAATTTGAGTGGATCATCAAAATGTATTATATTTATATTCAACCCAGGATGGTTTAACCATTTATCTCTTGATATGTTTCTAACTGTGATCTAAATTTATGTACAAATAATTCTTCCGGTATTCTTAATAAATATATCTCAATCACTTATTTTTTATTTACCAACTGAAAGCATAAATAAGAAAACAAATCTGACAGAGGATTGATTTGCGTTACGGATCATCTAGATTGCTTCAATCCTAAGCGGTTTACCCGTCGGAGCCGGTGCTGGACTTCTGTTAATCTAATAAATCAATCTGATATCAATTCCAAGTACCTCAGGTGATTTTTGTTAGATTTGTATAAAAAAGCGAGATGTCTGATGTTGATACGTTTAACAGATGGAGTTCAGGTGTAAGTCACGTCAGACATTTTGTTGTTTCTGTAGAATTTACAAATGAAATTTATTTATATTCTTTTGTATATAACATTGCATCGCTTAGTTTTGAATTTGCGCAGCATACAATGTTTAATAGTTTATAATTGTCTCATCCATTTACATGCATTACATAAAACATTACATAATGATAAAACGTTACATAAATTTAAATTATAAGTGGCCGTTCTAAAAATCTAATAATCTTAAGTTGGATAGCAAAAATATTTTACATGTTTACACTCTAGATATATTTAAACTGTTATACATAAATATTACAATCAACCATTATTTCAACTATATAGTTGTTTATTAAAATATTAGAACATGTTTTTGCTATAGTTCTTATCATATCTGAGTGAGTTAAAAATGTTACTTCTCAGTATAAAGTATGAAAACTAGCACTGACAGAATTGGCTTTTTTCTAAATTTTATAATAGTTTTCTATCTGCCCTAAAACTAAGCGCAAAAAGTGATTACACTTTGACAGTTCTTTACACTCACCCAAAGTTCTAATTGGTCACTTTTTGTCCGTATTTATTTATTTATTTGAAAACATTGAATTCACTCTTTATTTGTGATCATATGCGAACATCAGCCTTCATCTTAAGCTTTAATCGTGTAATAATTGACTTTGGAACAGTTTGGCGAGAGTTATCCTTAATTTTGCTAAAACTGCATTTCTTGCATGAAAAGGTGAAGCAAACAAAAATTTGCTCTTAATTTATTGTTTTGCTTTAATTGGACGCCTCATTAGTAGGAAAAACATAAAACGTTATTAATCAACAATTTTAAAATTACCTCCCTTTCAATTAAAAACTGTTCTAATTTTGAACTTGCGGTGTAAGTAAATGGTATTGGATTCATTTAAGAAAACAATCAATAAAGATTAAAAAGACATTAGATAATTTATTTAAAGACAAAACAGTTCTTTCCACAACCTCTCTTGACGTAGGGAAGAAACGAAACTATCATACATTGTAAACATATACAATTGATGTCCAATTAGAACTATGGTTGAGTGTATATAGCTAGGTGAGTCAATAACTGAATTGAATGGATGTAATTTATATGCTGCTTTATCGATCCGTTACTTGATCGTGATCTTATGAGTAATGTTTTCTTTCATCAGATTAATTCTTATCCATAATTGTATTGTAACGTGTATTAGATTTTAGAGAGCCATTCGAGATTAAAAGTTTTAAGTAGGTGTTTAAATAATCGAATCAAAATATTTTATGTCAACTTAGAAACAAGTCAACCATCAGGCGTGCAATAATTAAAATACAGTAATTTTATATGAAAATTGTTGTTGTTTCTGAACATTGTATACGTGTTGTTCGAGCTTATCCACCACTACAAGTGTCTATGAGATGACAGAAAAAATCCATGATTCCGATAAATAAACGAATTTCTTAGAAAATAGATAACCCATCTTGTGTGCATTCCAGAACCGAAGAGTTTACATATTATTAATGGAATTTTAGCATCGGAACATAAACATCTTCCGATCACATAAACTCTATATATAAATATGAAAATATCGCGCATTCGTAATTTTCAGACAAATCGCTAACAAAGTTCGCTCTTTTAACGAATATTCATTTAAAAGTAAACCGGACGTACACACAATCAACGAATGACTCTACTAATAAGCAAGTTCAGCTTTAATACTTCCACTTTTAAATTATTATAACATTCCACAACTGAATGCCGAATTATTATGTTGTTGTATTTTTCTGTTGTTTTATTTTTTCATTCTTGTGTCGCTCGTATACTTTTTAAATTGCCAGAGTCATGCAGAGGACATGATTATACGTGAAGACTTGAAAATGATCGGTTTTTTTTCTCTGAAAACTGGATCAAAGAATCGTGAATGATAATAATAATTCTAGATGCATTGCATGTAACAGTCAGGTTAAGTTACAGCTTTGACAAGCACTTTAAAATAAGAGAAAAAGTACCCAAAACTGACAATCGTAATGGTTGGTTAACAGCACTCAATTTATTATCTTTCGCCCACAAGCCTCAGATTGTACCGTGTCTGCTGGAACTATGGTGGCTGATTACTGCCATTAAGTAAATAACTTTCTCTACCAAATCAACTAAATGTACTGTTGTCAAATGGAAGAGTTCCCGGTAAAGGTGCAAAGAGAGCACAGTTACCATCAAACAAACGGGGCCTGGCATAACCGCGGTTTTGTCAACATTTTTATAACTCTATTCGCTGAGTACTTGTTTTGCTTCACCATGTTCTTTAGATGATCTAAATTGAACCCAAACATATACATAGAGCGTAGAGCCCACAATTAGGAAATTTTAAAGTTGGAAAGCAATTTGATGACATGAAATGAATTGCAAGCAGCGACTTTTCGCCTGGTGTTCCATAATGAGCGCAGCTATCTCGTGACTTGTGCAGCCCATTATGTTTCAACAGCACTGCAAATAACTACGTTTTACACGACATTTAAAAAGCCGATAACATTATTTAAACTTGAAATACACTCATCCCATTCGGATATTCATTTAAAAAAAACACGACTCTCCATTAGCTGCTTAGAGTAAATATTACAAAAACTAATGTTTCAACATAACATTTTCATATAACGGTATCAAATGTAATTTACGTTGTTTGGACTACCATAATGAGCTGCATTGTGTAATTACTATAACTTTTGCCGGCTTACATAAAAGTTGCCTGTTCACAGTTTGGGGTAGAATGCTTCAATAGCTCATATGTGGTTACTATTAATTCTACCTACTTTTAATACATATGTTAATGACTGATCAGGAGCGAATTTCGCTGAATGTAGGACTGATAACTTAAAGTATATTTAAGGACCTGTTGTGAGTGAATTTTACCACGTTAGCAACTTTGGCTTTCAATATATTCACTTGTAAGTTGACTTTGTAAGAATATTATATCTCATTTACTTTGTTTTCAATTCTTCCACAGTTTATATTATAAATTTTGATTTGAAAACACCTTTGCCCAAGGTTATAAAACTGAGCATGGAAACCAGTCTCAAATCTCAAGCATCTCATTGGCTGAAATGGCGACTGGTCACCATTTCAGCCAACAGATGCTTGAGATTTGAGACTGGTTTCCAATCTCAGCTTTATAACCTTCAGCCATGATTGTTTGTTCCTGATAGGTGACCAAGCACCATCAATCACTTTCTTTTATCTTAATTTATCTGCTCTCCGTTTGCACTGTGCTGCCTTTTCTAAATTGCTGAATAATGGCATTTTTGCCCCTATGCTGATTTAGAAAGAGTAGATCACAAGTCGTTTTTCTAATGTTCTTCAATTCCATTATCAAATTAATCTAGAAGCCTGAACAAGACTCCGTCACAATTTAATCTGATCAAACGTCTTTTAATGTGTCGAGATTTAATCAACATCCCCCTTACCAGTCTCGCGAGAGTTTCATTGTGTATATTGTTTCCACTTAAACCTAGACTTTCTAATATGATTGTGTTTTGTTTGACATTGTAATTGACACCGGTGAACAGCACAATCTTTCTTTTGTAGGATTACACCTTAGTTGTCTGCTGGTTCTTTTTTGTTGTACATTTTGATGCCTTAATTTGCGACTTCCTAAATTATGCTTTTCGGAGAAAAAGACAATTCAATTAAATGTTGTGTTTTATAATTCGCCAAATGAGGAAAGTTTCATAGTTGGGCATGAGCGCATACGGTTTTGTAAGTTTGTTTTGGGAATTAATATATATTTTACGTGAACTTTTGACGGTAAGCGCCTCTTTATAGTTTTATTTTTTTGTGATTTTTTTGTGTTATCAGATTTCTTTATATTATTTAACGTGGCGTTTTTTTCGTGCGCTCTTATGTATTTCGAGTTCTGACCGAAAATTATAAAACTGAGATTGGAGTCCAGTCTGAAACCATGCATCTAATTCTCCATTTCAGCTCCATCAGATGCTGAAGACTTGATATTTGTCTCCTAATTTCAGTTGTTTTTTTTTAGTCTTGGGACCTGGTCCTTATTTCATGAACATTATTGAACTGGATTTTAAACTAAAATCAAAAATATAATTTAAAAAAATCTGACGATACACCGATTACATGATAACATTTGCTTTTAATAATAATTTTTGTTTAAAATGCAGTTTGGGGATGCTGTTATTTTGATTAAAAATTGCCAAAAAACCTGATTGAGAAGAAACACAAATATCTCAGTTTAAACTCAAAAATAAAGACTGGAATATATCTCCAGCAATTATTGTTATTTGAAATATTTCGTACTTTTAACTTTATTTACACATACTTAGGTTCATAACAATGAACGGCAAAAGCTTTCCATGACAATAGGTAGATGTTGTTTAATTTCAATCAATTTTCCCAAGTTAGTAACCAACATTTACTCAAAATTTTAATAAATATGTTGAGTTGAAAATTGAGTTTTGTCTTAAGATTCTTCGTTATACTGGGCCCAGGTTTGTTTCGTTTCTGTGAGTCTATTTATGAACATTGTAAAACGTGTTTGTTCTAATCACTCCAGTATTTCTGTTGAAAGAACAACTTAGCATAGATGTTTCTGTTGCTTTTCAATGTTATATAATAAGTGCACTGATTTTTGTACTTTCGCAATTTGATAATACTTTTACTGACTGTGTCTAAATTATATTTTTCACCGTAGTCTGCCTTGTTTGCATATTTTGAAAATAAACAACAGAAATTTGCATATCATTAAGAACTCATCCTCCTCACGGCCAAACAGTAGACAGAAAGATAGAACCGTAGGTTACAATAAAAACAATTTAAAAAATAAAACACAAAACCATGACGTGTTATCGCCTTTGAACCGTCAGTTAAAAACATGTTTACCACTTCAAGAACCTCACACTTCGTCCTGAGAATTCAGGCTCCTATGAAAAAAAGCATGTCACAATCAACATTTTATTTAAATGACAGGTCAACTTTGTCACAATGATTAGTGTGAGAACTGCATTGAATTGTTTCTTAAAAGAAGCTTAGAGAATTCGATCGGATCAGGCATTACATGTATATGCCCACACAAATATGAAAAATATCGGACGTGAAAATTATATGAAACTGTTACAGGCTAGGTTTGACTGAACTTGTTTATGGACAGTAATGGAACTGAATATTAAAGCTCTTGCCGCCTAACCCCGATATTAACACAGCTAAAAATCTACACAAATGAACATTAAAAATATTAATCTATCCAAAACGACATTGTGCATATGACAGTGAACAAGGAACCTTCAATTCGGTATTTTCAGGTCAATGCCATTCCATGATCAGCCTTACTGCGGCGTACGATATTCGGAGCAGATTGGTCATATATTATGTAAATTTGAAGATAAATACATGTTTTTAAATTGTGTTTACTTATGTTTTCGAAAAAAATCTATTTCTTATAAAGTCTTAAGGTTTAACTTTAATCGAAAGCTAATACATTTGGATAAGTTAAGAGCCACATAATTTCTTTGATAATCTTCTTTTAAAGACAGTAAGTCGGTTTGTGTCTTTTTGACGCCATATTTCTACATTTAAAACTTTTGTGACAGATGCATTATTTAAAGTAAATTGTCTTCTGCCGAGACAATATCAGCGTATGTTATTATGTTGAAGGCAGGTTTTCTTCTTTCTGTCCTGATGGCGACAACAGATTTGTCTGCAATGCAGAAGATTATAGTTATAATCACTCGGTTGCTGAAATAGAAATTGGTTAAATGATATATATTATATAGGTTAATACTTAACAGGCCCAGCTGATATTTAAAAAGATGAAAAGGGAACTTTGAAAACCACCAAACACGACAAATATGACAAAATGTCAGGTTGCTGAAAAAAGAACTTTGAAAACCACCACACACGACAATTTTGCAGGCTCGCTTTGATTTAAGCAGTGTTAAAAATGCATATAACTTCCCATGCCGCCTAAACACATTGCCAACGCAAAAACATATTTCCAACGCTTAAAAACTTTTTTAAGATGTTAACGAAAATTCGATCATTAAATTCTTCGTGTCAGTTGTATTTGCTACAAATGACACGCTTTATCATGCGATAAATTTGAAATCTTAATTCTATGTAACATAATGTTTGATATATCGATATTATTCGCTCCGAAAAATGTGTCTGTATGTCGTCGCTTTATTAAAATTATTCAGTTCGTTTCTTTTCTTGACGCTTGCACAGTTAATTTTTTGGCGACCAGAGCATTGTTCCGTGAGAGCAAAGTTGCTTAAAGAGCGAGAACAAAATAAAGCATAAATGAAACGAAATAGAGACATACAAGGTCTAGCTCCTGTCTGATGTTATAAGAAGAACAAATCGTACAGTTATATCAAATTCGCGATGAACTTCATTATAATATATGCAAAGACGACTAGGAAAGCAAAATTCAGTCAAAAGTTTAAAAAATAATAGAACTATCTGTTCCCCATGTTTGAAATTTTTTAACGGGACCTAAAACAAAACATGTTAAAATATCGCAGGCTCGCTTTAAAAAAAACAGCTTATGAATGCATATTAATGCCCACGTCGCCTAGCCCATGGTAAAGCGCAACTCAATATTACCACCAATAAACCAAACAATGTCGATCAATCCCAAACGATGTTGTGCATATGACGGTGAACATGAAACCGTCAATGCTGTATTATCAAAAACAGTTTTTGCAAACTTCTGCCGTTGTTTTTTGCAACCAATCCTGAAGAAGTACTTCGATGTGACAGGGATTGTTCGTTTCTTGCTGTCTGATTAAAATTTAAAATAAATTATGTTTAAATTTTTCTTAAGTTAATGTGATTTGCTATATGAAAAACGAAACAAATCGC
This sequence comes from Corbicula japonica, assembly GCA_038501625.1. Lineage (NCBI taxonomy): Eukaryota > Metazoa > Mollusca > Bivalvia > Venerida > Cyrenidae > Corbicula > Corbicula japonica. The sequence continues at coordinate 3,419,045 of JAZAYU010000007.1, read as the reverse complement.
AGTCTGCAGCTAATGGAAATGACATTTCTAGAAGAATTCGTGCTTAATAAAGATTTCGACTTTATAATTAGGCGCCAGGCTGTATATTTAGCACACTTAATCATAAAAAACACTTCTTTGGTGAAACGCTTGCCTTGTGAAAGACAGAAATAATTACAGATTTCTTCTAATGCAATTGGCATTTACAAGAAAATACGTGTGTTTAATACGGTTTTGGAAAGTACACTTAGGCACCTGGCTGTAAATTTAAAAAAGAATATTTTTATGCAAAACAAACAACGTTAATGAAATTGTGTATGTGTATGAAACAGAAAAGTAGAGGAATTTGATTTGAGAATAAAACAATTAGACTTCTTAAAAGTGCGACAATTACCTGCTTGAATGTAATTTAAAAGTAATTGTAAAAGGTTCCCACAGAGGAATGAAATCAGGAAATTGCGCTTGTTAAGCAAGTGTGATAACCGCGCTGGAATTTTTGGAGGTGGAATTGACAATGATATTAAAATTCCTGAATAACTATAATAATCTTAAGAACATATTCACAAATGACGCCACCGTTTTGAAACGTCTACATTCTCCGTGAAATTCTTTAATCTACTGCATTTATTGTGTATAGTTCTTGTGAAAACGGCATAGTTCTACGTCTTATCAAACAGTGTGTACTATCAATTTTTTCGGTCATCGTAAACAACACTACTGGGTGCGTCTTGAGTAAAAATAACCACCAATCGAAACAACTTATTTCATTTTCCAGAAAACGTGACTTTTTATTTTTATTATTCGAAAATCCAAGACAAAGGCCATTTTAGACAGATAACGCCGAAAATCCTATAATAATGTTTAAACAATTCTTTGCTGACATAAACATCTACTCAGACGAGCTTCTGTCGCACTGTAAATTGTTAATATGTCATATTTTGATGGACTAATATGTTACATTTTGGAACTAATAAGTAATAAGGCAACTGTTTTAAAACAGTTTATGACAAAAGTAATGTTGCAGCCATGTTTAGTTGAACCGCGGTTTGAATGATGAACAGTTTTCGACTGGCAACTCATTGTTTTCTGAAAAAAAAGTAATTTGTTTCGGGTAATCTCGCGGTTAATCAAGTAGCACTGCCTGTTAGTTAAGTAATTGCTTGCAAATGACTTAAGATATGTTTTCTTAGTGTTTTCTCGCTGGTGGATAGTGGACGTTGTTTAAATCGTTCGTGACCACTTATTTAGACTAATCACTATATATTCTGTAATTAGGCCGGATGAATGGACACGTGATGAACTAAACAAAGAAAGTCATGGTATATAGTTTACAATTTAGTTCTTAATTATAACTTGAATCCCTACCTAATTAAGCGGGAGAGATATTGCATTTAAAGGAGGTATAAATAAGAATCAATTAGCAATCAGCAAACGGTACTATGAAGCTCAAAAGAAAAATAAAGATTTTATGGGGCATGTCACGGAAAACAGTGTTTTCATTAACATTTTATGATATTTTAGTAACTGTACGTGGTAAGAAATAACAATAGCAAAATATTTTCTCCTAACTTATGTGATTTTGTTGCACAGTTTTGACTATAATCATTATTTATGTTAGTTTTACAGCGAAATGCTTACCTTTCCCTTGATGCGACCCCAATATTATGTACTGTTGTTTTTTCCGATGAAGTACATGTCATTCAAAATGACATTATCATTTGCTCAGTGTGTTAAAATTAATAACAATGCTCGAAAATGTGGTCGTTGATAAATAATGTTGTTTTCTGTACAAATCGGTGCTGTTAAAATGTAGACCTTGTATTTACTTTGTATTCCATCTTATGATGTTTTTCCAGACTTATGGTGGATTTCAGCAGTTTTATTCCGTAAGGCACATCAAATGTGACAGCCATATTGTTTTAGAAAAATATGAGGTCTCAAAATAAAATAAAAATATATCTAGCATTTATGTTAAAGCTATTTTATAATAATGTGTGTAGTTTTATATTCAGACAATTTTGGAAAAGAAGATTATTTGATACAAATTGAATTAAAAAGGCGTGGTATAAAGTGTATTTCCGGCGACAAAATAGAACACTAGTCCCTCTAGTGTCAACCAGTTGTTTGACTGTTTAAAAACTGATTGAATTGACGATGAACGCCACATTTTTGTTGTTGTTCTGTTGTTGTAGTGTTTTTTCGTTTGGTTTGTCATTCATTTTCTGTTGCAATCGATTCTTCTTCAGAAAAGTTAAATGATTTTAACGAACTTTTAAACTTAATAATCTGTTTCAACATATTTTCTCTTTCCAGGCATAGCTTGACAGTCGTCCATACTGCAGAAGTTGTCGTTGGTATTACACTCCCTCCAACTCTAATTGCGGAAGAAGTCTTGCTGAAATGGATGATAATCGACTCAGTCTGTATTAGTACGGATGATGCATTGAAATTTGTCTCTTACACATAATATCTTGACGCGTTAAAAGTACGAGTGTGGTCATTACGTCTTAAAATAACTCAATGTCGGGTAATTGGATCGAGGGCCAAAGAATGTAATATTGATCATAAAATAAATGAGTGGAAACGTGGATTGAGAAATTATGAATTAATTTGTGGCGCTTGAAATATAATTAACGATCACGCCAAGATGACATATTGAGAATATCCAGATCATTTCATCGGATTGCTGAGAGGTCTTAATTGCAACATTTGATGAAAGTCGCACGGCTGCGCAATTATTCAACTATTGGTTCCAGAATAAACAGATGAAAAATCAGTGAATAATCATTAAATGATAAGGAATCTACTTTAGGCGAGAACCGTTTTTCCTGTGCAGTCTTAAGGCAGAGAGAGATAAGAAATTTTATTATCGTACATAACCATTCACGCCACGACCTCAATCAAGCAAGAATTTACGGCTTCATTAGAGAAATTGCTCTGCCTAGAAGACAAATCGTCGGGCCTAATAGGTGTAATTTAGCAAACACTTTGCGACGCAAGTATCTCGGTATTGTTTAATTAACGACAATACCGAGAGCGCTCTCTTCAGAAAGGGAAAATAGCTGTGAACACTTTTTATTATTTCAAATACTAAAAACAATGTTATCTTGCTTATGCATTTACGTGACTTCAACAACAAATATTAACCACCAAGGATGTTAATGGATAAATTCATGTGATGAGTTCCGATTCTGGCAGATAGAAACTCAAAATGGAAGCCTTATCTACTCCGTATTCAATCGCCACGCACTTAAACTACTTGGAGGAGAATGTAACAAGTAGTGGAATAATGATCGGAAATGATACAGCGGAAATGGCCGAAATGTCTGATCTGCACAAATTTCAAGTAAAGTACGCCCGAGTTCATGGGTACATAAGCGTGTGCGTTTGTTTGTTTGGATTTTTGGCAAATATAGCCAATATTGTGGTATTAACTCGGAAAAATATGATCACCTCCACTAACGTTATATTAACATGGCTGGCGGTGGCTGATCTGTTCACAATGCTGGATTATTTTCCGTTTGCAATGCATTTCTATATACTGAAAGATCCAGATCTCTATTTTCCAAAAACAAGAGGATTTGGTTGGATTTGCTACTTGCTTTTTCACGCAAATTTTAGTGTAGTTTGCCATTCATGTGCAATTTGGTTGACTATAGCCCTGGCCACATTTCGCTTTGTTTGCATATGGTTTCCTACTAGAGGCAACATAATCTGTACGATAGTTCGAGCCAGACAATGCGTTGGTGTCATATTTGTCGCAGTCATTGTGCTTTGTATCCCAAATTATATTATCAACCATTATAGAATCGAGAATTCCAATGTGACTGAAGGGAACTTAACAAAGTTTGACGTCGTGTTTGATGTAGATTACAGAACTGGCGGTGCCTTTGACACACTTGACAAACTGAATAAAATGATACAAGCAATACTATTTAAAATCCTGCCCTGTGCTTTACTGGTAGTACTAACAATATTGTTGATCGTAGCAATGCACAGAGCATACAAGAAACGAATGGCCTTAAAGAATCAAGGAAAGCGTGAAGAATCGGACAGGCATGGGGAGCACAACCGGACAACGGGGATGTTGCTAGCTGTGGTGGTGTTGTTCCTGCTTACTGAACTACCACAAGGAATTCTCACTATATTGGGCCTGGTGGAACAGGAGTTCTTTGCGGAGGTATACTTGCCTTTAGGTGATATTTTAGACATTATGGCGCTGTGTAACAATGCCATAAACTTTGTATTATACTGTACGATGTCAAGACAGTTTCGAGACACGTTTGTTTCGACGTTTTGTTGGTTCTGTCCCAAGAAACGTCCGGGTTGGATGAAGATGAAACTAGTGAAGTCAAAGTCGTCACAGAACGGGAACACTATGATAACAGAACACACCCACGTTTAAAAGCTATACACACTCACTGACATGTAAGGCTGGAAAGATGTACAAACGTTTCTGTGAAATGGTGCACCAATCAAATTACAATTCACCTTTAAGACACATCTTCACTTAACTTTCCTATACAATTAATCAAGATAAATAACATTATTCGGGCACGTCATGGGAAAAGTTGTCTTCGGTAATATTAGTTGACATTTGAGTTGTTCTATATTTGGAAATAACTAAAATTATCTATAATTATTTTTCAATAAGTAAAATGTGAGTTTTTTTACATACTTTTACAATATATTCAATTTGGTGTTTTGCTGCAAAATGCAAAGTCGATTTCTCAATCTTTTGACGCCATTTCAAGAACTGATCACAAATTTCCGAAGGTACCTTTCCCGTAAGGCGCCCGTTTCGAAATTAAACTCTTACACAACTTAAAATCGATCTGTTTTATTCAAAAACGTATGCGTTTTCATATGGGAGATTTTCTGGATGATGGTATTTTGTTGTTTCTTTATCGTGCAATAAGTAACATGTATTTATCACAGATTTTAAAAGCGGAATTCAACATAGTTTTAAAAAATGATATTAACATGGATGTACCTTAGTGTATTAATTCTGTATTTTGTTGGGAAAAAAGTTTATTATAAGACATTTTATTCAGAACATGCGATTGCTTAAACAAGGCAATACAGTCTAAATGACAAAGGTAGCCTGTCCTTTGCTATGTGCTCATATTTGTCCGACATGTAAAATAGTGTTTTGGCTGTAAATATCATAATGTTAATTGTTAACTAGAGAATATGTTTTATGTAATTAATGTTTATTTATTGAAAATGAACCCTCATTGTTTTTTATTGTAATTTAGACCTAAATGTCTCTATCAAATATTAACATACTTACAATTTTGGATATACATGTACTGTTAAATGATCAGTGTGTTTTACTAAAATACAACATCGGATATCTACTCTCCAAGTTCGTCCCTACGATGAAGTCTTATTCATCTAAAGAATCATAATTTCAGATGGTTAAAAGTGTGACGCATTACTTTAAAAGGCGTCGCTACAGTAGAACCGTTCATAATTTACTGGACGTTGCACAATGTTTTGACGTGTGACGTTGCAGAGCACACACGTTTTACCCCGAGTTGCTGCGAAAAGTCGTGCCGTCATTCACTTTTTCGTCAACATTGCTCTTCCAATAGCCATTCGAAAAAGCCGTTATATCACAAATTCTTCTAATAATTTCTGTATTAATGGAGTATTTACGTGTGTAAATATAAGGATTGAATCGATGTTTGGTGGTTTTCATTTGGGTATGGAAAACAGTTCGATTGTTTAAAGTACCCTTCGGGCTTCACACACTTTAAACAACCCAACAGTTTTCCATACCCAACTGAAAACCATCAAATATCGATTCAATCCTTAATAATACTCAAGTATTTTGATTTTTACAGTTAAAATAATTATAACCCTAAATCAAACGTCACTTTATGAATGCGTTTATAGCAAGTATGGCTAAGCTACTCATTCGACACATGATATTATTAAATGTTGAATTGTATACTATTTTTCTACAAGTAATCAAGACATTGTTTGTGTTGATTCGATAAAATTTGCACATGATTATTACAAACATGGATACGGATGGAATATATTGGCGAAAGCGTACACAATTTGAATTTTGGGGTTTGTCATAAAAAGATTAATTTTCAGAAATATAATTATGGAGTTTGAAAAGTTGTTAAATATTTTAATATGTTTTAAATAGCGTGTGATTTTGTAATCTGCAGTTTGGTTTGTTTGCTTCACCGGGTACTCCATGTAAAATTAAATTAAAGTTATGTCCATATTGATAAAGTATTACTGTTCATTTTACTTCGCAATTAAGTGTTCAAGACTTGTAAAAGTATTGTGACACAAAGAGTCAACAAAAAGATTTTCAATTTTGACCAAACAACTTCTTAAACTTAAATATCTTATTTAAAACATACACATATATTTGAATTATTGAGACAGGGGAAACAAAACAACATGAAACCGATTATTGGCGGAGATATTTAACTGGAAAATTGATTTATCTTAATAAATTGAAGATATACGAAATAAAGTAATTTAAATTCAATTAAACATAGTAAACCGACTATTTTCTAAACTTAGACATAAAAAATAACCAGCAGATCATTATAGATATGTTGGTTCAATATATCTTTTATGTATTCTGTAAGAAATGTTGAAGTACAATGTAAAAGACCAAAAAACAATTCTGAATCAGATATTCAGCCATTTTTTTCAAATTTTAAACTTTATAAATATTGAATAAGTTTGTATGGAGTAAGATTTTGGAACACGACGAGCAGCATACCACGATAACATTGATTTTGCCATCGCCAGCGACTTAAAAGGTACCATTTAAAACAAAAACGATTATCCGATGATTAAAACTGAATATTTACAATGGTGAGATTTCAAGTCAAAACTTTTTTTACAAAGCAAGCATAGTATTATATACAATTAATGACTGACTTTAATATTCATTTTAAAACATCATGTATAGATTAGGAAGAGTCCTGTTAAAAACAAAACTTTTTAGCATAGCCGAAAACGAAACAAGAAACATCGTAAGGTTACTACAATAATAATTGATACTGGCCATGTAATAAATGCTATCGACTTATTTCTTTTTTTTGCAATGTGGTAAGCTATTTTTGCAGAATAAAGCTTTTTTCACATGCATTAATAATAGTTGGTTAAATGATAAAATCACCTATTGGGTGTTTAAATAATATTTTCCGTCCGCCAAAATCGTTTTATTATATGTATAAATGCATACAACATTTTTTTAAAAATTTATTTCAATAAACAAACAGGTATTAGAATGTGAGAATGTTTGTAAGCTTGTAAATTACATTTCCGGGTTGTTCGCACAAACTTTTATATAAAGTGTATGCATACAATTTTAAGCTTACTGCTGTCCTATCACTTTAACTCCAAATTTTAGGGTGCGGATAAAGATGGTGTTATAAACAAACATTTTGTTGCCAATTCATACGACGTTTCTGACAGAAAAAAACATACATTAACACTACAACTCCTGAGCTTACGCGGTAAAAAATATTTCAATTTTACACTGGCAGAAACAGATATACGATTGGATTACCATTATCAACCTGCACACGATGTTTGACAATGATCCAAATCCCTGAAATTGGCAACATTATTTAGTAATTGTTTTGTTGAATTCATTTTATCAACAATCAACTTCGTTTAAACTTCTGAGAGAAGAAATATGTCTGCAAAAAAAAAGAAACAGGCACGCGACAGCAAAGTTGAAGCATTTAAGCAATATTTAATCAGCAAATTAATATCTGTTATTTTTTTCTAACTTTTACTTTTCTTCAGTGTATTTTTCAGTTTCAATGACCTCCCTTTATGGTAATATACTAATTTCAAACAATGAAAAATGTCAATCATCGTAGACGGCAGTATATAGGCATACTTTCAACTATACTTTTGGGAGATACGGATGGTATAAAATGTGTCTGTCTCTTGCATTTTGACTTGTCGCTGCCGAAAAACTGGTATGGCCTCGAGGTAATCTATACATTAAAATGCCCGAAATAGAAACATTGAAAGTCATGCATTCCTTCTTGTAAAGATTTAACTGCCGAATATCACGCAATAACCGACGGTATGCTTGAAAATATAATTGATAACAAGTAGAAAACACAATCACTAACATAAATCAGATGTTATATTTAATTTTATTTCCCTACATAAATGATGTTTTTAGCCGTTTAGTAGACAGGGTTAATGGACAAGGTATGTTAAGTGTATAAATGAATAAAAATTTCAATATCAAAAAGATTGCTTGAAATTAAATTTGCAATAAATGTTCCTTATTAACTACTGGAAAGCACCTTCAAATCAACATAAAACAACAGTTAAACTCTGCCACTGTTATAAAATTTCTTGTTCAGTTCATCAATGAATATAGAACGTAGGCGTGTGTGCAAATACTAGAATTTTATATTACAGACACATCTTGGTGGGCTGTGTTGCTAACGAGCTGTTTCAGAACTGCAATGAAGGTTGCACAGTGTTTGAGTGTACTGTGAATAAAACAATATATATACATTGTTCGACAAAATTTTGTAAAAAAAGCTAGCTTGTACCAATTATTCTATGAATAATAGGTGTGATCTGTAAACAACATAGTTTTGTTTTAGAAATGAACCATATTTAAAGGGCACGTCACGGGAAAAGGTACCTTTAGTGAATTCTGACAATTTGTAACTATATTTGGAAAAAAAACTTTCAAATATCTATCATTTTCTTGTAGCTCATTAGTAATATTTGTTTAACTATAAAATAATTATTCTTTTTCCGCAAAAAATGCATAAAAACCAATAACCAATGTCGTCTGCTGAACTATTGACGTCATTTATAGGAATGACGTCCGCGGTCTAACACGCTTTTCCCGTGACGGGTCACTAATTTGTAAGACCAATAAGACATTGTACATGGTATTGTCAACATTTGTTTTGGAAAATCTAGTGATTCAATTAATATTACAATATTAATTTCAGTTAAGCGTATTTTTGGATGTCCATGGTGTGTTTCAGTTATTTGTTTTATTATATTTCTATCATTCTGTTATTGTTATTGTTCGTTTCGTTGTTTTGATCACTCATCTTGGAAAATTGTTAAGTTGAAGTAAGAATGACAATACATGATTGGAATGCACATAGCATATTTATACAAGATCGTATAATTTACACTGTATGAATTTTCATTTCTCTGTATGAAATATTGACTATGACTAGATAAATATGTCAATTACAATTATGTGATAAATTTTGTAAAACCAATAACATATTGTTCTTCAACTTTTTTCGAAATTCTAGTGAGTCAATTGATATTAAAATTAAAATTTCAGTTAAGCGTATTTTGGAAGCACATGATGTATTTCTGTTATTTGTTTATTCCTATACCATCACTCTGTTTCAATTTTATTGTTATGTTTTGATTTATTTTATAAACACACGTTGGAACATGGTTAAGTTTTCGATTATGAAGTTAGACTGACAATACAAGGGCTGAAGGTTATAAAGCTGAGATCGCAAACCAGTTTCAAATCTCAAGCATCTGATTGGCTGAAATGCCCACCGGTCACCATTTCAGCCAATCAGATGCTTGAGATTTGAGACTTGTTTCCATGCTCAGTGCGATTTGAATGCAAAACTGGACATGCTCGAAAGAGATCGTATGCTGTACATTATAAGAACATTTTATTTCTCTGTAACAAAAGGTGTTGACTAGATGAATATGTAAATTAAAATGTGATATATGAGAGTAAATTACTGATTGCTTCTGTTGCCTTAGTTCCAAAAAAAATAAGTAAGAATGTTTAATGATGAGAAAGCCATCGTACATGAAAGGAAGAAGACAAAAAATGAAACTTGTAATCGTCCACGAAAGAAAGAAGACAAAAATGAAATTAATAATCCTCCATGAAAGAAAGAAGACAAAAAAATGGAATTTGAATATCAGTAACAGTCACAATTATACATGTGAAAACAGTGTCCCTGGACAGCCTAACAACAGAGTAGAAAAGAGATCATGTGTTTATCTTAGTACAAAATTTAAATGTCCATTTCAGTTAGATTTTGAATTGTTACCAAAACATCAAACGCGTTGCGCGGCGACAGATTTTTTCTTTAGAGAAGTAGTGGGAAAGTTTAATTGACATAATGCTGTTCATAGTTAATCACGCTTTCAGGTTGATTTACTTGACACGGCGCCGTAATAAATGTTAAATTGCTTCAATGCTACGTGCATCATTCAAATCGTTAGAAAGCCACATTTTCAGGTCAACTTCCGCAAAATGAATGAACCCGCATCGACAAAAATTTGATTAACAGCAATTTGGTTATATTGAATTTTTTTCCCTACCTGATAGGAGCGGCAGTTCTAAAATTCGTCGCATGACAAAATTTCAAGATCGTCGTCTTGTGAAATACAGCGGATGTTTACGGAATTTGATCGCTGGGTCAATATCTAACTGTAATCGAAATTTGTAGTAAAAAGACACAACAAATGACAAAAATAAGAACTCGATGGGCTGCCGCCTTTAAACGGTCAGCGATAAAGCGTGTTGCCAATCAGAATTAAAAACGACACACTTTTCCCTTTAGAATCTCATTTAAAAAAACACGCACAATAAGAGGTAAGCATGCAGGTCGCTGTTAAATACACTTTTGGTACATTTTTTTGGATTTGAAGACGCCTTTACGAATAGTGGATAAATTGATATTCCCTTTAATTTTCGTCAGTTCGTAAGTTTAACATTGTCAAAACAACTGGTTGAGAAATACGTTCTCACAGTAGGAATTTTAAGTTCATTGAAATCTTTGACATTGTAAGAAAAAAAGCGAAAAAAAAAACGAAAAACCGTACACCATGAATGGTGTTGCACGCGGGACATCACCATCACAAAATAGGCAACTAAACATGTAAAAATCAAGCTTATTTCTTTTATCATATATTTTAGTAATCCCTTATATGTATTGCCAGATCATGAAGACTGAGCCAAAAAACAGAAATGAAAAAATAGCTTGGTTTTATAAAATGGTCCATCCCAAACGATATGCATAGGGTGGTTAACATGGAAACTTCAATGTGGTATTTTCAGATAAACAACATTCCATGATCATGGACGTATGGTTCCCAGATAAAAGTATGGGTTTGTCCTAAACGAAAAAACGATGGGCGAAAGAGAACGAAAGTAAATTTTACCATCGTCAGGACACACATTTTGAATTAGCAACACACTGATCATGGTCTTTACTGTTTGAATTTTTTTTTTAATCTGATATTTTTCATACCTGTAATAGATTATTCAAAATATTTTTGTCATGGTTGCTTAATCGTATTCATAAAAAGATATAGAAATATGCATATCAGGAATTGCCACAACCAAAACAACAAACTCCCCACGCACCCAAGAAGTAGAAAGGAAAAGAAAGCATGAGTTTAAAGGAAAATTAATATATGAGACACCTCGAGCAATTAAAGATAAAGCAAGTAATGGTACTTCAGTTCTAAAACAAGTCTGAGAATAAATAAATAACAGTAATTGACTGTGCGTAGCATGTTTAAAATCATAATTTTAACAGAAAGAACAACATATTTGATCACGTTTGCTTAACTGTACGTATATAAAATTCGTGACAATAATCATTATAGATGAAAAGGGAACTTTGAAAGCCACCTAACACGAGAAATATGAAAATATTGCAGGCTCGGTTTGACTGAGCCTGTTTATGGGCAGTAATGGAAATGCTGCCCACGCCGTCTAGCCCCGGGTTCAGCGCAACTCAATATTTACACCAATAAACAGTACAATTATGATTTATCCCAAACGATTGTATGCATATGGCAGTGAACATGGAACCTCCAATGCCCTGCATATCACGGACAACGCCAAAGTCAAAATTGAAATAGGCAGGAAATATATCCGTGTGGTGATTGAACAATATCAAAATCTATATTATCTGGGATATTGAAACCATCTATATATAAACTGCCCGAAATATTAAAACAAAAGTAATTTTAGAAGTACTATAAACATAGTACATAAGAAGAAATACGTTTACAACACATTAGTTTGAATTAAGGTAAGTTTCGAAACCAGAAAGAAATTTGTTTAATAATCAAGAGATTTGCTCAGAACACGTTAGTTCAAATTAGAGTTAGTTAAGAAACCAGAGAAAATTAATTAAATTTCAAAGTAATTTACTGTACGTAATTTTTCAAATATTCTGAAAAATATAATTATAATCTGGATTACATAAATGTATGGTATGAAACTGCTTAACTATAATTATACATGAATTTAATAAATTTGTAAAAACATTTAATCCAATAACGAAATTTGAAAAAATTACAATGATGGTCAAACTTCAGCATTTATTGCCTTCTTTAGAATTCAGTCTAGTTTGTACCATTCATATTTATAACCATCAAATAACCTTTTAAAATATAAAATAAACTATTTATATTTTGAATTTGATTTTCAATTAGCGATTATATACGAGCACATTGTCGTGATTTTTAATCAACTCTCGTATTCGACATTAAATAAACGTTGTTAATAGAAAAATATGCTTACGTGAATAATGGAATAAAAATTTTAATCTTTAAAGATCACTTGAAAATAAATTTGCATTTAATGCCCCAGATTTACAGCTCGATTGAACCTTCAATCAACATAAAACAACAGTTAAAGTCTACCACAAATGTTATAAATTTCCCTTTTCAGTTCATTGGTGATTGTAGAACGTATGCTTATTACTTTTAAAACAGATACACCTTTGCCAAAGGTTATAAAACTGAGCATGGAAACTAGTCTCAAATCTCAAGCATCTGATTGGCTGAAATGGCGACCAGTTGCCACTTCAGCCAAACAGATGCTTGAGCTTTGAGACTGGTTTCCAATCTCAGCTTTATAACCTTCAGACCTTAAGTAGGCTTTGTGCTGATAAGATTTTTCTGAACTGCAATCAGATAAATATTATACATGTATATAGTGGCATAGAACCATATTGAATAGGACCGAATTTATTAATTAATTAAGTGATATAATTATGCATATTAAAAATGGCCACACTTAGAAGACACATCCGATCTACAAAGCCAAAAAAAGGCAGAAGAAAAAAGGCATGGGTTTATTAAATGATCAGTCTCAAAATAGACCCCTGAAAAAAATAATGAAAATGAGAACCAAGAGGTTACGGCCTTAAAACGGTAGGTGTCAAAACATGTTAACTCATGTGTGAACAACGTTGTTATGTTTTGCTGTAATAATGATAATTATTTCATCCATTTTGCATGAACAATGTTTAATCAAACACTTTTTCAAGAGTTGAGAGAGAGACAATAAATATTCAAACTTGAGTATGGGATATACAATTACTTCTAACAAATTTAGTAGCAAATGCTATAATGTATGATGTAGTAGCTTTCTTCAATTTAAAAACACATCTCTAAAAAAAAGTAAAATATGCCTATCAGGTATGGCAACACCCAGAAAACACATTCTACCACACAACCAAAATGCAGAGAGGAAACTAGAGCAAGGGTTTACAACATGAATAAATACCGGTACCCCTTCAGTTATGATTTAGAATAGATATAAATGGTTATATGGTTAATTTCAAAACATGATTTATTCTTAAATAATGTTCAGTATATGAATTATTTTACATAAAAATAAAATATTTATATTACGGATGGCCACATTCAGAAAACACAGCCTGCCCATAAAGCCAAAAAGCAGATTGGAAAAGAGCATTGGTTTATAAAATAATCAATTTCAATACATACACCACAAACATTTAACGAAAACGAGAACTGAATGGTTACTGCCTTGGAACGGTCAGTAAAATATGTCAACAAAGTGAATATACATCGAATATTATTATAAAGAACCATGCTTATTTTGACCCATTTGATAAATGATATAAAGTTTAGACATATATTTCTGACATATTTGAAAAGGCAACATGAATTTATTCACGTTATTTGTAAAAGAAACATCTGTAAAATTCAAAGAGAAATACTAGTATTGAACCTTCTCAGCTAGATATTAAGGAGTAGACATCTTATCGGATTTGAAATGGGAAAATCACACACATCGAATAACTAAAAAAATGCATGTAGCATACTAGACTTCGTACGCTAAAAGTTCATTGTGAATCCCTTAAGGCAACAGATTACAAAATGTAAGTAAGGCCACAGTAAGAGTACTGCTTCTCGGTCTGTTCCCCCTACACAGGTACACTCATGCAATCATGGCAGTGCAATGCAGGGCAGCAAGAAAGCAAGGGTAAAAAGAATTGAGATTCTGGATTTTATTCCAGATGCTTGAAACTTTATCCTGGCGCGAGTTAGACAAAAGACTCATAGACAGTCGTACCATAATGATGCTTATAAACATCTTGAAGAAATACCCATTTCAGGTAACGGGTATTTACTGACCTAATAACCTTATAAACTGCCTCAACTAAGTATAACAAATATCATTTGCCTAAGTACAATTTGTTGTCAATGTCAATATGTTGGACATGTGAACGCTAATACATGTATAAAGAACATTTTTAATTTTTCCACGATCTATCTTTCTTTTTTAATTTATTGTAAATATAATGTTGTTGTTTTTTTCGTATTATTGACTAACAGTCTCCCAGCACTTGCACAACAAATTGGTATGCACTACGGGTTCGATATTACTGGAAGATAGACCAGGCTACCAGGTTTTTCCACTCAGACATTCTTTACATTCCAAGTAAGATGCAAAGAGTTTATTATTTGTTTTTAATAATTTAAAGCCTTTTTTTAAACTAACGGTACTTTTCTTTGGACAAACTTTAATGAGCACAAATTCGACATGGGCTCATACATAGGATCTTCTGTACTTTCGGCATACCGTGCCGATGCTCTAACAGTACTACCTCCCTACTTACACGAGACATTTACAATTCACTTAATGAACGTCCGCAACAGACTGGCCAGGTTCGGGTTGACTACCCCAACCAACGTTTCATCCAAAGAAGCTCCAATGATACTATGCCATACTATACTATACTATCGACGTCAATTGTCCGAAGCTACCTTTTCCCGTGACGCGCCCCAATTAATATTCAAGACATCTTAGATGCAGAAGAATCAGTGCCGACATATCTGTCCTCACGAATTGCTCGCTTAAACAACAAAGATATAAGTCTGAAGCCTAGTTACAGAAGGAAGTTCAAGGCAAGCATTTATTACCATACGTAACAGCTAAATGTTGTCTTTTGTATAGACTATATATAGAGAATTACAGTTAAAGTTAAGTTGATCACCTGCTCTTATAGTTTTATGTATGTCTGACTTAGCTAACAATTACAAATTTGTCAATAAACGATACAATAAAACTGCAGTATATGGACTCTCAGGAAAGACTACTTGGAATGTCGAATGCAAAACTAATTAGACTTACTAGAGAAAGGAAAATCTGTCACAAGCGCCTATTATTTTACACGTTTTCTTACTCTTTGGTGAAAACATCGGCCATTTTTCCAAGTGAAAAATTTGTGACTTTTTTCATCAAAGTGCATATGAATTTTCCGGTGTCTACTTTGGAACAGATATTCTACATTCAGACAATCTAAACAAACAGTGACATATATTTTCCGACCCCGTGTTTTTTCCTGTTCGATACAGGATGATTCTTTTGCATGTTTATATATGAAAATTGTTTTCTAATTTCGAAATCATTGATTATCCAGTTTTTTGTTTGCGTAAAGCTTACATTTGAAAATAGCTCTGTTTATTAATTTTGGGAAAAGATAAGATAACTGTAAAATACAGTGGTAGTGTGACAATTTATTTATATCTCGTTCTTGCAACCCGTTTTAGAAAACCTGGCTAGGCAGGTATGAGGTTGGTGAACGCTCGAACTAGTAATACTTAAGTGGAAAATAGTTCTTTCCAGGTAGTTCCATAGTCTTCAGGTTCCCTATTGTTAATTGTTTATGGTGGCTAATTATTTTTAAATTTATCGTATTAAAAATTATCGTCACCTTAGTACCATAACGGTGTAAGTACAAATGAATTAAGAAGGAGTAAAACAGTTTTTGCACTAAGGTGACAAAATGTTCTTTTTTTTTTCTCTACATTATTTGGTAGTGTGGGGTAGGTGTGTTCTTTGTGAGTGTTTTTTAATTATAGTGTTTAACCTGTGCATGGTCATACGAATCATGTTCAATTTGATATTTTCCTAGACAACTATCTAAAATCTAAAAACTAACACAATCTGCAAATCACAAGATAAAAATACCGATCATTGAGATAACCCACTTAAAGCAGTTTTAAAAACAATTTATCAACATATTTTCTTAAAATGACATCATTTTCTGAGTCATAGATAACCTGGTATAATAGTGATACGTAACAAATAAATCAATATCAGTTACAATGTATTTAATTATTGTTCTCAAATTTGCTTTGTGTTGCTGTTTCCTTTATCCCTGTCATCGTATTTTCGCCGATTTGACTTCAGGTTTTCTGATCTCGGTCCGGCGATTGGATGTCTGCCATTTTGCTTAGAATGCTATAAGCCTTTTATGTTTTATATGTTTGTGTGATTTTACATAAAATATTGCCGACTTGGTGGGTGGGTTGGGGCAATTTCGCCAAGACGATTTATTTGTACTTAGTTGTTCATATGAGAACATGTTGGGGCAAGTGTAAGGTTGCTGATCCCTAGAACCTGGTTTATACCCCCAGTTGCAAATCGTTTTGCCACAGACTGTTTAAAGAAGGCAATCCCAAGTGTTCTCTTTTTCCTTAATTGTTTGATTTCTTAATTGAAATTGGCTTATAAACCCAGGCTCTCTTTCCTTCTCTATATTTTGGCTGCGTTCGGAGGCTGTGTTTTCTGGGTGTGGCTGTTCCTGATATGCATATTTTACATTTTTGGAAAAAAAACATCTGTAGCAAATAATTTTAACTATTTAAGTCTTTAAGAATTTAACTGTTTTGACATTCTACTTTGTTCTATAAAACAAGGAATCGCGACACCCAAAAACAAGCTTCCCCACTTAGGCAAAAGGTAGAGATGAAAGAGGAAAAGAAGGCATGGGTTTAAAAGAATATCAATTTCAAATCAAACACCATAAACAATTAACGAAAATGAAAAACGGATACAATGAATCGAGTTAAGTTTCTCTTTGCATTATCATTAAGATCAAGAGGCAGTTTTATACGAGTTTTAATATAAGAGATTTGTCCTTAAGTCTACATAATATACGACATCAATATTATGTTCTTAAAGCATTTTCATGTTATGCCATGGACCGCCGTTATAAAATGCCTTATACGATACATTAAGTTCATTAGTTGCTTTTTTTACATGTTTTGATAACAGTTTTTAAATTCGAAGTCGTTTAAATCTTGTTTACGACTAGAATTTCTTTGTCGAAATAAAGCTTTGTCAGAAAACACACATGAAAACCTTCCGCATGAATTTCTACTGTTTAATCATACCCATTTTTATCCAAAATATATTGTGGCACTTTTCCTTTTTATTGCAGATAACATATAACTAATTTAAAAAGCTGTTTTGTATAATGATTGGTTAGGAAGCAAATGAATGGTTAGAAGCAAATCAAAATGACATTAGAACCAGGGTCACCGAGAACTTCTCGATACAGGGTATAAAAAATAGGCAATCATTATTCTGTTTAAAATCTCATTTTTGGGAATCATACATCCTTCGAAACTGTTAAAATAAAAAAAATCCAAAACATCTGCCGGAATTCGATCATTTTCAGCACTTGTTTATGATAGGATTTATTTATAGATAAGCTCAGAATGGTCTTGGTAATATCATAGAGTATCTTCTCATTTTGCTTGACATTAATATTATTATGTTATGAAGTTCATTTAAATTTGCATTGTTATTGGGTCAATGGTGGTCGTATTGGCCCGGCTGCCCGAGGCACCAAAACAAGGCCAATACTAATTCACTTGATGTTGTTAATTTAAAACATACACATAGTACTCTTTATATGATTTATATTTACTAAATTAAATTTACTTGCATAAAGTGATGACGTTTCAACTCTGATTTCAATGTCAGTCACTCTTCAGTCAGTCTACTGTAGTAGCCTGTATGGTTTTAGCTACCAATGGTGTACCAATCACATGCTTGCCATCACACTTTTACGCATACAATGTACATAATAAGATATGTATGAGTCTTCCCACCTGGTCTCATGATACATACGATAAGTATCTGCCATAGTAGAATAGGTCAAGAAAAAAGACGAGGAGCTCCATCTAACTTCGTTACATTTTTTGGCCATATTACAATACTGAGGAATTAAAACATAGTTTAGAAAAGATTCCATATAAAATGTTCATACATGTAGGAGATGTAATAATGTTATAACTGGGATATTTCTATTTTACCCAAGGCAATATTAACGCACCTGCTTCCGGTTAGTGCCAGCTTTATTTCTCAATGAGCGTAATATATATTAACAAGCTTATTTCAGAAGATATACTTATACCAACTTTACATCTGTTATTGTAATTAATCAAATGTTGTTGTTTGATATGGAAGAAAAATGATATTAAAAAAAGAGTGTTAAATATCATTAAAAGATCATGTTATATTTAGAGTTGTCCTTATTTAAATGCGTTGGATGCGATCGCCAGTAATAAGAATCACTTATGCTAGAAGAAATCGTTAATGTATAGGTTATAATCTATCCTATTAATTTTCGTAAATGGTTTGTGGAATATATTGTTAAAAAAGTGAAATATGTATATCAGGAATGGCCACATCCAGCAGACACAGCCTCCCCACACAGCCAAAAAGCAGAGGAAAAGAGAGCATGGTATAACAATAATCAGTTTTAAAATTGACGTCACAAACAGTTAACGAAAGTGAGAACCCGAGGGGGTTACCGCCTTGGGTGAGTTAGAGTCATTTCACCGAGACAACTTGCACATTTTTGTTGATATGAGAACCTGTTGGGGCAAGTGTGAGGTTGGTGCACCGTAGAACCTGGTTTAAACCCCCAGTGGCAATTTGATTTGTCACTGACCGTTCCAAGGCGGTAACACCTCGGGTTCTCATTTTTGTTAATTGTTAGTGGTGTCTTTGAAACTGATAATTTTATTAACCATGCTCTCTCCCTCTCTTCTTCCTGACTGTGTGGGGAGGCTGTTTTTTCTGAATGTGGCGATTCCTGATATGCATATTCCAACTTTTTCGGAACGGTCAGTGGCAAATCATTTTGCCACTGGGGGTTTAAACCAAGTTCTAGGTTACACCAAACTCACACTTGCCCCAACAGGTTCTCTTATCAACAAAAATGTACAAGTTGTCTCGGTGAAATGACTCCAACTCACCCATCAGCTTAACGATTGCAAAGCCAAATGGGCGAGTACTCGAGACCAGAGCCCAAAGAGAACACGATGACAGGGATAAAAGAAACAAATCGAGCTTCTAGATTCTTTAAAGAAAAGATTTCCCTACAAACCTTCATAAACTCTCAAACCCCTGCCACCGTTTAAAAGTGATCATTTGGGGCACTATACGGGAAAAGGTACCTTCGGTCATTTTTGTGATATTTTAGTTTTTACTTAATTTAGAAAGAATTTTCAACTATAAATCAATTTCTCATAACTAATATGTGATTTTGTTACACATTTTGACAATAAAATGGTATTTTTACCGCGAAATGCATAATCATTTCAATGATTGACGTCAACTGTCCGAAGGTACCTTTTCCCGTGACGCGCCCCATTTTATTACCCATGCTCTCTTTTCTTCTCTGCAGTGGTTGACTGTGTCTTCTATATGTCCGGTGTATTTACTGATACTCAATTAAAAAACCGTACAATGGGTTTTTTCGCGAGCATAATATTTTCGCTATTTTCGCGACCGTCGTGAATTCGCGAAAATAACAAACGCCGAAAATTCCCGACTTAATTTTCGCGAAGTGCACTATACTGCAAGACTGACGTTGCTTTTTCTTTATGTTCTGGGTTAATCGAGTATATCTCATAGTGCACACATTAAGTAAACGCTTCGGGCAGAGTAGATATGTACCGATACAGTTAAATGTTCGGGAGTCGAAAATATTGGACCAGGTATTGTTGACAAACGTGGGAATTATTTAATTCTTTCAAAATTTGCTGCATGTACTATGCTTTACAAAAAATGCTGATGAGCGTTACTTAATAAGTTGTTTGAAAATGCTTTATATTCGCCCCAACGGGCTAAAGGTAAATTATCGCTTCATTACGTCTATATTTGCGGTGGTCACGGTTATTATTCCGTCGATAAAAAACATAAACACTAATTGTTATTTAAACGGATGTCAATTATGCTGCGGGCAATTTGGTTTATAACAGTTTGATAAAATACCACTGTTAAATGCACAGCTTTCACCTATTAGCAAACACTTCTTCTAATAATAATTTGTTTTTACAGGTACATTTGCTGGTACCGGATTACAAGAAATTTAGCAATATGAATGCACTGCAACAGTATAACACGCGAAAATTAATTACTGCGGACGCAAATTCGCTAAAAAATACAACCGCGAAAATTTAAATTATGGCAAAATCGCGAAAATTTTCGATCGCGAAAATAACCCATTATACGGTATACAATATATAAAACAATTTATAACTGGCAATCTAAGTCATAATAGAAGCAAATGTTTGGCTAGATTTATTACAGTAAATAAATCCCTCCCTTAAAATCTGTTATAGCCGATCTAAAGAGCAAACAACACGAATTTACCTAAAGTATTTATTAGCATTTATAGAGATAAAACATATATCCGCTGGTATAACGTTAAAGTAATTGTTGTCATTTTATACAAATGAGAAAGATAATTACTAGAAAATATTTACAATAATAAGCACTCACATATCTGGATTCAATGTATGCCATTTTTTACGACAAAATATACAAATAGATGAAAAGGGAACTTTGAAGACCCTCGACCACGACAAAAATGAAAATATTGCAGGCTCGGTTTGATTGAGCCTGTTCATGGGCAGTAATGGATATGCTTTTTACTGCCCACGCCGCTTAGCCCCGGGTTGAGCGCAACTCAATATTTACACCAATCAACAGTACAATTTTGATCCATTGAAAGATCGTAAACTGTTCTATTTATTTAATGTTGAAACTTAGTGTTCAATAAAACAATTAACGGTTCTTAAAACTTGTTGAAGTATCCATGCCAACCTTCTTTAGACATTGACATCATTGTAGAAAAATTTACATATGCATAAAAGGAATAGCCACATTCAGAATAAACAACCTCGCCAAACAGCCAAGGATAGAGAGGAAAACACGATCAACGGTTTATAAAAACACAACAAACAAATATATTGTAACGAAGAGGAGAACCTGAGGAATCAGTGATATTACCATAAATGTTCTCTGATTGAAAACTCAGGACCAAATCATAACCAGTCACCTAAGGATGGACTTTATTTTCTGTGGTGAATTTTTTCTTGGAAATCACATTCATCTGACATTGAATCGCATTCTCGGATATTTCGTCGTATAATCTCGTCATTTATCAGGAGCATATAAGTCCTCGGTAACCCGGGATTGCCATTTCGCCGATTCCCCATTCATCACCCGTGGGAAATCTAACCAGCTTTTCTATTATTTGTAAGATTCAATGAAACGATTCGATTCAGTATTTATTCTCAAATGTTAACAAGTGGATAAAATTTGTTTTTGCTCAATTGTTATGATCTATACAACGTGACACTCTATCACTCAACAAACAAACGCAAAATCAAACTTGTACTAATTCCGTTTTTATACTTATGAAAACGATTTGTTTCGCCGGGTGGTTTCTGTTGGGTGGAAAAGACCCTGAACAAGTGCCAGAGATCGATAGACTATATCGCAGCAACTACTTCCAAGTATCCTTTCATTTAATTAAACGAATTCATAGATTGTTTACTTATTAATTTTTGAAAATATGGTAGTTTTGACGTTAATGTTTTCAACTTTCAAGGACAGACCAGACGTTTGGATACTTTTAGCACTATATTGGTTTTAAAACTAACTAGTGATATTAAGTTAAGCCCTGCACAACACGTTAGGTATTTTTCTTAGTTTGTCAAGTACCTTTGATAGCACAAATTACATGTACGCATCAGCTCTTCCTCTGAAGTTTAAACAGTACATTGCAGTGAGAATATTTCATTTAAATACTGTACGTCACCGGGCAAAAGAAGCTCCGGACTGTTGACGTCAATTCTTGAAATGATGTCAAATCGGTAAAGGAGACGATTGCACTTATGATGCATTTCGAGTTAACATGACAATATGTTGTCAAATTAACTAAATCTCTAATACGTTTTGAGAAAATACTATATAATTGTAAGTTCTTTAGAAATATTGTAACAACTTTAATATCAAAAATATTACCGAAGACACCCTTTAAAAATTAGAAGAATTTCTTTGCAATAAAATGTCAGGTTTACCACACAAAATACAAACAGAAACTCATCACAGAAATTGTCTACACTTTAATCACAAACTTAGGCTTTTTTATGTTTAATCAAACCATTGTTGTTTAAAATGTAGTGTGACAGTTAAACTTTGAAGTATTGAAAACGTAATCTTAAATGTTGTTTTATATAATGGATGGTTAGAAGCAAACATGATTGCATTAACGCCACATTCACTTAGCACTTCCCGATACAAGACATAAAAAAGGAAAACATGATTGTGCTTTAAAATGTCAACATTTTTATCCGAAGAACACATTTAATTTGTGTTCGCGTTAAAATAAATGATTATATTTTCCAAGTAACGTGTTGTTTGTTTTCACCGTGTGACTTATGTCAGAATAGCTACAATGCAGACAAAAATAAGAAAATTTAATTTTATGACTTATTTTTACAGTTTGATCAAGTAGATTATTTCTTTTACTTGTTTTATTTAATGAAATGAAAACTGTATTACAATGATAAAATCTATAAATATTTTAAGATAAACGTTCCAAATATATAATAAAAATTACAGTTTAATTTCTTTTCCTAACATTGGCTAATCTGTAATAAAAAAGGTGAAAAGATGCTTTATTGCTCATGAACCATTATTTCCGGATAAAACCGAATCCATTATTTCCGGATAAAACCGAATCAACAATTGTATTGACTTTTCGTGTTTGATGGCTTTCGTAATTCGCTTTTCACACAGTCGCAAAATGTTTAGCCACTGACCTTTACCAGTGGTAATTCCTCGGGTTCTCCTTTTTGTTAATTGTTTGTGCTGTGTTTTTAAAATTATCAAATACTTGCTCCCTTTATTCTCTTCTTTTTTACTCTGTGGGTAGGCTGTGTTTACATAATGTGGCTATTCCTGATGTGGCATATTTCACTTTTCATATATATTACCATACGTAAACTCTCTGAACTCAACAACAACACCGTGACGGCAATCAAAAAATGAAATATTAAACAGCAAAGCAAAATATTTTGTCTTTGACGGAATAAATGTGTTATATTAAATTGACAACCTGGTATAACATGTGATGAATTATAAAAATGATTCCGAACAATCTAATCATTGTCAACGTTTATTTTATTTTGATACAGAGGTTGTACTTACGTCTTAGTTTGTTCAATTGAAGGATGAATGAAAATTTATAGAAGATGGGACCGGTTGTTGGAACCTCGTATCCGAGGGTTAAACTAACCGGGAGTTTTATTTTCCAAAAGAAACAAGGACAGTTGTATAAAATAATAATTTGAATACATTTCCTGTTAAAAGAAACATGTTACCCTAGTGCATAAAAAGTGAAAAGCGAACAGATTTGATTTGATTTGATTTGTAAGAATTATTGACTCTAAATTTAAACCTTTGACAGTGTTAACCCGAGAACAATCTGCCCCAGATAGAAATTCATTATAATAAAATCATAACAGTAGATCGGAACATTTAACGGAAACTTTCCACTTGTTAAGAGAATATATACTGGCGACGACGATAAGGTTAGTGTGATGGATGTGTCAATTTTTGTTGGAAACTATCTGTTTAAATTCACTGATAATCGATCATTTCCTGCACCCAATGGTCATTTTCGGAGAAACAGCATTGCTGCATTTGTTTCAAACGATGATATTGCGTGCTGAGTCTCACTCATCCCACATACTAAAATCTAAAGCTTTTATCTTTGTCCTTCATGCCAGTTTCAGACATGTGATGAATTAAATAAGGACGAAATTACTCTTTCCGTGATAACGTCCTGCATTCAAGCAACTTTTCTGACAGATTCACTAGTCTTTCAGTTAAAACATTCATGTATAATGCAAGCTGGAAATGGTTTTTATCAGTTTCCCCTGTTGCTTACAAGGCGAGATTTTCAAAAGTCATTATAGATAAGTGTGTTTGTCTGTCGTGTTCAACAAATAATTTATCAGTGTCAACCATTGCTGCACATACAGCATATTCGCTTAACATGTAGTAATTGAAAACAAGAAAATAAATTGCCAAGCTGAAAACTATTTCGTTTAGACGGTCAAGGTCAAGTCAACTAATAGACAGCCTACTATGGTTTAAATGAACCTGTGTAAAATTACCACTAGAATTATGACCTATCTATTATTTTTTCATTTTACTGAAAGAAAGCTGAAAAATATTTCGTTCAGGCGGTCAATGTCTAGTTTAATAATAGACAGCCTACTAAGATTCATATGAACGTCCAATATACCTTTTATGGATAAAAACATTGTT
This sequence comes from Corbicula japonica, assembly GCA_038501625.1. Classification (NCBI taxonomy): domain Eukaryota; kingdom Metazoa; phylum Mollusca; class Bivalvia; order Venerida; family Cyrenidae; genus Corbicula; species Corbicula japonica. The sequence continues at coordinate 3,394,336 of JAZAYU010000007.1, read as the reverse complement.
TTACTTTTTTCCTATTCCTATAGTATTGTAAATTTTTTCTTCAAATTTCACAGTTATGTATAGAGTAATTCGAGTTTTCCTCCATACTGGAAAACGTGTGCTATTCATTAAATATATTCAAAAATAGGTTGATTAACAACATTATATTTATGTTAAATGAATTTATAATCTGCTCTCCTCTGTTATACATACTGAATGTTCCCGTGATACTATACGTCTGGGAAAAATAAATATGAAGTTTTGTTCTGTTATGATCAATAAACGTGTAATTCACATGTGCAAGACTTGATTTTAAGGGCTGACTCATTTCGTCGTTCCACTGTCAACGATAAAAAAGAAATATGTCAAAGTCTCTCTAACGGCAAAATGCAATTCAGTTAAACTTTGCCCTAATAAATGTTTTATTGAAATGCATTTAGCCGTTAGAGAGATTAAAATGATATTCCTTTGTATTGATGAAAGTGCAACGACACCTGTAGAAGGCTCTTAGCTAGACCTGCTTTGATATGGATGCCTTTCAATTTCCCAGTCAAGTTTTAGACTTCGTTCTCTTAACATTATTCCTGTGATTTAATTTTATTGTCCAGTAAATTTGATAGTCAGTCAATAAATCCAGGCAATTCTGTAAAGTGTGTTTGTGTCTTGATTTGCCCGAATTAAAGTTTTGTTTGACCCTGCTGACTTTTTTGCAATGTGACTGACATTTTCGGTGGAAAATGAAATGCGTTGTGTAGATGAAATAAAAATCGAAGTGGAAATAGAGGATGTCCAATATTGATGGCTTTTGATGCCTGAAGTGGACAGCCTTTGATATGTAGCTTAATGGGAAACTTTTTTGCAAGTGTGTTTTTCAGAAACATTATGGTAAAAGTAAGGTGTGTGTTTATTCATTACTACATGTATTAGGCATGATGTTTTTCAGTGCATATTTCATTGCGTAAAATAAGTCTCTCTGATTTGCTGTCAAAATGTACAAATACACTTAACAGTACGAATTGTCTAACTAGAATTGGCTATAAAACTTTGCTTAATGCAGTGATTTGCGCAGCAATGGCATTTAATGCAAAGTCTTTTTGTCTTTTGGGGTACAAACTTGTTTCCTTAACTGTGCTATTTAAAATAAAGTACAGCAACAAAAGAAAAGTTATAAATACGGATCTTTAAATGCCAACGCACATGACCGGTATAAAAGTATCGGAGTTAGTTTGAGCAAGTTCATGGTGAACAAGCTGCTGACGTCCGGTTAAAATTAGGTGGCTGTCTTAAATAGCGAACATGGAAGAGTTCCGTATATATAATTCCCAGTAATAGTGTCTATGTTGTCAAGTCTACACGTGCAATATGGTCATTAATGTTTTCAGCAAATATTGGTTACCGGTGCCATATAATGATAGTGAAGTTTATCAGGGTTATCTGCAAATCCATTTCCGGATTATCCTTGCTAGCTTTGTTGGAAGTGTGCTTATAGTTATATGGCTAGGCGCTCTTGCCGTACGGGATCGATACCCAGTGTGGGCCTATATCATTTACACATTTACAGTATAATTACAATTCTTCTCTTATTCAATATAAAATGAATGACACTGTACTATTAAAATAATTTTAAAAGATTAAAATGACAATGACTTTCTAATTTATAATGCTGCTACATATATGTATATATAATAAATAACTATACACATAATTAAAGCCATTATATTCCAATACCTTAACAAATTCCATTAAAACCATTTGCAGATGATGAGCCGGTGATTTCTCCCGACGAACATGTGGAAATGTGAATCGATTGTTACAAATGAGAAAAGCAAATGTTCAACAAATCGGAGACATTTCATTTTTATGAACGTAGTAACCCATAATTGAAATAGATTATGTCTGACAAAAAATGAAAATCATATTGTATTATTCTGACAGATTGTTTGCATGGACTGCACACCACATTTCTATTTAGGAAAATACTCAATAATATCCTACCTAAGATTATGGTCAACGGAAATTAGAGTTGCTTTTAATTTGTAAATTAGATCTAAATTTTTAAAAACTGTCATACTCAATTAATTGCTTTCTGTAAATTGACGGAAGAAAAACTATTTCATCGAGCACGACAAGCAAGACAAATAAGATAATACTGAACGCAAGCCCCTTAATTGGCGGCGATGGAACGGCAATTTGGTCCCAAATCTGCGCATGAATATAAAATCTTAACTCTGTCCTGTCATATACGTGACTAAAATTGATTAAAATTACAAAGAAATCTGTTTTAATCAAACGATGACAAGCAGTTAATAAAAAATATGTTCATACATATATGAATATTAAGCTACTAGTTTACCAATATACGCATAAAAAAGAAAGTAAAAAGAATAAATTTCAGCATAAATTTAATAATCTTTGAATGGTGTTATTGTATTGACTTTATGTACATGTAGATGAAAGTGGGAACTATGAAAACCATCTAACATAAAAATTACCAAAAATGTTTTGATTGAGCTTATTCATGGTCAGTAATGGAAATGCATATTGGTGCCGATGCCGCCTAGCGCTTGGTTAAACGCAACATAGCATTTACAAACGTCAACAGTACCATTCTGTATCCATTCCAACAATGGTGTGACATGGAACAATGCGTTTTTACAACAATTTTCAGCAGTATAAATTTCGTTGATAAAAAAGAATTTACCCTAAATGCGTAAACAAAGGATGAAACTGAATTTGTAATAAAGTTCAGTTTACGCGTAAAGAGCAAATAGTAATGTGAGTGTGATATTTTAAAAATAATTTGACTATTAATGTATCCTTCATAGAATTGTGTTCCTTTTCTTGCCTAACTCTAAAAAAATGTGTTGTTTTGTATTGGTTTCTCATAATTCGGGCTATTTCTTTCTCTATTTTTAATAGTTCTTCCAACCAATTTTCGAGTAGATGAAAAGAACTAATACAGTTCCATGCACCACAAGAGTCGTGTTAGTAATTTTCCGGTCGTTTCGCAAGGGATATGTTAGAATGTCACTAATGCGCTAATAAATGTTTGAATGATCAAATATTACACGTCATGGCTTTTGATCTGCTGAAATACCGAAGCTGATTCCAGGTCTGGTATGTTTGTGCTGCTAGACTTTACTTGAATAATGAACAAACCATCGGCGCCAGAACGGTTAAATCCGTGTTTATTTCTCTAAGTTTATTGTATTCGAGGCATTTTGGGATTAAAACAGATTTAATCACACAAATATTTAAGGCTTAAGCGGAATTGTCAAAGGCTTTAATCAAATTAATTAAAAATTAATAACTGCATTCCTGTTCAGGGAAATAGTATTATTCAACTGGATTTTGGTCATGAAATGACAAAAATTTCAATAAGCATTTAATTAAATTAAACAAAACTGTATATATAATATTTTAAAACAAAGTGACATTTCAGTTTTGACAGAAATTGTTTATAAGCCAACTGATAGAACTGTGTCGGGCTTGCAGTCCTTCATATTACCAATTACCTGATATTCTACAAGATTGTTAATGGGGCGCTAGATGTCTATTCGTTTTTATATAATATAATTGCTATACGTATTAGCTACAATTATACGCTGGAAAAAAAACATGAAATTTATACTCCAGAAATAGCCACAATCATACAACACAGTATCCTTTCACAGCCAAAAAGTAGAGAGGAATCAAAACGTGTCTTTATATTATTCGATTAATTTCAAACCAAAAAAGAAAAACACACAGCGCCAAGTCATAACGAACTTGCAACGGATATCACAATTAGCTAGAGCATCAAAATATTCTAATGTAGATCTGTAGATGCATTTGCAAGATTTTCTTTACTCAGCCTTTTGGAACGTGGGGAAGATAAATGCCCTTCATTATGAACAAAATTAAATATTGAGTATATCAGTGTGAAAGATCTATGTATGGTATATAATTTCAGCAAAATATATAGAATATCGATTTTTTAAGAACTACGATTATGACGGTGAATTTTAGCGTATTTTGATTGAATGGAATAATATCAGTGACTTGATAACATTTTAACAAGAAAACGAGGGTGTATTAATGAGAATTGACAACGGGTGTGAGTGGGTCGGCTGGTCAAGCGCCAGTGATGTGGTTCTGCTACTGTAACAATGGTTACCACGAACCTGCTTTGATAGTTTGAAAGTCCTATCTCACGCATTCTCTGTTTTTGTGCTTCTATAATCGCATTCACCTTTATTTCTTTTGGACCTACCAAATGTTTTGAACTGAACATGTCCGTTAAACACTCGTTTATTCATACCTCACAACTTTTCTCTGCATTTCTGTAAGGCCTATCTAATGTTATTGTCAAACATATTGTAAGTTCCTCCTTATTTGGTTAATAATTATCAGTAATGTTTTTCTCTCCGATGAGCCCTTGATGTATTTGAGAAGTAATGAACTGGAGATTTGGGAGGAAAATATGAAATAAGCATATCAGAAAAAAGTGAGCATGAAGAAAAAGCGAACTTCCCACTCAAGTGACTTGCCTTCATTAAACAAAGTATATCAGTGCAAAAGTCCTTTTGGCAGATTGTTAATGATTATAGCTTTTTACCTTCCCTTTCACGGCCTTTCAGTAGGCATATCAGTGCGAAAGTCCTTTTGGCAGATCTTTAATGATTATAGGTTTTTACCGTCTCATTCACGGACTTCCAGTACGTTGGGTGCCCAATGAGTCGCGAAGCAACGAATTCGAGAAAGACGGGAAGCACTAATGGAAATAAATATTTGCTAGTCTGAAAACGTTGAGTGAGAACGCATCCACCTTAGAAATGAAATAGAACTAACAGAACTGTCATGGCAAACAGTCGATGATTTTGAAGTCTAATATTATTTCAAAATAAATCTGAATTATTTATTGAAAGTCAAAATGCTCATGCCAAATTTAAAATCGCTTTTATTTTATCAATATTTTAAACATGAGAAATCCTCAGATCCAGAAAATTATTTCCTCGGAAAAGAGGCCTACATGATGATGATGATGATGATGATGATGATGATGATGATGACATTCATGGTGATGACGACAACGACGATAATGATGATTATGAAAATGATGATGACGACGACGGCGACGAAGACGATGACGACGACGATGATGATGATGATGTTGTTGTTGTTGTTGTTGTTGTTGGTGGTGGTGGTGGTGGTGGTGGTGGTGATGATGATGATAATAACGATGATGACAATGATGATGATGATGATGATGATGATGATGATCTATCCATCAATTCTGATAAATATGTAGTGAATCTTGAGGCTTAGGATACAATAAGAAAGACAACATTCAGTTCCGAATACATTACCATTGTATTTATGAATAAAATATATGGCGTTTGTCACGTTAAATATGTAAATCAGATGTATACAATCCTGCGTAGCGTAAATTGTTGCTAAAACTTGAGGAGTATAAATTGTACTCCAATCGTGCAAACGAACTTCATCAAATAACACTAGGTTATAAAAACATATCATTAACTCATAAATTAAAAATTAAACAACTGATTTAAATATCCACCTATCAAAAATAAATGGTAAACAAATGCGTGCATAACAGTCTATCCTTCAATAGGTGCAGACCTAAATAACGTTCTGACAATTGTATTGTACACAATATTACGTCAACCGCGAATATGTTATTTACGTTATGACGGATATTACGGTAAACCAAAGACGTTGAGGGCGGCTTACGTTTATTTTTACACGCTTTGCTTAATGTTTCGTCTGCTATAAAAGCAAAACAGAAATGATACTTTTCAGAATCAAATTGTTTCGAGCAGTAGATCTAGTCGAACAAATTGTAAAGATAGACAATTAACGTCGCAAGAAATTCAAACAAAAGTAAGTATTTTATTCCTAGTTTTGTTCAGTTATTTTTATTTTATCTGAAAAATTGTATTTATTTAAACAGATCTTCGTCTACTTGAATATCGTGTTTCTATAAGTAATTTGTGTAAGAAGCTTGGTTCGTTTAAAGTCATTTTTAAACTCTTAAACTCGTTAATTTATTTTCAGACATGTTGCGACTTACATCCTGTATCTTGCTGGTGGCTGTTTTGGGAGCGCGCGCCCAGAGCACTAAGGATCTATGCGCCGGTTGTGTTATGGTGAACGGAGCTGGTTATAACAAGCACGAGGACTGTAAAAAGTACGTGCAATGTCACTTTGATGGCAACGGTGAACTGGTTGGGGAGGTGATGCGCTGTCCATTCGCTACGTACTGGGACATGAACTTCCTCACCTGTCTTCCGGTCGGAGAGACTCAGTGTGACAACGACGCATGCGCCGGCAAGCCAGACAAGACCGTGTACGCAGCGGATACTAACTGTCTGGGATACTGGCAATGTTTTGGCGGGAAGTCACAGCCCATGTGCTGCCCGTTCAACCACACGTATGACACTGTCCTTGGATGTGTGGAGGATATATTTAACCAATGCAATGACACTTGTTTTAATGTTGACGGAGAATCAGCTTTATCGTTCGTCACGTGTGACAAGAAGGCGGTACAAGGCAAACCAGATAAGTACAGCCAAGAAATTGCCGGCTGGGGCTCAATGGAGCTACCATGTGCCCCCGGTACACTCTTCGTTGAGGGCTCATGTGCATGTTTAGAGTTTTCCGCTCAGGTGGTACAGAAACCCGTATGTAAAGCCGAGATCCACCTACCCTTCACCAGTGACCACATGGACCAGTCCGGTAAAGGCCACTACATTGTAAACGAGAATGTTGAGGTCATAAATGGCGTAGCCAAGTTCAACGGAGTAAACAGCCGATTGGTAATCCCTAGATTCACTAACCTCGAGCACAGCACTACAATTGTCATTAAAGCAAAGTACAGCTCCGATCACTCTGAATTGACCGGCAACGCCCATGCGCTGGTTTCCAATAGCGACTGTGGTAACCTGCCTTCCGTTTTGATATCCGAGGACAGTAGCAATATGTATTTTGGCGTGGGAACCAATGTAGCTAGGTTTGCCTACACCTACGTACCGCAGCGTCCAGTTAACCCCACCGTTCCGAAATCCGAAAAGGAAGTGGAATACAGATTTGAAAACAGTCTTCTAAGCGGAAGTAACGGTGTTGATAAGGACAGCATTGACGCTCCTGGCTACCTGAGAAACGTCAGGTGCGCCATTCAGATAGGCCATGCCGAGAACCTGCAACCTTTCAAGGGGGAGATCGATGAGCTAACCATCTACCTGTGCGACCCCGATACACCATAAACACAGACAATGATCACATGAATTTACCAATTTCTTCTAATTTTATAGTCTCTTTTATGTTTCCATTGTTGTGCCTAATGTATTTTTTCATCTTCTTAGAAATCCTTTTTAAATACTTTAAATTGTGATGTTCATATAATCTCATATTTTATTTTTATTTAATAAATCATTTATCTTGATGGAGTGTTTTCGTTATTACAAATACCTCACACCGATTATAAATTTTGCATCCGAAGTAAACGGTTCTTAGTTCTAATGCAAACTAGAACTTTACATAGCGACTTTAGATGCAACTTTTTAAAACATAACAACCGATAAACGTTAGATGAAATAAGTGAAGGGGGTCAATCCTAGGTTTATTAACCCCACGAAAAATCTTACAACTTTTATGCCCCAGATGACAGTGTCAAAGTCGTCCTATATATCGTCAAAACTCACATATTTTTAGCGAATTAGATAAAAAAGAATATTGCAGCCTTTATTGTTTTTGAAATGTTTTTCTTTGTTTTTATCTGATGACCCAATTTTTTAACCAAGACCAAGTTTCGATCTTGTCCGAAAAATCATCCAAAAATATTTCTGTGAAAATTTGTGATACTGCCTATGCAACTGGTCTCGCTTAAAACTGAACTCACTGAAGAGGCAATCTGCTTAAAATCATCTCCTGAAAACCGCTACGCTATCAGGATCTGACGCACTCTCTTACACTATCGGCTCATTACATTCACCTCTGTTATAGGCTGGGACTACTTTCAACTACTTTTACTTTAACTCAAAAAAAGAGTTCACCAATTACATTTCTAATTGCTTGGTTTCTATGGTTTGAATGAAAGATAGTGAAGATATCTGCCATTTGTTTAACGACAAGCTTTCATATTCATAATTATGACTGTATAAAATAAGGCTGTCGAGTTATGTCAAAAATCTTGACAATGAGCCTTTCGCAGAGATTTAAAGTGAGTGTAAGGAACGACAACTCTGCGAAGGAGATTGGATCTGACGACGAGTAACTAAAACGTGCTTTTATCACTAACCCTGTGAACCAATCAGAAAGTCGCCTACAAAATCGCAAAAGTGGAAGTAAAAATAGTATTTTAAACCACGGAAAGTGTTGACTGCCTGCGTTAGACATATTTTACTGGAGATATATGTTTTTATGTAGTATTGCATTCATTTCTTATATAATGACATCTTCAGACCATTTTGCAAGCGTTATAAATCAGGCTTCCTGTGTTGACAATTTCTAAAAATAGTAATCGGGGAAAACTGCTATTACTTATGTACGGTGTCTGCGGGCCGTAATCATATCTAACATTTTGTTAGATCTGACATTAGTGAGATTGCTGAAGAGGATAAGGCGTGTGTACACAATAAATAGAGATGGTCTAAGCAAAGATCCTTGTGGAATCATTGAAGAGACAAGTATAAAATCAGAGAAATGTCAATTGACAATGACTGAGTGGTGGCGATCCTCAAGAAAACCCTTTGGTCATTGTAAAGAAGAATCTCTAATGCCACAACCATGGAGTTTAAAGATAAGTTTTTTCATGGCTGACGTTATCGAAAGCCTTTCTGTTCAAAGCCCAGCACTAGAAAGCCAGTATGCTTCATATAAAAACATTTAAGGAGATCGTCAACATTCAGAAGGATAGTCAAATTTTCAAGCATTTCATTGGCTGAAATGACATTTGATCGCTATTTCTGTCTATCAGATGCTTGAGATTTGAGACTGGTCTCCAATCTCAGTTTTATGGTCTTGGGCCAAGAAGCTAAGATTCGCAGTGGCACTTTTCTCTAAACCCGTGTTTGAGTTCAAAGAATAAGTCAAGGTGGGTGACATGTTCGGAGGACAAAGTAACAATATGTTCTTAAGTTTTCCATAGGATGCACGTTCAATATATTGGTCTGCAAATTGATGGGTTTCAGTGGTATCTCCTATTTGAAGACAGGGCACTTGATCATTAAATAAAAGATGGAGACTAGACTTAATCATAATAGATTTGTTTATTGTTTACTAAAGAGACCATTTACTCTAGGAACAGTTGGTGTTGGTGAGGCGCCCCGGCTGAGTTTACCCAATAATTAATTATAGGCGGAAAACTCGATACCGTTTTATAGTTAGCGCTCTTCAAGCGAAGGTGAAAACGGTGCGTTACTAATAAACAATATGGCGACGTCCACGAGTTGGGTTGATTTACTGAAAAATTCGCAAAAAACTTGCATGATTCAAGATGGTGAGTGAAATTTGCTTGTCTGAGATTTAAAAAGAATGATATCAAAGTTGCCCCATTTTTGAACTACAGATAAGCTACAGCGTTGCTTAACAATTCTGGTAAATTTTATTTTTTTTTGAAAACCATGGAACACATCTAGTTTAGCGGACCCTAACACTAAAGAGCATTGCTTGTGAGAAAATTCATTGGTATCCTAGTCGTGAGTCAAACAAATTTCAATTATAGTGAGTTTAAATGGGGGCTACCGCCTCCACTCCCCCGTTTTCTCGCTCAAACGCCGCTGGGCTTTTGTGTTTTGAATATCTGGGGTCCGCTAAACTTGATTCTACCCAAAACCATAATTGTTTCGTATTGTTTGGGTTTTTACCAAAACAGCAAGTTTGCATCATTATGGTCGATTATTTGACAATAAAATCACCAGGTTACTATCTATGTTTAGCTATTGGTTTCATCGGACATCTATCTATTCCAGTAAATATTTGTCCAGTAAGTAACAGTTTTGACTTTGAAATAATTTTGATGTAAAAAAAACAACAACAAGAATCAGTTATAAGTTAAATAACTAATTGCTGCAGTCAATGATCTAAAGACATTATCTTTTGACTGATTATAAGTTACAATTGTAACGCTGAACATAGGATCTGTAATTTATCTATCAGAGGTGTACAATTCCATTTGACCACTTGCCAAAGCGAGTAAATAATCTGTTGCTCATGTGAATTTACTGAAACACTTGACATACTGGATGAGTAAATTTTCAGCAATTCACATCTTTTTTCTTCGGAAAATGAAATATTTTCACTTTGTTTGCAAAAATAATTTGATTTCCATTATATTTGGCTGATTTCTGATGTATTCAGAAAGTTTCTTATGTAAAGGAAACAGCAGCAATTTATTTTTATACTCACTTGGTTTCCAATATCACAACGAGACTGCGAGTGTGTGTATTTTCCCATATGTCAAAATGTTAAACACAAGTAGACAAATGGAAACATATATTTTAAAATGTAAGGGCCAGTTCACTTTCTGTAAAGGCAAATGCACTTTTTCATTCACTCGACCTGCAGGGCAAGTGGTTCATAAAAATATTACACCTCTGTCCATGTATGGAAAGTTCCGAGATGCAGAAAAGAGGTAGACGGTCCTATTGAGATTTTCAGATACATGCGTTTGTGCAAGTTTAAAAGGTGAATACAGGCATTATTTATTGTCACTGCATGGTCCCTCAAGTAGAGTGGTTGTTTGTATGTATTTGAGTTCGAAATCAAGAGCTGACGATCATATTGGTTAATTATCATTGATATAACATTTTCATATAATTATTTTAACAAACAGTTGTCTATAATCAGTCGGTCAAAGCAGACCACAAGAAAAATTAATATAGTCAGCTCTATGTTGAAACTGCATCGTTGGCTGTTATCAGGTTAGAAAATATAAGTTAGCCTCTCGGTTACATGTTACACAAGATTCAAATGTCTCCTTTGTTTCTTCTTATGATGTTTTAAAAATAAGAAGTGTAAATATAAGATTTACATATAGAACTACATGTATATTGCTTTCACACATTCGAATCATCCCAAATGTTTTTCGTAATCTGATGAATGCAACAGATACTCATTTTAACCCCAAATTGAACATTATGTTATTTCAGGGCGGAGAAAGCTGCACTTTACCCTTCAAGATGGCAGAGAACTAGCAGAAGAATATGATCTTAAAACTCATGAACTCATTGGTAACTAAATTTTCTCATACAATTATGTGTGTATTAATAAAAATTATTTAAGTGTTGTTTTTTTAAACTTCAATTAGGTTATTGCCTAATGTCTGCTTTGAGTTTTAGTCCTTATTTTTCATATCACTTGGTTATTAAAACTTTATTGAATAATTGTTTGATAGTTTGCAGGAGTGAGATCTGATTAAGATCATCACTCTTTTCTATCAGATTCATTATTTCTGACCAACAAGTGAACAGTATAGTTCAAGATAAGGCTGCTTGGATTTTTAGGCTGATCTAGTTCTACATTTGTCACCCAAGTGATCAAAGGCATTTACATCTATGTTTTCATGAAAACATGGGTTAATTTTTATACAGTGTATTTGTTTCAAACCTCTAAAATCATTTTACTTGTCTTGCACTTTGCTGTGTAAATGTGTCTTGAGACTATTTCCATTTTGCAACATTAACCCTTTCTCCATAGACACCACTTTTATTGCTTAGGCAACATATGTAAATCCAGTGTTACAGTAATTGTAACTAGTGTATTACATTTGACGTAATTGCTACATTACAATAAAAATATTATAACTAATATACTACAATAATGGTAATCAGTGCACTACAGTAATTGTGACTGTTGTATTACAGTGCGTAAGTGGAGGAAGAAAGGTACACTAGGAGGAACTGGGCGCTGGGAATATGAAGTAGGAGAACAGTTAGCTCCCCGACCCTTGGAAGCAGAGGGACTCGTGGAAAGTAACACAAATGTAAGACCTGAGGCTGATACACGCTTGGCTATATACCATATTTATCCTTTATAGCACTCCCATAGGCAATGCAGTTTGTGACAATGCAGATTGCAAAGGGGGCATGGAGACCCAATTTTGAACAGAAAATCCAAAGATGAAAAATTCTTGTTTCAAGTAAATGTAAAATGTTGATAACAACTCTTAATTTTCTCAAAACTGTTAAATGTTTTTAAGAAGTACAGTTTTATTGTCAACATTTGTAAATTCTTAATTTTCACAAATATAATATACATATTATGTCTAAGGTTAAATAGAAGTACTTGATTTTCACACTTTGTATCATTTACAAACTCAGATTGGCCACATATTTCTCCTTTTGCAAGTGCCATATCTATTGCAGATTATTTTGTGATTTTTGTTGTTACCCCACCTTGATTAAACAATATTAATTTCATATAAAGACAAGTGGCAATTTTGATGAAAGTATACTAAAACAAGCTTTAATATGTATCTTATTATGTCGTTAGTTTGAAAAGTGTTTGCCAAATCAAAAATGGATAAATTTACAGTGATACTATCGGTGTAGTTAGAACATCAATTAAGCGTCCAAATTTTCTATTGAGTTGTAGCCAGAAGACTGCTGCTATAAGTTTATGAAATGAAATAAAAAAGATTTTTTTTTTCCTCTCACTAAATCATATTGCCACATTTATTGTATCAGACAAAATACTTATTTCTTACACTACAGTGAAACCCTCTATTAAGACCACCTCTGGAACTGTACTAAAGTGGTCCTAACCCTTTGCTTTTTTAGTTATTTCTGACCAAAAAGTGCAGCGCAGATACTGATCAGATGGCTGATCTGGATCTATGCTGCTTGCACATGTGTAAAAATGATTTTATATATATGGTTGAAATGGTTAATAGTACATGTAGTAGGGTGGTCTTAATTCTGGAGTAGAAATAAGTGCAAAACTGTTAAAATGACATTAAAACAGTTGTCTTATTACCAGGGTGTTTTTAATGTTGGGGCGGTCTTTAGGTGGGGTTTTACTGTATACTTTCTATAAAACACTTTTACTTTATGGATTTTATCTGTGAATCTTGCATTCATAAGTACTCGTTGTCTGAATAAAATATCATAAAAATTTTTTAGAGATATTTTAAAAAGTAAAAATGTTCTAAGTGATATTTAAATAAAAAGCAGATTGCTACTTTCCGCTTTTACCCCTCGTGTTGATTTATTGAAAGAAGAATTATCTTGCAAGGTTGATTCAATCAGATATACATTTATTTTATTAACTTTAATGATCATTTTATGTGAAACTTTCAAGTTCTGTGGTTAGTGGCTTGCAAGAATAACACTTTGGTGTGAATATATCAACAAGTGTGGTGACTTGCTGGAAAAAAAGATTAATTTTTAGTTAACCCTTTCCTCCATATATAAGCATTTTTACGCATTTAGGTCAGAAATAACCTAGCGAATTATAAAGTGAACAGTGCAGATCCTGATCAGACGGCACAGATGTGCCAGCTGATCTGGATGTTTGCCCATGCAGTAAAGGTGTGTCTATGGAGGAAAGGGCTAAGTATTACATTGAATGTCAAGCTTGGCTTTATTCCATATTTATCCGATATAACACTCCCAGAGGCAATGCAGTTATCACCCCTGTTAAAAGAAGGGTGATAAAGAGGGGTTTCAGGGGTGATCCAATCTGATTAAAATTATCTCCTGAAAACCGCTACGCTATCAGGATCTGACAACGAGTAACTAAAACATGCTTTTATCACTAACCCTTTGAACCAATCAGATTGTCGCCTACAAAATCGCAAAAGTGAAAGTAGACATAGTAATTTAAACCATGTAAAGTGTTGAAAGCCTGCGTAAGACATATTTTACTGAAGATATATGTGTTTATGTAGTATTGCATTCATTTCTAATATAATATGACATCTTCAGATCATTTTGCGAGTGTTATAAATCATGCTTCCTGTGTTGACAATTTCAAAAAATAGTAATCGGGGAAAACCACTATAACTTATGTACGGTATTTGCGGGCCGTCATCAGATCTAACATTTTGTGAGATCTGACTTTAGTGAGATTGGGGGTGATCCAGAGGGGGTTCAGTGGGGTTTCTGGAACCCTCCGTTTGGGCAGGCAGCAGTATTTCATGTTCATGGGTATTTTAAACAGGAAGTTGGATAATCTCATGTAACTACCCCTAATGAACCCACTTTCTGGAAATTTTGAAATCTTGTTTCCCCTAAAACAATTAAATATACATGTACTTCTTAAAATCTGTTTGACCAATTTTAAATAGTAATGCCCTCTACCAAAATTGTTGAAGTTCCAACATTTAATTCAATATAATTTATGTTTTCATGTTAAATTCAATATATTTGAAGTTTTCATGTTTAATTATTCAATTTACCTCATGTTTTGATGGTTGAAATGAATATATTTTTATGCTTTAATGTTTAATTCAATATATTTCATGTTCTAGGTAATGTTAAACTATTTTCATGTTGACATGTTTATGTTTAATTCAAGTTTTTTCATGTTGTAATATTTAATGAAGTTGTACTGTTTGATTCAATATATTTTTGATGTTGTAATGTTTAATTCAGTATATTTCTATCGCAGCCAATATTTGTAAGAAAAGACACAACATTATCCTTCCAATGGCGGATTCGGAATCTTCCATATTCTATAGATGTCTACAACGTAACCTGCGACGAAGATCAAAACATTGTCATTAGAACTTCCAATAAAAAGTAAGGTGATTTTCTCTAAGAAAGATGAAGTTCTTTGCATGTAGGAAGGTTGTGTTTTCTTCATTCATTAGGAAGTGTCCCAGACTTTATTTGTAGCAAATGACAAGTGATGTCAATTGTAGGATATGAGCTGAACATAATTGATAATTTTGCTCTAAACAGGTTTAGGTACAAGAGTTGTTTTCTTTTATTCCAAGAGCAGATCTAGAGGGGGAGGTCATGGGGTTGCTTGAACCCCCTTTTTGGGCAGCAATATTTTATTTTCATGGGAGTTTTAGTCAGAAAGTTGAAAATTAAAATGCAACTACCTTACGACTGCCCCAAACAACCCCCCTGTCTGGAAATCCTGCATCTGACCACAAAATTTAACCTTTCTTTAAGGCAAACATTGTGATAATCATTCCATTTTCATTTCTTTGGGTTTGATGAAATCTATATCCTTTTTTATTTGAGTAAATTATTTTACGTATTTTAGTGTCCAAGTTTGAAAAAATTGGTTATTTGCTGTTTTCCATTTGTTAAAAGTAGTATACAAGTATTAGTAACCATTTGCATTGTTAATATTGTTTCAGCAATACAGCTTTTATCCTATGTGCAACAAGGTAGATCTAAATCAGGATATACATGTACACTGTTAGGTTCTTGGTCTGAAATAACTTTAACCCTTTCCTATATATACGCATTTTTACGCATGTGGAACCAGTGTAGTTCCAGATCAGCCAGCACATCCGTGCCGTCTGATCAGGATCTGCACTGGTCGCATTTTGGTTACAGGTAACCTTACAAATAAAAAAGCGAACAGTTTAGATCCTGATCAGACTGCACGGTTGTGCTGGCTGATCTGGATCTTAACTGTTTGCCCTCGCAATTAAGGTGTATCTATGGAGGAAAGGCTTAATTAACCTAATAGCCAACAGTGTAGCACTAATCAAACTGCACAGATGTGCAAACTGATCTGGATTTACACTGGTCATACATTGGATATAAGCTGTGTCCATGGAGAGAATTTAGTAAAGACTTGCTACAGTTTCACACTCAACACTCATGTGGCAAACTGATTATTTGACTGTATGTTTTGTATTATCAGGTATTACAAGAAATTCAAGATTCCAGACATGGAGCGCTGTAATATACATCTAGATCCATCCAACCTCTCAATAGCTCACGCCAATAACACACTCATTGTAACAGTATGTACTCTATGGTGATACCATATCAGTGCTGTTGTTTTTATATGTTTTATGGAAAAGGGGTCAGGGCACTTAAGAAGGGGAAAATCATGAGATGAAACATCATCATATCCTATTCATCAAAAACAATAAGTTCACATTATCAAACCAAAAATGCATACACTTGCCTGCATAATTAATGCAATAGTTTTTCCTTTTTTGGCTTGGTTTTATCATTCAGGTTGTGGTTGTGGACAATATAAAGCTATACTGGCATTTGTAAAATTTGAAGGTTGCCTTTATACTGAATTTGGGTTCATATTTTGGGAGAGCGGTGTATACTGAGGTGCGGCTTATACACAAGCAGGGATCGGCTTAGGCAGTAGAACAGGGAGAAGTTTTTCCAATTTGGGAAGAAGATTAAGAAGTTTTTGGCTTTCTATAAGAAACATGTAGGCTCTGTAGAGGGAGAACTGTGGTAAATTTGGGAGACTATCTCCCAAGTCTCCCTCTAAGCCTTTTCTTGAAAAGTGATTATTGGTAATTGAATTTATTAACTGAACAGTATACTGGAGACAAAAAACTGTGTACAAGGGTTACAATTAAATTTAGCTTGCCAATTGGTAATATATGAAATAATTGGAGGAATTTGCTAAAGGCCATAAGGCAGATATGTCAAATTTGAAGTGGAATAATCAATAAATTTTTGCTATGTACACGAATTTGCATTGAAATGCAAAAATTAATTTGCCCAAATATGCAGGATTAAGAAATTAATTTTCAGATATTAGAAAAATGCTAAAAATAAATATATGCAAATAAGTCCAACCTTGCCAAAACATGAAAATTTGCTTGCTAGAATATTTGTTGTTTTACACTATACATACAATGAAAAAATGCTTAAACTTAAACTTCCATGTTTCAGTACAAAAAACCACCAGCAGTACTAGAAATGGAGAAGACTTTACACACAGAATTCAGCAAACTGAAAGCCAGCAAGGATGGTGACGTAGATTGTACACCAAGCTGACACTGAAGTTATGTGTAGCAATGACAATAATACATTAACCCTTTCCTCCATAGATACACCTTTATTGCATGGGCAAACAGTTTATATCCAGATCAGCCAGCACATCCGTGCCATCTGATCACGATCTAAACTGGTCGCTTTATTATTATTAAAGTTATCTCTAACCAAAATGCGACCAGTGCAGATCCTGGTCAGATGGCATTTACACTGGATTTACACTGGTTGCACATGTGTATATATAGAGGAAAGGTTAATGAATTAGATATTATCACTTGGGTCAAGTACAGGGATTTCAATAGCTTTTGATAACCATGGGTCATTTGACCCCTGCTGAGAATTTTCTAGGCGTCAAATTCTGATCGTTACAAGTCATTTTTTGTTTTCATTGAACTTTACTTCTTTTATAATTGCTTTATCTTCATTTTAATTTTTTATCTGTTGAACAAGTAATTACTTTATATTTAAAATGCAATAGACATAATATTCTTGAAAAATTTTATGACTTTTCCTTAATTCTTCTTTGTCAACCTGACCCCCAGTTCAGAATTAGGTTGGATCAAAAGTGGGAAAATGCAAATTTGCTTCAGAATGCAAGAATCTGCATCTATTGAAATCCCTGTAATTAGCATAAAACTTAGACTGGAGAACAGCCTGCATTCTCAAGCAGCTGATTGGTTAAAATCAACCAAACACCAACTTCTTTCAAGGCTGGTCTCTAGTTACAGTATTTATTATATTTTGGCACTTAACATGTAAATGTTCTTTGTTGACCCTTTACTCCATTGGATATGGCTTATATCCCTTGTTTGACTGGTGTGCTCGCTGTGCATCCTTATACAATGTAGACTATTTAATACTTGGTCAGAAATTACTTTCCCTTTCAATCTTGAAGTACACTTTGAAGATCCTGATCCTGATAGATTACATGGCTGATCTGGATCTACACTGGCTGCACATGAGATAAACATATCGTGCATGTATCCATGGAGTAAAGGGTTAAAGGTGTATGTGTATTTATTATAACAAATCAAATGCATTTGGAATTTCTTGCAAGGTAGCAAGTGTATCAGCCAGTATAGACAGTGGCATTATTTATTCCATTCTTTTGTTTTCTTTCCTTTGTTAAAGGTGGAAACTCTTAAAACTCTATGTCATTTATAGGCAGAAAGGTAGAAAATCAAGCAGCATGTGTCACATTTGTTTTATGCTTTCTAAATGTGATCAGAACACTGATAGTGAAAATATTTTCAGTTATAATAATTTGTATTATTTTTCTTTCTTAAAACTCTGTTACTTTGAATTATTTGTCATTTATTGGCAAAAAGATAAAACAATAAGCAGCATATGTGACACAAGCTAGATGATATCTGAATGCATTCAGAACACTGATAGTGAAATTATGTACAGTGCAGGCAAGGTCTTAACACAATAGCTGTAAGGTTATAACCGTGTCTGAATAAAATCATTTGAAACCCCACTTCTCTATCATTTTTATGGATCTGACTAGTGAGATTGGGTTATTGCCCGGTATTACAGGTGTAATGCTTCTTCAAGTGCAGTTCTTATCCTTCACTCTTTCCTCCATGGGATATGATATTTATCCCATGGCCAACTAATATAGATCCTGAGATGATATGGATGTGGTGGCAGATTTAGATCTACACTTTTGCCAATGGGATAAAAGCCATATCCCACAGCATTTGAGTGTACATCCAGATCTGACTGCACATCTGTGCCATCTGATCTGGAAAATACACTGATAAAATCTTAGAAATAACCTAGTGGATCTAAAATCAAACAGTGTAGATCCAGATCAGATGGCACAGATGTGCTGACTGATGTAGATTTAACCAATGGGATTGAAGGATATACCATGGAGTAAAGGAATTATTAGATGTGTACCTTTTAAAACAATGAAAGAAACCATGAAAAAATTTTAAGAAAAAACTTGTGAGCTTTGAACAAAACAGGTCATTGAATCTATCTAAAAATCAGGTCCCAAAGTTATAAAACTGAGAATGGAAACCAGTTTCAAATCTCAAGCATCTGATTGGCTGAAATGGTGACTGGTTGCCATTTCAGCCAGTCAGATGCTTTAGATTTGAGACTGGTTCCCAAGCTCAGGTTTATAACCTTGAGGCCAGTTCTGTAATATTACTTACTGAGATTACCATAATGTTCATCTAATATTGACCCCATTGTCAGCTCATGGCCATATTAAGGTGAACAGCGACATCATCAGTTTATGTGCAGATATAAATTTTTGTTAATAGTATTATAAGGAACAAATTTCCAGCAGAAATTGATACAGGAAAATCTTGAAACTCACATTTATGAGTAAAATATTTGTGTTATTTTGAGAATTTCTTCTTTTTTGAATTTATATTTGTGAACAAAAATTAATGACGATTCTGCTCATCCTTTGCAATGGTTGCCTTGATAAGCATTAAATTTTAAAATATAAATGACCTTGGTGAAGTTTTTGTAAGTCTTTCCCTGGTGTGCAGAAAACAACTGTATATTTCATAAATCATCAATCAGATTATCCATACAGTCCTTAAGTGGTATTTAGAAGCAGTTAGTCTTTGTTCACTGGTGATTTTTTTTCCTTTAATTAGTCAGTGGTACAAATAAAATGTGGTCTGTTCAGGTAATCTTTGTTGACAAGTGGTCTTAACACAGGTTTGACTGTACTGTGTTCACTGTGTGAATAAAAGTCAAAGAATCTCAGTCTTGTGTTTGAACTTAGCATCACATTTCCCAATATTCATGGCTGGCACATACCATTCACACATTGTGATCAGGATATTTCCCCCATGTGTAACCAGTGTTGATCCAGATCAGCCTGCACATCATTGCAATCTCATCAGGATCTAAACTATGTCTAGTTGCTTTAAGATTCATTATGTTGATTCTGACTAAGAAGCAATCAGCGTAGAACCTGATCAGACTGCTAAGATGTGCAGTTGATCTGGATCTACACTGTTGGCACAGTTGGAAAAACTACATTAAAGGGTAATGAGAATTTTCATCTGGTTGAACTTCGCATGTAATTAGCCGGTTATTTAACCAATACGTTTGATGATACCAGTCATCAAGTTACTGATCCAAATGTAAATTTAGCTCTTGTGAGCGATCATTAATGGTCGTTAGTGGGATTATATGACAATAACAGAACAAATTAAAGACTTTAAGCAAATGACTGCCTTGTGATAAAGTTTTGACTTAACCATTTACTCAAAACATACGCATTTTAACACAATGAGCAATCAGTTTTGACTGTTTTCTACATTTATTTCCGATATTAGTTAAGGATTGAATGGATATTTGATGATTTCCATTTGGGTATGGAAAACAGTTGGGTTGTTTAAAGTGTGTGAAGCTCGAAACTGTTTTTCATACCCAAATGGAAATCATCGATTCAGTCCTTATATTTACACACATAAATACTCTCATTAAAAATACAGAAATAATTGAGAAGAACTTGTGATATTGCGGCTTTTTCTCATTGCTGTTGGAACAGCCATGTTGACGACAGAGTGAGTGACGGCACGCTTTTTTGCAGCAACTCGTGGCAAAACGTGCATTCACGGCGACGTCACTCGTCAAAACATTGTTCAACGTCAAGGTGTAAATATGACAAAATATTAAAAAGATTCTGCTGCAGTTTCAATCTTCAATTTAAAATGTCTTAATTTTCATGCTGAGTACTTCATATCATTAACCCTTCTTGTATGTGGATTTGACGACGAGTAACTAAAAAGTGCTTTTATCACTAACCATATGAACCAATCAGATTGTCGCATACCAAATGGCAAAAGTGAAAGTAAATAGAAATTTAAACCATGTAAAATGTTGACAGCCTGCATAAGAATTTACTGGAGATATATGTGTTTATGTAGTATTGCATTCATTTCTAATGACATCTTCAGATCATTTGCGAGTGTTATAAATCATGCTTTCTGTGTTGACAATTTCTAAAAAGAGTAATCGGGAAAAACCGCTTTTACTTATGTACGGTGTCTGCAGGCCGTCATCAGATCTAACATTTTGTTAGATCTGACTTTAGTGAGATTGTAAAATGTATGGAGTAAAAGGTTAACTAGCGTCTACACATCTTGCTTGATCATCTGTGCAAGATTGAAAGAAATTCACACATACAAGACAGTAAATGAGGAAATTCCATTACTAGATGAATCATCTACACTACTTCCTGATTATCTGTGAATGTTTGAAAGAATTCCACCAAATAGTGATGGAGTAGTTCAACACAACAGATTTTATAATACAAGAAACGGCCACAACAATAAAGTGACCCCAAGTTATGTTCTAAGGCAAGAAATGTTTTTCTACAACATGCAGACATCATGCCTAGCTAGTTAAGGCGGAGTAGGTGCCTCAAAATTTTATAACTGAAATAAACAAAGGGCCATAACTCTGGTGAAAATGATTTCAGGACAAATTCCTTTCTTTACAACTATCTAAACATCATGCCTAATTATCTGTGCAAGTTTGAAAGAAAGCCAGCAAATAGTAAATGAGGACACAAATTGATCCCACTATATTTTATTACTAGATACACCTTTATTGCATGGGCGAACAGTTTTGATCCAGATCAGCTGGCACATCCCTGCCGTCTGATCAGGATCCAAACTGTTCGCTTTTTGACTTGTTAGGTTATTTCTGACCGAAATGCGGCCAGTGCAGATCCTGATCAGACGTCATGGATGTGCCAGCTGATTTGGATCTACACTGGTCGCACATGCGTTAAAATGCATATATATGGCAAGGGTTAACAAAGGGCCATAATTTTGGTACAAAATGGTTGCAGGAAAATCTTTTCTTTAAAACCATCTACACACATTTCTTGATCTTGTAAGTTTAAAAGAAATCCACCAGAATGTAAATGAGAAGTTGATGCCACAAGATTTGGAGAAGTCTGCACATTAATTGTGGAATTGGAGAACAGTATGCCATTTTCTCTATTATCAAGAAGAGAAACTCTGTACAACATTTACTTATAAAACAGGCCGCCACAGATTTCTGTGTCAATTCATTTGTGATAATTTGGGACGCTTAAACTCCTTATACAGTACACAAGACATGTGTGAAGTTCAAATGTATTTATTCACTCAATACAATAAACAAAAATATTAGATCTTATCACTAAATGTAGAATAACATTTAGAAAAATATATAATAATCTGGCAAAAGTATGTGTTATTATACAAATAGTAAAATAATGTGTATTTACACTAATCTAAAATGTATAAATATAATATCATATTTGATAGCATGACCGGCCCCTATCACACGTTTGTTATCACAGATCAGGTTTGTAAGTCATGTGACATACAAAATTAGTCACATTATGCAAGTGTTAACGAAAATTTGTTAGTCACATACAAAAAATTTAAGTCACATTAAGCAAGCACTTACAAAAATTTGTCAGTGGCATACAAAAAATTAGGACAAATAATGCAAGCACTAACAAAAATGTGTCGGTGGCATACAAATAAATTAAGTCACATTATGCAAGCATTAACAAAACTTTGTAAGTCACATACAAACACTAACATAATTATGTATTAAACATACATATTTTGATCAAAAACTGCCACACATGCATCCCTCATTACCCATCAGTAAATTTTTTTTTCAAAAAATGGTCCACGAACAAGTAAATTATTAAATATCAATTTTAGTAACTGTCTTCATGAAATGACTATGTTCACCCTTAATTCCTATTTGGGTTATAAAATAACCAATTTCTAAAATCATCAATATTCAAGTAAATGTCTCTAACTACAAAATTAATGTGAATTTCAGTTGAAAACTGTAAAGTATTTCTTGGTGAAATATTTGTCTACTCATTGGAAATGATGCCAACTAAGGATCAACTGCAGTCATATGCCAGCTGATACAAGTCAGCTGTCTGGAGTACCCTTATATTTGCCCCTACACTGAGAAAAGCTAGAGCAGGTCTTATTGTACAGGTCAATACTGGCCATAATGCTTTAACACAACCTACTGTCAGTCATCATGCTTAGTTATGTTACATATATTATAATACAGTTATATCAAAATATATACGCTTGATTGTCATCAAACAATACATGCAGAACAGAACAACTTCCATTATATATAGTCTTATATCCATAATGAGAGTTTATGTTGCAGATCTTATTTTTTTAGCAAGTGGGCCATTAAGTAATAGTTTTTGAACTATGAAAGATTTTTCTTTGTTTTCATTATACATTAACTCACATATTGGGAACCACAATAAGCAGACCAAGTTTAACCATCCTAGGAGAAACTGTGAAGATAAATACATTGTACTTAGACTATTTACTCCACATGCTGTATATGCAGATATTTCATTACATGCAGATAAAGACAATTGCTTAAAGCAATTGTGAATTTTTTATGTTATACCCCACCTTATTCAGCGCTTGTGGTCATTTTGAAGCAGAATTCAGGAAACGTGGTCTGATTCTTCAAGAAAGCAGATAAATATTGTGCAAATTGCATTTAAATATCAAGTTAACATTTATATAACCCTTAAAAATAAATTCAAAAGAGGTTGAAGTAATTTCAAATTTATAAATGTCGAAGTTAACAGAATATAACACATGACCCACACCAATCTGATTTAAACCCTTGAAAATTTTCAACAGGAGTAATTTAAATCCGCTATGAAAGTTGCCCCTGACAACATGGTACAAAAACAGTAACATCATGCACCACTCTCATGACTGAAGTCATACACTCCCACCGACATCCTCATGTATAATTTCAATAACTCAAGCTGTGTGTTTTGTAACTATTAATTAACAAACTTTTAAGATTTCACAGTAAAAAACAGTCCTTTTAATCCAAAACAGTTCGACCAATTTGTTATTTTTCACTGCTCAAACTGGCTCCTGTTAAAAGGATTCAATTTAATTAATCACAGTTTTGATAGAACTTTGAACTATTAACAGCGACGAAGCCTTTTAAATCAAAACTAAGAATATTGTAATATTCTCAAACGATCCTTCCCTTTCACGAAATTGAAACGATGTCCATTATGTGTTTTCTTTCTTGTCAAGAAACGATACAATATTTCAATCCAGCTCTCTCATTGTCAGCAAACAAAACACTACATCCATTCTTTTCCTTTTAACAAAACAATCCATTTGCAATTTTAATCTGGAGTGATATTTATGGGAGGGGGAATATGGAGATTTTCGTCATTTCAATCAAAGTTCTTTTATACAAGAACTCATTTGCCGCTATTCAAGCCAAAAATTTAATTTTCGGAACAAATCTTCAGTTCTCACATTCAAGAATCGTAGTTATAGATGTCTCACACCATTTATATTAATAAAGTGAAAAATTTACTGTATTCAAAGCTAGTTCTGTATGGATACTTGTTATGAGATACTCAATAACAAACATGCATATTATTGTCAGGGAATTCAATGTATTCAGATTCTTGCATTTTGATGCAAGCAGGCGCACATTTGAATTTGTTCACTTTTGACACCACCTGATTCTGAGCCTGGGGTCTTTTTGAAGCAGTAGAACTTAGGAAAAGTGATCAAATTTTGCAAGATTAAAGATAATTGTTGTATTTTTTGCATTTTAAATATGAAGTAAATACATATTTGACCCTTGATGATAAATTTAAATGAATTTAAAGTAATTTTATAAGAAATAAAATTCATGGAAAACAAGATATGACTTGCAAAGATCTAATTATGACGGCTCGAAAATTCTGAACCATGTTTTGCAACAACTACCAAAATCCCTGATTGGCTCATTTTGTTGAGACTTGCTGTGACCTTGAAATCAGTTTGAAAATAACATCCCTGTATATGCTGATAAATCATTAGGAAGTTAAATAATGGAAAGCCAAGCCGAGTTGTAATTGGGTTTTCAATTTCCTAGTGAAATAAACGAGATAGTAAATGTCTTGTATTTCTAACTGTAATTTCTGAGGACAAAGCCATCGGTAATAAGCACTTTATATCTATAATTGAAGAAATCGTATAAATTTAAAAGGAAGATCAATTCCACTTTAAGCATGTCTGCCCTTAAGTAATGATTAAGTAAAATAGCGCCTTATTATTCAAATTACTTGGTCAGTCACCTTATAACACCAACTCAGTCCTAATGTGTTTTTGCGTCTTGCCGAGTTGCTCTTTGGTAATTATTTGGTTTGGCCATGCACCTTGTGTTCACCCCTCTTCCCTGATTTCATTTAAGAACTGAATTGATATTTTATAGAATTTTTAAGTGTATGAAAAACATTTGGGTTATTAAAAGTGTCTCATGAGCTTCATGATTACTTAAAACTTATCAAAAATGTTTTTCATATCTCACGACTTATTGATTCAATTCATTTTCATTTACATTCAATTGTTTGTGATTTCATTACCTTGTTATATGTCTGTCTGTTTGAACAGCCACATTAATAACAAGGGTTAGTGACAGCATGCTTTTTGATGTAAAACAACAAACATTGCTCTTAGTCCAATGGATTATGAGTGGCTATTTTTGTGGCAATGTCCGAGACCAAATGTTTTTCATCACATAATGAAAACAGTCTGAGGAAAGACATCCATGGAAGCAAAGTGCAAGACAAGTGTAAATGTTCGTCTGTTGAAAAATCACTTGGCTTGGAATTTCCCTTTCATTTTCTTGAAGGCGCCAGATATACCGGATCCCGAGGACACCTTCTGAAAGTTGATGTCGTGTTGGGCTGCGAGGTCGTGTATGTCTTGCTTTGCCATCTCGTGGATTCGATGTCGTAAAGTGTCCTGTAGTGTGTGATCAGCCTCAAAACCATACATGTGCTCCCGGTAGACCCTAATCTGGTCAATCACCAAACTAATTGATCTGAAAAAATATTACACAAATGTTAACCCTTTAAGGTTTGCATTTTATTACATTCAACAAGACTTAGTGTAGATCCAGATCAGCTGGTATCCCCTCACTTCAGGATAAAAATGGTTCACATTTAAATTCTTTACCTTATTTCTGAACAAGAAATGAACAGTGTAGATCAAGATCAGGTGGTATCAATGTGCTGGCTGATCTGGATCTACACTGGCCACCCATGTGATAAAAAGCATATCAATGGAGTAAATGTTAAATATTCAGGCAAAAACAAACATTACAAGGCAGTTTAAAGGACAGTAATATCCCCTGCAGCATTAGAAAACACTTAAAAGATTATTGATGCTGTAAACAGAAAATTTAATAAAATTTAGTAACAAGGTGTTCTACCTTATCTTTCCCCACTTGTACATCTGATTGGCCAGTTTAAATCCACCAATCTCTAGTTGTTGTACATGTAACAGGAAGATGACTGCTGAAGGAATTGTGGGATAGAGATGGCAGTCTTTGCCTTGTTGCATCATTGACAGCGGATCATTCTTTAGAAACATCTGAAGAGAACCAACAAGTGAATAACTGCTATTGTATTCAACTCAAATTCAGTCATATTAATTAAACTATGAACATGATGAATGCATTTGTATATTCTTGAACATTAAGTTTAATAATTTTTGTAAAAAAAACTGTTTTTCATACAATCTAAAATATATTTTTCATATCCTAGCTGATGAACACATAAAAATGTCAATTACAACCTTAAACATACTGGTGATATGCAGACTGGATTGTTAAAATTCCAGATATTGGATGCCTATTCCTGATGAAATTCCATCAATTCATTATATTTAATGGTGGAAATTATGTAAAATTGATTTGTGCTTATTTCTTTTTTTATTTATTTTGTTGCTTCTGCACAAAAAATTCATGCCCACAAAAGGAACAATACCATAGCAGTGGTGTTATAATAATAATACCTACCCGTGTTGCACTCAACTCATCCATTATAGAAGTGCTTTTAGCCGGAAGATTCTTCCAGGCTGGCAACTGCTTGATAATCAAGTTCTCAAGTCCGTCTAGAATCGCCATGCTTGTCGCAAAGTTGTGAAGCTCATTACAGATATGTGCAATAAACAGGAACTTGGACAGAACAGCTAGCTGGGCCTGAAAGTGAAAACATTAGACAAATCAATACAGTGTATACATAATTTTAACTGTTTTTGGTGGTTCAATAGGACTTTGACAGACTACTATTTCTTAACAACTTAAACTGATTTAAACAATTTCCAACAAATAACAATATTGAATAAATGTTTAAGAAAGAAAAGTTGCTGCTTATTTATCAAAGAGGGTGTTTCAGATATGCAAGGATATACCCAGTGGTATAAGTGGCCTAGCCCCAAGTTTATCTACATATCTGAACAATGCCCCATGTTAAATCTTGCAAATATCAACAGCAGCTATTCATTACTTCAACTCTTAACATAAATTTTCATTACATGGCAGTAAAAAGCTATCTCAAAACATCAAGGGGGTTATGATCTCATAAAGAAAAATACTATAATGCAAGGAAAAAGACGCAGAGCAGTGATATATTGTGTATTTAATCACAGTGGCCTTAACCCTTGACTCCACAGGCACATGTTCATTGCTTGGGCAAACAGTGTTGATCCAGATCAGCTGGTACATCCTTGCCGTCTGATCAGGATCTACAATGTTCGCTATTTGATTTATTAGGTTATTTCTGACCAAAAAGCGACCAGTGCAGATCCTGATCAGATGGCACGGATGTGCTAGCTGATCTGGATCTACACTGGTTGCACACGCTAAAAAATGCGTATTTATGGAGGAAAGGGTTAATGTACTGCATTGGGAAAATCATGTTTGGTATTCTCCATGAATACTGCTAAGACATCCACATGAGCATAGTAATTAACTCCAAATGGGGCACACCTCAGGAAAAGGTGTCTTCCGTAATATTTTTCTACATTTTAGTTGTTACTATAGTTGGAAAAAAACTTACAATTATCTTTTATTTTCTCACATATTATTGGATATTTTGTTACAACTTTTGACAACATAATGGTACTTTTATGCATAAGAAGTAATGTTGCCTGCTCAAAGTTTTGACATCATTTCAAATTTGACGTCATGATCTGTCAGATGGTACCTTTTCCATAGATGCACCCCATTCTATAACCTACCTTGGGATTACTACATGCCACAATCTCGCCAGCCACCCAGTGGGCCACTTCATGGGCATGGTCAATCATCCTTTGTATAGCCGAGCTGTCATGCAGTGGTTCCACAAACAACCCAAAGCTTTCCTCTATGCCACTTCTACAACAACAATAGCAATAAACTCTCATGGACTTGCAATCTGATTAAAATCATCTCCTGAAATCCGCTACGCTATCAGGTTCTGACGACGAGTAACTAAAACATGCTTTTATCACTGACGACGAGTAACTAAAACATGCTTTTATCGCTAACCTTTTTCAGATTGTCGCCTACAAAATCACAAAAGTGAAAGTAAAAATAGTATTTTAAACCATAGAAAGTGTAGACAGTCTGCATAAGGCATATTTTTCTGAAGATATATGTGTTTATGTAGTATTGCATTCATTTCTAAAATATTGACAACTTCAGATCATTTTGCGAGCATTATAAATCATGCGTCCTGTGTTGACAATTTGTCAAAAAAGTAATCGGGGAAAACCGCTATAACTTATGTATGGTATCTGCGGGCCGTAATCAGATCTAACATTTTGTGAGATTGATGGACTTGGTAACTGATTATATTAGAAGCCCAAGCTTAAAACGTGAGTTTGAAGACCAGTCTCAATGTTCCAGCTTTTGACAGGTCGCGTTTGAGACTGGTTTCAATTTCAGCCAATCAGATGCTAGTGATTATAGACTGGTCTCCAGTCTAAATTTGTTGATCTTGGACCCTGCTCTCTCTTATTTGTTTACTTGGTGAGAGGGATATATAACATGTACTTCCCGTGATGGAATTACATTACCAAAAGTCATCTGTAAACACATGATCAAAACTAATTATCTCTAAATAAAAGTAATCTCTGAATAAATGATCATAAATTATATTTGATGACTAAAAGTAATCTCTAAAATCATGATCAAAAGTAATCTCTGAATGAATGATCAAAAGTAATATATGATTACATGACTAAAAGTAATCTCTAAACAGTGTTATAATCAAAAGTAATCTATTAATGAATGATAAAGTAAATTTCACATTACAGAGTATCTTGATCCCTTATCTGGTTTCCAAGTTTTTAAAATACAAAAATAATACATTATGTTAGCTAAGCCAATCGTGCAAATACATAATTCCGGAGTTCACAAGTGAAATATATTTCTATCTTTCACTGGTAAAAACAAATTTTCTTTTTATTTTATGCTTTGAGTGCACAATTTGTGCAAATTTGACAGAAAAATTGCATGAAATGGCACCAAAACCTTTGTTTATTACGTGATGTCATGACGTCATATATCCAAATTTGAGCCCGTTTTCTAAACGTTCTTATACGGAATGTAATGTGCGTTTAGGTTCCAACGTGAAAAAATCAGTGAAAATAAAAATGATATTCCACTGTTTGAAAACAGTGAAATACCACTTTTATTTCACCGGGAAAATTCTATAATTCACTGAAGAGCATAAAATAAATATGCTGTATTCAGCAATGAACTTAAAAAACAAGAAAAAGCAACAGAACTTTGGAAATCAAACTTGATTAGATTTTGTATGTTAAATGACTTCTCTAACAAGCCAAATTTGATTTTGCAAGGGATGCTGGTAATTACGTTTCTTATCTTAATGAGACGTGTAAATATGGAAACACACTTCAGATAAATATATTGCATTAGGCTAAGTTTAGCTTGATTCTGAAGACAGTTAAGTAAGTGTGAGGCATTTGCTATAATATGGAGTGGAGTGTTGTAGTCAAGTGTTGTAGTTGAGTCTGGAGTGAGATTATGAGGTGACATTAGAGTCAAAAACTGGAGTGAGATTTTGGAGTAGCTACAAATATGTAAGAGTGACTCAAAATTTCAGCTCCGAAATTTCAAAAAAAAATCTCCAATTTTTGAATCTAAGGATACACCAAAATCTCACTGCAAACTGCACTCCTGACTCCACTCCAACACTCCACTACAACACTCCACTCCATCTTATAGCAAATGCTAAATGGTGATGACACAGTATGGTTTGAGTAAAATATAAATTAGGATTGTATCTATTGTTGCAATAACTATAGGTTCAAACCTATAACCTTCAGCCCAGATGGGGGTGTTATTTATAATTAGGGTAACAAAAGATGGTACTATATATAGAAATGAAGTCTGTAAGATCAACAAGCTGTGCAGGGTATCAAGTCAATGAATACAAATGCCATAAGAATGCTTTCAATTTTCTTCAAAATGGAATTTATTTAAAACCTATCATATATTCTTGGTCATGCAGTTTTTGTAAATGAGGCTGATAGTTGATGGTGGGGTTGACGGAAGGAGTAAGTGGGATACTGTATACAAATTAATTTTTTATGTATCTGTCCACTGATTCATATTTATGATTTTGTTGCAGGCAGGTCTCAAAGTCTCAGATTAAACATGCTGTTGTAATCAACTCAACATCAGAGAAAAACTTGCAAAAAGTAAAAAAAGAATTCTAATTAGGACTTGTTCCGCAGACTATTTTGGCAGTCATTTTATGCAATTCAGTTAAACCTCTATTGTCTAAATCTTACTAAACTAACACTTCTCTAATTTTGTTAATGTTACCCAGGGAGACTTGAGAGAAATAGTTTCCCAAACATCCAGAACTTCTCCCTCTACTCAGCCAAGGGAGAAGTTTTTTTCTATATGCTTCATTGAGAGAGCAAAAATCCTGGTTGACATTGTAATATTATTGTGTGTTGGTCAGATATTCACAAGTCTAAAAATATTAATTAGACAATAAAGTCAAAAAAACACAATTGTGCTTTCTCAAAGATGTTTGATTGGAGAGTGATATGGCTCATACATGTGTGTAACATGTGGTGCGGGATTAGCTACACATGTGCAAAGGGACTAAGTATAGTTTTATTTAAACATGTTACAGACTTCTCAATAAAATAGGAAAAACTTTTCCCTATCATAAAACGCTAAGCCGATTCGTCATACCCTGTGATGTTTCATAGGAAACTACTAGTGATATTACTGTGTGATGTTTTGCGGCTTAATACAAAGATAATAAAGAACTACCTTCTAGTCATGGCTGGAGTTTTTGTTCCTTTCATGGTGAGGGCCACTCCAACACCTTGTGACTTAGAGTCTAGATAGTGGACTGGGTGTGTCAACTGGAATATTCCCTGAAAGAAAAAGATACCTTTAAATACTAATCAAAATATGAAGACACCTGGAATAATTGTATACATATGATATCCAGAGGGGAATGTTAAAATTCAAGATACTGGAAGCTCTGATCAGTGCCCAAGGTTATAAAGTCGCCATTTCAGCCAATCAGATGCTTGAGATTTGAGACTGGTTTCCAATCTCAGCTTTATAACCTTCAGCCCAAATCTGCTTCTATACACTGCTTTTCTTCTTGGTCAGAAACAACCTAAGGTAATGAATCTAAAATCTAAAGTGTAAATCCTGATCATAATGGCACAAATCATATACCGGTAATTTTTACATATCCTTTCCACGACCATAACATATTAAACATTAAAAAATTCTGACTTCTACAAACCCGACCCTGATTAACTGGACGATGCCTGAAATGTATTAAAACATATAAAAAAATTGAAACTCGTGGATTTTTATTTCTTTTTTTTTTAATTCCTTGCTTTGGTGGCTATTTAGAAGAACACAGAATCGTCGATTACTATTTTTAAACTATAAGTCCTTTGAATGCATCGCATATTTTCTCTCAAATACCATATAGTCAGAAATTGTTTACATGTGACTTAGATAATCTGATAAGAAAATTAGTGATTTAACCAAAGTCCAATTTTAAGAACAAAATATCTAATTACAGTGTTGCTGTTTCTTCATCTTTCATTGTCAAAATAAAAAGTGGTTCCAAAACAGTTATTCAGAATTTTCCGTTACAGTCTTCCAGCAATAACCCGAATTTTGTGATTTGGTTTTACCCATTACGTAACAGAGCGTAACTATAACTTTAACGAACTATTCTTGATATGCATATTTCAACTTTTTTTTACAGAAAAAGACAGTAACGTGAAAAAAAGTGTTTTACCCTTATTTAATTGTGTTTCTTACCATGTTGAAAATTCTGAATTTCATTAAAAGGTAGAATACCTATAACATACAAAAGCGTATATGCTTTATTCAAACATAAGCTTATTAACGGGAATTTTAAAATTTTAAGCAGATTTATGTTATGTGTTTTCAAATCGTGAAAAAAGCATACATATTTTATGTTACAGGTGTCTGACAAGACATCAGTGTCAGGTTTTGGGAGCTCAAAATTTCAGCACGTTCTAATACGTTAAAACAGCTTCGGGCATGGAAAGAATATGTGGGCATGAAATTTTGCAGATTATAGATAAATGGTAGTTTTATAGGTTCTTAAATGTGTGGTTTTCAATTTTCTAAAATATGCTTAAATTTATTGTTATATACTCAACAAAAATAGAAACCTGACACTTTATATTTGGTGTATTTTCCTGGAATCTGATTTAAAGCTAATTGAATTGTGGTATTTAATAAAAATTGTGCATGTTTTGAACTTAATTATGCATTTTGATATTTTTTGTGCATGAAACAAGTGATTCAGTGGTTATTTTCTTTTGGATGGTGCAAAAATATATAGATTTTGAATATGCACCTCATACTTATTCAAAGTTACAGTGTCAGGTTTCTTTTTTTGTTGAGTATATTTACCAGCAGTTATCAATTTGTGGTGTGAACTGCCCACCTAATCCACATATTATTAGTGCCATACAAATATATATATAAATTTACAGTCTAACATTGCTCAGGAAAGCTTGGTAGAAATAATCTCCTAAATGTCCAGATCTTCTCCCCTCTGCTCTTCAAAGGGAGAAGTTTTTCTCTCTATGTTTTATAAAGAAAGCCAAAATCCAAGCTGACAACCTAAGCCAAGCCCTGCTTAATTAAATGGGTAAAGGGTAAATTCTCTATCCCTGAATAAGAACCATACTTACTGACAGAAAAATCTAATCAAACTGTTTACAGAAACCTTACTGAGAAATTGTAAAAATTCTTCTTGTGTACTATGATTAAGTATGGTGATTTCTATAAATGCCAGTGTCCTGTCAGATAATATTCCAGCTCTAACAACTTAATCCCCTCCTATCCTATTAGTACTGTCTGTATTTGTTTCGCTAACGGACAGATAAAGCCCTAATCTCTGTTATTAGCGTCCAATCGGCTATTATTTTCTGGCTTGACATTTGATAGTTCTGATTAGAGGAGATCTGAAACCAGTCTCAAATCTCAAGCATCTGATTGGCTGAATGGCAGCCAGTCACCATTTCAGCCAATCAGATGCTTGAGATTTTAGACTGGTTTCCATTCTCAGCTTTATAACCTTGGGGCCTGATTAGAGGAGATTAGTGAGGCTGATGGACATCAGTCAGTGTCCCTGAAGATGCGAGCTGACAACCTTCTGTATGATTTACATGTAAATTTGTCAACATATTACATTGTCCCAGTTTTCAGATATGACAGGGTAGTGTACATGTAATCCTTTTCTTCATATATACAGGTTTTATCACATGCTCAAACAGTATAGATCCAGATCAGCTGTATGATGCACATGAATGTAACTCTTTTCTCCAAATAACAGCTAGTACATGAGTTTTAACACAAGTACAATCGGTGCAAATCCAGATTAGCTGGCATATCTGTTCGGCCTGATCTAGACCTACATTGTTTGCTTTTGGATAAGGATAATATAAAAGACAGCGCAGATGTGCCGGCTCATCAGGATCTATACTGTTTGCCAATGGATAACAGCCTTATCACACGGAGTTTAGGGTTTATGAATAATTTTTACAGATGACTTGCATAAATCGCAACAGGGAATGTTTGCAAAATGATTGAAGACACATCCTTAATCCATATTTATCATGGTACTATACATCAGACAAAAATTTATAAGCACATCTGTACCATCTGTCTCAATCTACACTGGTTGCTTTTGGGTCAGAAATAACCTAATGAATCTAAAAGTAAACTGTGCAGATCCTGATCAGATGACAAGGATGTTCACCAATGGGATTACAGCTATCTCAGGAGTTAAGTAATTACCAATATTAAGTATTAATTA
The DNA here is from genome assembly GCA_038501625.1 of Corbicula japonica. Lineage (NCBI taxonomy): Eukaryota > Metazoa > Mollusca > Bivalvia > Venerida > Cyrenidae > Corbicula > Corbicula japonica. The sequence continues at coordinate 3,360,217 of JAZAYU010000007.1, read as the reverse complement.
ATTAATTTCTGGGAAGACAATAAAATCTGTTAAAATCTGTTGGGCAAGAAAAACTGTGCCACATCCAGATTTTCAGTTACAAATGCTCTTCACCAATTATAGCACCTCCTGAACTACTTTAAGCAATAAAGAAAAGAAAACTTGCAGGATTGCTATGAAGCATCCTATTGCAGGAGGTTGGAAACCTTTCATGGCCAATGATCATCTCACAGCTCATTTAAAGCTACACTTAGATGTATTCAATAGATGAATCCTATAAAAAATATCTACCTTCAAACCAGAGTTGTTTATTACTACCGTGTTCCGTACATAATCAACAAAAAGGAAGTATTAAAAGGCTTTCTAAACATTAATATGTGAAATATTTTCAGCCAGTTTGGTGGAAAACAATAAAATAAGGGGAAATTAAAAGCTTTTATTTCTCAGAATTTGGATGTAGTCTTAGACTTTAATATCCTAGTACAACAAAAATTTCAACACCATTAAATGTTAAATGGCATGTGGCTAGCTCCTGGTACGCAAAATACCCTTTTTGCAATCAAATTGTCAAACTAATGAAACATCCAAATGTAATGTTATGTCTTCACACCGATGACCTTACCCTTTCCTCCATAGACACACCTTTACTGCATGGGCGAACAGTTTATATCCAGATCAGCCGGCACATCTGTGGCGTCTCATCAGGATCTAAACTGTTTGCTTTTTGATTCATTAGGTTATTTCTGACCAAAATGTGACCAGTGCAGATCCTGATCAGATGGCACTGATGTGCCAGCTGATCTGGATCTACACTGGTCGAACATGCGTAAAAATGTGTATATATGGAGTAAAGGGTTAAGAAGACTAGAATTTGATGTTTCTTGGAACATGTGTTGCCTGATGTTGATATAATAACATTTATCTGGAGGAAGAGTCAAATAAACTCGAAATGCATAGTGAAAGATTGGAGTTTGTTTTCCTTTATTCAGTTATATTATGACAAAGTTAAGCAAATCACAAAAATGTAATCAGAACCCCCAACAAGGTTTCCATACACATACTATATGGTTAAGCTACACCCCTGCATACAGGGTCAGTATATTCAAGGGTATCTTACAATTCTACCTCATAATTATATTATAACGAAATTTCAAATTTTAGTGTGTTTTTGTTTCCACCATTTTGGGAATGGGGCCAGCACTGTTCAGATTGAGAATAAATTATGTATCATTTTAACTAAAATTGGAAATTTCAACTTTCTTAGGAAAGAGAATTATTTCTATCAGAATTTGATCAACAACTCAACCCTACAGATCCATATCAGATGGCACAAAAGTGCTGGCTGATCTGGATCTACATTGGTACCCTATGTGATTAATTGCATATCCATGGAGTTAATGTTTAATTACAATTCCTGACATGCATATCAATCTGTCCAAGAAATAAACATAAATTAATACCCTGGGTATAACCAATACATCCCCAGCAGAGGGCATGACCCACAAGCTCACTTTGTCATACATACCTGTTCAATCAAGCATAACTGCTCCGCGAGATTCTGAGCTGTGTAATCCACCAACATGAACATGTCTGTACGACGTGCACGCTGCATGATGGGAAATGCATCTGGATTATCATTACTCCTGCGACGTCTCTCCACACATACGGCAGATATCGTCACCTTTACAGGTTTTTCCTTAGCCCCAGATTTCCCTCGAACTAAGGACTTGAAAGACTCCCACTGAAATTAAGAAAACAAGTGTCGTAAAAAGTATCTCAGAAAGAATGGAAATCTCTGTGAAAATTCTAAGAAATTACCCTAATACATGACTTGTATATCTATAGCAACATACCATTTATGAAGAAAAATAGCATAAACTATGTAATTTTAACCATTAATTCATGTATACAGCTTTTATCCAATGTGTAGATGTAGATCACATTCAGATTTGACATTCAGATATGTGCTGTCTGATCAGAATCTACACTTTTCACTTTTAGATTCATGAAGTTATTTCTGACCAAGAAGCAAAACAGTGTAGATTCAGATCAGATTGTAAGGATGTGCAGGCTGATCTGGATCTACATTGATCATTTATAGTATATAAGCCATATCTGTTCGATATTATGATTCTCCAAATAGACAATATTTAACAACAGAAGATCATTGCTTAATTGCTTCTCAGTAATGAAAGAAAATAACATCATCTTAGTGCAATAACAGTAAAACTCCTTATTGTTAATCAGACCATTTTGGCACTAAGGTAATGGTATAATAATATCCAAAAGAAAGGAAAAAGGATATAATTAAAATTAAAAATAAACAGTAATACTTCAGACTTAGTTGTATTTTTCACTCATGAGATGTTTCTAATCTTTCCATTAAGTTTTATTTAACAAAATTCTTGTTAAAATCTAAGTATTATTCAAAAAATTTCTGTGTTAAATTTAACAAATGTGTTAGACTTGTACTATTTCCTACAACATAAAATGAGTACACTGATGGTCAGGACAACAATGAATTATTTCCTGTAACATTGAACAAGTACACAGACTGACAACAGTTTATTTTGTTCTGTATCATTAAATGAGAACACTCAATGACAACACTTAATTTGGTCCTGGAACATGGAACGAGTACACAGACTGACTACACATAATTCAGTTCTGCAACATTAAATTACTACACTCAATGACAACATTTTAATTTGGTCCTGTAACAGTGAACAAGTCAACAGACTGACAATTCTATATTCAGTTCTGTAACATTAAATGAATACCCTGACTGACAACACTTTATTCAGTTCTGTAACATTAAATGAGTACACTGACTGATATTACTTTATTCAGTCCGGTAACACTGAATGTGTACACAGACTGACAACACTTATATAGTCCTGTATGATTAAACAAGTACACTGACTGACAACAATTTTTTGGGTTCTGTAACATTAAATGAATACCCTGACTGACAACAATTTATTTGGTTATGTAACATTAAATGAATACCCTGACTGACAACAATTTATTTGGTTATGTAACATTAAATGAATACCCTGACTGACAACAATATATTTGGTCCTGTAACATTAAATGAATACCCTGACTGACAACACCTTATTCAGTTCTGTAACATTAAATGAGTACACTTACTGACAACACTTTGTTCAGTTCTGTAACAGTACACTGACTGACAACACTTAATTCGGTCCTGTAACATTGAACATGTACACAGACTGACAACACCTAATTCAGTTCTGCAACACTAAATGAGTACACTAATTGACAACACTTATTCAGTCCTGTAACATTAAATGAATACTCTGACTGACAACATTCAATTCAGTCTGTAACATTGACTGAGAACACTGACTGACAACACTGAAATGAAAGCACCGAAAAAAAAAACAATTGAAGTTTAAAAATGATAATAGATGTAACAAACAAAGAAACTTCCCAACATAAATTCCCTTAAATTAATATTGTTAAAAAAAGTACAAAGCATTTTTGCAAGAACTGAAATGTGCTTCTAAAACTGATTGATTTGTTTGAAATTTTAAATGCATTTAAACAGTTTACATACTTTTAGATTTTAATAGGTCTACTTAACTCTTTACTTCATAGGATATGGCTGTTATTCCACAGGCCAACAGTGTAGATCCACATGGGCCAACAGTGTAGATCCACATGGGCCAACAGTGTAGATCCACATGGGCCAACAGTGTAGATCCACATGGGCCAACAGTGTAGATCCACATGGGCCACCAGTGTAGATCCACATGGGCCAACAGTGTAGTTCCACAGGCCAACAGTGTAGATCCACATGGGCCACCAATGTAGATCCACATGGGCCAACAGTGTAGTTCCACAGGCCAACAGTGTAGATCCACATGGGCCAACAGTGTAGTTCCTAGGGCCAACAGTGTAGATCCACAGGCCAACAGTGTAGATCCACATGGGCCAACAGTGTAGATCCACAGGCCAACAGTGTAGATCCACATGGGCCAACAGTGTAGATCCACATGGGCCAACAGTGTAGTTCCACAGGCCAACAGTGTAGATCCACATGGGCCAACAGTGTAGATCCACATGGGCCAACAGTGTAGTTCCACAGGCCAACAGTGTAGATCCACATGGGCCAACAGTGTAGATCCACATGGGCCAACAGTGTAGATCCACATGGGCCAACAGTGTAGATCCGCATGGTCCAACAGTGTAGATCCAATCCACATGGGCCAACAGTGTAGATCCGCATGGGCCAACAGTGTAGATCCACATGGGCCAACAGTGTAGATCCACATGGGCCAACAGTGTAGATCCACATGGGCCAACAGTGTAGATCCACATGGGCCAACAGTGTAGATCTGCATGGGCCAACAGTGTAGATCCACATAGGCCAACAGTGTAGATCCACATGGGCCAACAGTGTAGATCCACATGGGCCAACAGTGTAGATCCACACTGGCCAACAGTGTAGATCCACATGGGCCAACAGTGTAGATCCACATGGGCCAACAGTGTAGATCCACATGGGCCAACAGTGTAGATCCACATAGGCCAACAGTGTAGATCCACATGGGCCAACAGTGTAGATCCACATAGGCCAACAGTGTAGATCCACATGGGCCAACAGTGTAGATCCACATGGGCCAACAGTGTAGATCCACATAGGCCAACAGTGTAAATCCACATAGGCCAAAAGTGTAGATCCACATGGGCCAACAGTGTAGATCCACATAGGCCAACAGTGTAGATCCACATGGGCCAACAGTGTAGATCCACATGGGCCAACAGTGTAGATCCACATGGGCCAACAGTGTAGATCCACATACCGTATACCCCCGTTTTAGCGCCGGGGGCGTAACATTTTATGCGAAAAAATAATACCTTACAAGTTTACCGTTATTGTTAAAGTTGTGATAATAAAAAGTGTTTAACAGTTTTCAATTGATTTGTGTTGGAATAATACTGGATTATTGTCAGAAAAGGTAAGATCTAATTTAATTATTTGTACTTTTTTGTCAATTTTAAATGTCTTTCTGCCCCTGATTGAAAAATTTTAGAATGAAAAAGGGGAGGGGGCGTTTATTAGGGGGGGAGCGTTAAAACGGGGGTATACGGTAGGTTAACAGTGACCACCTACCTTCAAAGATGAAGGGCCAACAGTGTAGATCCACAGTGACCACCTACCTTCAAAGATGAAGGGCCAACAGTGTAGATCCACATAGGCCAACAGTGTAGATCCAGGTAAGCTAACACGTCAATGCTGTCTGATCAGTATCTTCACTGTTTGCATTAGATTTATTAGGTTATGATGGATGTGCCAGCTGATCTGGATCTACACTGGTCACCCATATAATAAAGGCTAATAAATGGAGTGAAAGGGTAATGCTAGAGTTCTACAAAAAAGCCCAAAATCAATTAATCATGAAACAATCATTCTGTTATTCAGTAGAAATACAAGAAAGGACCCAAAATTCATAAAACAAACTATAATTATTCTAATTATGAAAACAAATTGTAAAATTCACAAGAACACAAATCCCTACAGCAAATTAATTAACTTTGATTGACGTTATTCATTCTAAATTTTCATGAAATGAGAAAAGTAATATAGTTATGTTTCAGAAAAATCTCCATCAGGCAGGCAAAAAACATTTCAGTGATTTCTGTAAGGCAGACACAATTCCCATCATTAAATTTCAAATTACAAGACAAAATATCCTTTCCACAACCATAACGTATTTAAACGTGACAAAATTTTGACTTCTCAAAACCCGGCCCTGATTTACTGGAGGACGTCCCTAACCTATTTAAACGTATAAAAAAAATCGCTTTTCAAAACCCGACCCTGTTTTTTCGTCGGAGACCAGTGGATATATGCTACATTCACTACACCATAGTCAGACCTGTCTTCACAGCCACTAATTGGGAAACCAAAAAGTCATCTTTGAAGGTAGGTGGTCTTTTTTCACATGTGAATGTGATTTAAATCAGTCAGTGAGACAAATAAATTGAGGTCTTAATCCTCAGGTCTTTGTGTACAGGTGATCTTTAGCACAGGTTGGGTTGTACAAGCTTAATAACAAATTATCATGTAAGCAGTATCGGTCCAATAGAATAAAGTTTACCCTTTACTCAAAAGATATGACTTTTACTACATGCCATCTGATCAGGATCTACATTTTGTTTGCTTTTAATGAATTTGATCATTTCTGACCATGAAGATAACATTGCAGATACAGAGCAGATGGCATAGATATGCAACATAAAAATGTACATGTTTTTTTCCTGAAACATTCAGGTTGTTTTTTTTCCAGAAATATTTGGTACTTTTTTCAGTCAGTTTGCCCATACCTGCATAAGGCTATCAGATTCTATAAGTTACCAATCATTACCATTAACATCCATTGCATAATTCAGAATGCACATGTTATGTTCTATTCTACTAGTAATAAGCATTATAAGAGAGATAACTATGATATGATGATCTTCCAAACCTCCTCACAGTGGTTACTTCCCTTTAACCTAAATTACAGCTTAAGCAAAGCTAAGTCAGTTGTTTTTATCTAACAGCAATTGAACTAATGGAAGAATGTTTATTAATTAAAATGACCATGTGAAATGTTTGAATACATAATCTTTACATCCATCATTATGTGATGTCATTCTAGCATTGTGTCAAAGGGAGATAACTGTGTTTGGAGTTTGAGGTGTTACTACAGTGCTACAGTACAAGGGAGGTAACTACAGTATGAATGCCATTACTACATTGCTGAGTTATTACCTCTTTCTTTTTCTCATTTGGAAGCGGCTAAAATATGATAAATACATAATGATGACTATGAACATTTATCTTTTCAATATTTGTGCATACCCATTCATAGGATGGGTATAAAATGACGTGAGTTTAATCCTTTACTCGACAGAGATATGGCTGTTATCCATGTGATAACTGTGTAGATCAAGAGCAGCCAGCACATCTGTGCCATCTAATCTGAATCTACACTGCGCCTTATGTTTCATTAGGTTATTTCTGACCAGTATAGACCCAGAGGAGATGGCACATAAGATGGCACAACAGTGCCTGCTGCTCTGGATCTACAATGATTGCACACATGATAACACCCATATAATATAGAGAAAAGGGCTGATCTATTTTTGCTTTTGATGGAACTTACCATTTATTAACATGTATGATGAATGAACAAAGCAACTCAAAAGCAGTTGAACAAACTACTGGCTTTGTTGGAAAACTAACAATGTAGGGTGTAGGAGCGTTTTGTTAAATGAGCACTTCTCTCATATAACTAGAAAGTGTTCAGCTGAACAGTTGTGTCACCCTCAGGGACTTTGTCAGAATAAAAAAAACTGATAGTTCTGATAAAGAACTATTTAGAAATAGCAAAGTTAGAGCCAATGTTAAAGTTTCATAAAAAATAAAAATAAAAAGGGGTCATAACTCTGTCAAATGTGACCTTGACTTAAAAAATTTTGGTTTCATCCTGACCCTGTTGTTCAACAATTTTCTTTTTCAATGTCGAAGTTCCTACACCATACATTATATTTTTTAATGGCAAAAGCTTCTAAAGTGGAATTTTAAAAATCTTTCTCAGTTTATCTAATATGCATACAGTGACACAGACAAGATTCAGCTAAATGTATATGATTTAGATAAAGAAATGATCAAACACTTGTGTCACCCTCTTGTACTATCATAAAAAGGTGCATAGCTCCATTTTAACCTAATGAACATGGCATCATCACAAGCATGTTTCATGAGCAATATACATTGAAAATTTGATTAAGAAAAATTAAGAAATGGCAAAGTTACAGCCAACATTAAATTTTCATGCAAAATCCAAGTACAAAAGGGGCATAACTCCCATCAAATGTGACCTTGACCTGAAGAATTCGGTATAATCAAGAGGATGTTGTCATAACCAATATAGTTTGAAAGTTTGATAAAGAATTAGATCTATTAAGAAATGGTAAAGTTATAAACAACATTAAGTTTTTGTGAAAGATTGACAGACAGATAGACAAGTATTGCCTTTTCTTTGAAAGAGAGACACAAAATGTGGGTTGTAGGTACATCTGTAGACCTCTCTCTCAGATCTCAGGCATTTGACTGGCTTAAAAATGGAGACTTGTCTCAGGTTGATGATGTTCAGCCCTGTACTTTCATCAATAACGGAGTATGAAAATAATCTATATATAGATTTGTGGCCATTACAGAACCAGACTATAGCCAATACTCAGGGTAATTCCTTGTTATGCAAAGAGGCCTAGGGTACTATGAGTACATATTTTGGTGAGTATATATAAAGAACTATTTGTACTGACCACTCATTAAAATGGTGGTAAAACAGGTGATTGGTGGTTTACAGTCAGACATAACTCGAAAGTAAAACAAAACTGGATTACCAGGTACATTGTTCCCATGCAAGAGGCACACAAGTTCTTTTATTAATGTTAGATCATTTAGTAGTACCGAATAAAATTTGTTGGTATAAAATAACACTGTTTTATGTAGGAAAGTCACAAGGATTTACTTCACACTTTTCCAAAATGGCCCATTGGTAAACATAGTAATAAAACAAGCTTTATTATTTTGTGAGATACTTTTATTAAAATTCAAAATCATCATTGGCTCCAAGATTATAAAATTGAGTAATGAAACCAGTCTCTTTGGTCAGTTCTGACACTGCTCGATTTCAACCAATCAGATTGCAAAGATCTCAGACTGGTCTCTTTCTCTATTCTTCTCTGTTAAGACCACCCTATGAAACTAGAAAACAGTTAGTGGTCTTAAGAGTGGGTTGGTCTCAATAGTGGGTGGTCTTCATTCAGTGGTAGAAAATGAAATTAGTGAAAAACTTTAAAAGGGACATTAAAATAGTGGTATTATTATCAGGGTGGTCTTAATATTTAGGGTGGTTTTTATGAGAGGTTTTACTCTTTTACTAAAGGCAACCAAAAATTATTTACTTTGATTCATTAACCGTTTCCTGTATAGATACACCTTTATTGCTAGGGCGAACAGTCTAGATCCAGATCAGCCGGCAAATCCATGTCATCTGATCAGGATTTAAACTGTTCGCTTTTTGATTCATTAGGTTATTTCTGACCAAAATGGATGTGCCGGCTGATATGGATCTACACTGGTCACAAATGCGTAAAAATGTGTATATATCAAGGAAAGGGTTAAGCTGTTCTCTTTAATTTCATATCAAAACACTAAGAATTCAAAACACTTAGTATGTAAAGAAATGTGCATCTTGCATAGGAACATGACTTTTGAAAATAGATTGAAGGCTTACCCTAAGTTTGGGTTCAGTGGTCTGCCAAAAATGCAATTCTGCTTCATCCGGGTCAGCTGAAGAAAGTTCAAGGTTGTTTCCTGAGCAACAGTTGCTTAGCAATGCCAGTAAACTTTGACCTCCTTCAGAATCATCTTGTATCTGCAATAAAATTGTCTACACAATAAAAGCAGGTGAGCAAATTTTGTAGAATTTTTCACAATTGTATATCTGTCTATATTTTGAAAATGGAAGCATTGCAAAATTTTTATATTAGTTAAAAGTTTAAAAGAATTTCTACATGTATCAAATAACAATCAAGAAAATATTTTGTGTATTTGTTTATAAAACATGGTTATTTAGCCCATAGGCAAACTGTATAGATCTGCTAGCACATCTGTGCTGTCTTATCATGATCTGCACTGTTCATTTATTTCTGACAAAGAACTGAACAGTGTAGATCCTGGTAAGATGGCATGGATGTGCTGGCTGGTCTTGATCTAAACTAGTCACACACATGATAAAAATCATCTATATTGAATGAAGAATTATAAATCTTACATGGTCTTTTATAAATGCCCTCAACATGTTGATAAGAGCAGGCTTCCCTTTAAAGTCGATACTGAAGTATCCTTCTAGCCAGTAGTGCAGCAGATCCACAGTACGCTGCTGCAGACGGGAAATATTTGTTTCTGTAGATCCAGATCTAAAGCAACAAAAAAATTTAAGTTCAACATTTTGTTCAGTGTGGCCACTATGTATGGATAAGTAAACAGTCATTTGATTCTCTTTTTATACATCATATAACCAAGAATGATCTAATGGTAAATATGGGTGAATAGTAGTTTTTCCAATGATCAAAACTACTGTAGAATCATTTAATTTTGCGGAAGAATTTTCGCGCAAAACCCGTAAATATGAAATTCGCTGGGGACGAATTTTCACGCAACTGTATTTTCCTATAAAGAAACACTATTAAATGGTTTTATTTTGCTGGGGTTGAATTTCGCGCTCTTGCCATAGCGCGAAATACGCGAAAATTAAACCAACGCGAAATAAAATGATTTAACAGCTGTAGTCAAGAGAACATGGTAATATCAAATTCTAAATTTTCTGGTTGATAAACGTTATAAATTGACTTCTGTCACATGACTGTCTAGTTATCGATAATGTATTGCACTGGTAGACAATTATGAACAATAAAACAAGTGTAGCACTAATTTATGAGAAAATCCCATGCTGTGTTTTGGATGGGTTGTCATCACAAAGTTTAGCAGATACCATTACTTATGCATTTCCCGGCAAAATTAACATTATATAGTCAAACCTTGAAATAAATCACATAAAAGTGACCAAAAATAGTAAATATGTCATTTTTTCTTAAAATATCAACAACTAAATTATCACTGAAGGCAACTTTTCCAAATTTCAGGAAAGTGAATTATATATGTTTCAAGTACTAACATCACTAAAGCTGCTCTCCAAAGATCTAGTTTAAAAACCAACAACAAAAACAACTTGTTAAACTTCAAAGGGAGGTAGCTTATGAAACATTAAGAACAAGTCGTAATTTGCAGAACATTTGAGTGTTGTTCGAGAAATTAAAATTTAAATCAATGTAAAGATGGCAAAGCAAACTTTCACCACAAGCAAGTCATTTTATAAATGTAAATAAATTAGCTTATTTCTTTATCAGTCGTATTTAATCTCAGGCATACGTTTCAGCCATTGGCCTTTTTCAAGAAAAATTTACATTTTTTACTGCACAATAATTATATTTTTTTGAATTTGCCATCAAGAAAACAAACCAAATTTCACTAAATATGTACCAAGCCTTTTTTTCTCTTTTATAAAATACAACTTTGAAAACATATTAAAATCAATCGAAATGCTGTATATGGTTAATTCTTGAAGAAGACATGGGGCCAAAACATCAAATTAAATAAGAGTGATGAAGAAATGTGTTTCTTTGTTACACTTTCCCATAAATACAACGCATTATAATTAAATTATTTCAAGTGTATAACATATATTTGTACCTAGAATCCCAAAATTATTGGTAAAAAGTAACGGTAAAGTAAATAAACTGCCTGTGTATTTTACACGCTATAAGTAATTATAGCAGAAAAAGGTTGAAAGAAAACCATAAACCAATAAGAAAGTTGCAAAATTGAAGCCTTTTCATTCAACTTTAAGACAGCTGCAGCAAAAAGCGCAATGATATGGAACGGTAAGCAAAAATCGTATTGTTCAGATGTCTCAGTAATAAAGAACTAACCAATGAATGTAAATGCAGTCCTTATAATTATATGCATAATTTAGGAAAAACCAGAAAATGATAAAAGCGTTTGAAATCAAGGCAATGAATGAATAGCTGTTTGATAGAAAAGTGGCTCATCTGTTGACATTGAGGGCTGAGTGCAAAACTATTCTACCTGCTTCAAAAGTCTTCATAGGATAGAACAGTTTTGTACTCATTTTATCCTATTACATATTTTTATTCACTCAGAGTTATTTACGGTAAATTCTTCTTGAATGAAAAGGCCAACACAATTTAAAACTAAATTCTGATTATTACTGAAATCTTGTGATGCCGAATAAGAAAGTACTAGAACAAAAACATGCAAGAAAATACAGGTACTGTTTGTTTCTCATGAACATGTCTAAAACTCATCAATGTGCGTTCTGATTATATAACTTGAAGCTGACTTAACACTAAGGAAAGTTTTCTTCTTAATAATTCTACAGATATACCAATATATTTGTGATGTACTAGAGCAGATCCAGAATTCTGTTTTAAAGGGGGGTAGAGGTAATGGCAGGTGTGCTTTCCACAGAAACAGGAGATGCAGGCATTTATTTAGAGGAATCTTTCTGACACAGAGACTTAAAATTAGCATTCTCTTCTCTTTTCTTGGTTTTTATATGCTCACATTAATGCTAAATTAGATAAGGACCATGTTCCCACATTCTAAAAGTTTGTTTTTTCTTTAACTCTTTAAACCTTTAAAACATTTAAACAGGTTTTATCACATGGGCAAGCAGTGCAGATCCTGATCAGACAGCACAGATAAATCCCATATAATATTATATGGAATAAAGGGTTCAACATGGTTCAGCCCCACTCCCCCATCTCCCTTCTGGATCTGCCTACCATGTTTAAGCTAAATGAACAGAATAGAATAGATGAATGAGATAAAACAAAGCAAAGCTTTTAGTCTATAAGCCTTACCTCTTCTTTAACTTAATGGTAAGCACTCTGTTTGCATAAGTAGGAAAGTTCATAATGTTTATGTAGTTACATTGAAATGAAATTAACTGTGGTATCATTTTGTTCCGCTTGGATTTATTGTTCACATATTTCTCACAAGGGCATGAGCATGTAAGTAAAATCTTACTGAAAGAAATCATTTTGGGACACATCACAAATTTGCTCCTGCGAAATTAACTGATTCCACAGAATTGCTTAGTGAAAGGATTAAACAAACACAAAAAATTTCACATACTGCCCTAATTGTGCATTTAATTAGAAGTGAATTTATTGCAGTTAACTGCTGCAAAGAATAAATTCTAATAAAAAAAGATTTTGTCAAAATTCAGAAATTCATTTCATTTTTTGGGTAAAGTGGCTGCAACGTTCAGAAGCTAAAGAGCTCTCATGTATGTATTTCCACTACCAAAATGTGCATACAACCAAAATAAGAACCGTGTAATCAGTGAAAACATGGGCTGAAGGTTATAAAACTGAGTTTGGAAACCAGTCTCAAATCTCAAGGATCTGATTGGCTGAAATGGCGATCAGTCGCCATTTCAGCCAATCAGATCCTTGAGATTTGAGACTGGTTTCCATGCTCAGTTTTATGACCTTGGGCACAGGTCAGCTTGCACATCTCTTCAGTCTGATCCAGATCTACACTGTCTGATTTTAGATTTAATACTGATTTCGATTTTAGTCAGATTTTGGCTTGCAGCCAAAACATCAAACATGTGACGCTGTGATTGATATTTTTGTTGAGAAGTAGCCAGAAAGTTTAACTGACAGAACGCTGTTCATAGTTAATCACACCGTCAGATTGCTTCACTTAAAGCAACATCTTTTGTTATTTAATCAGTGGTGTATGTATCATTCAAATCTTTATAAAGCATCATTTTCAGTTCGGCAAAAATTTGATTGATAGCAACACCTTGTTTGGAAGTGGAACGCTGCGTCTTCTGATTGGTGCGGCACTTCTAACAGTTGTCGCATGACAAAAAAATTGATTGGCGTCTTTTGAAGTGTTGCAGTGCAACACATATTTACGAAGGTCCCTCACTGTGTCAAAATCAAATTGAAATCGAAATCTGTAGTATATGGTTATTTCTGCCAAGGTCGAACAGTGTAGATCCACATTTGACTGTACAAATGTGAGGCTGATCTGGATCTGAACTGTTCACTTTTAAATTTATTTGTTCATTTCTGACCAAAAATCAGACAGTGTAGATCCTGGTCTGACTGAACAAATGATGACGAGCTGGATCTACACTTGTCGCACTTTGGGTATAAGCCAAACACCATGGGCGATATAAGCTGTATCCCACGAAGTGAAAGGACGATTGTTTGATGATCCTTTCACCAACAAAACAAGAGAAATGAAAACATCTATATTTATGGGGAAACTAGATCAGAAATAGATTTATTCTTTTAAAGAAACATCAGTTTTGGTAGGTAGTCCCTTAGAAGTCTGAGAGTGAAATGCCTAGCTTAATGTTGAAGCATGAAAAATTCACTAATGATGATACTATAATATAACCCTTTTCTCTATGGGATATGGCTTTTATCCCATGGGTAACCAGTGTAGATCCAGATCAGCCTGTACATCGGCATAAGATTCTTTAGGTTATTTCTCACCAAGAAGCAACCAGTGTAGATCCGGATCAGACTGCATGGATGAATAGGCTGATCAGGCAACACTGGTCACACAAGGGGATAAAAACATTATCACTTGGAATTAAGAGTTAAATTTCTTGTTTGTCAGCTACTGATCTATATGTTTTATTACTTGACTTAATATTTGTAATTTTAAGTTTTCAAAAGAAAGTAAAAAACAGTCAAATTATATGAAAGCTATGTAAAAGCTTGAAAGGGTATGTATGCAAAGCAAAGAAAATTCTTGTTTATATATTTCTATATATGAAGTAAAAATAAATCAAACGGTAAAGCAAACTTTGTGTTGAATACTGTCTCAAATTCAGCGCTGTGCTGGTAAATTAACTCTCAAGCTAAAAATTAACTATAATGCATAAATTCATCAGTGATAACTCTGTAAATTTTCACTCTTTAATTCAAATTTTTGGACTTGTGTTATTTTTTAAGAATAAATAGAGAATTAATAGAAACTAAGGCACATTCACTGGACACATGAAACATTCAGAATATAAAGATGGGTGTGCCTTAGTTCATATTAATTCTGTATTTATTCCTGAAAAAGACACAAGTCCTAAAATTTAAATTAAAAAGTGGAAATTTACACAGAATTAAATAAAAGTTAACTTTTCCAACACAAACAGGTGAACTGGTCATTAGTAAATGAAAGATGGCATTATGACTTACTTTGCTGCAGAGGCATATTTGTTGATGAGGAACGTCATGACGTCTGTTGCTGTGGCGAAGTAGCGGTAACAAAACAAAAACTGATGAATATAACCATCACTCAGAGCCGTCCTGAAATAAATTTGTCAAAAAATAAAAATTAAGCACAGGGAATTTCGGTAAAAAAGCATTTAGAGCTGTCCTGGAATACATCTGTTAACCATTTCTGTTTGTTTCTGTTTCATGTTTGTCATATGGGCAAATAGTGTAGATCCAGATCAGCACGCATATCTGTGTCATCTGATCAGGATCTGCACTGTTTGAGTTTAGATTTATAAGGTTATTTCTGACAAAAAAGTGAACACTGTAGATCCTGATCAGAAGGCACAGATGGGCCAGCTGATCTGGTTATACACTGTTCGCCAATGCAATAAAATGTGTATATATGCAGTGAAGGGTTCAAGAATAAAAATTTAGTGCTGAAAATGTCTTTTTTCATAGGCATGAAATTTTGTTGTTGTGGTAAAATGGCATTTAGTTCTGTCTTGGAATATGTGTCAAAGAAATAAAGTTTAGTATTATAAATGCATTTATGGGCATGAAATTTCACCTATTGTCATTTTGTCGTCCAACAGCATTTTGGTGTGTTTTTTATTCTTAGCGGTTTTAAATTCCTAACACATATTTTGCTCATCGAGGAGTTTTTCATTTCTGTTGATTGAAATCCACAAAAGTCAGTGACCTGCAAATATTAATAAATTAGCAGCTTTTTCTACAGCAAAAGTCAGTTTATTATTTGATATAATAAAACCAAAACTGAACATACGATGCAAACAAGTACGCCATGAGGCCTTCTGGGGTTCCTGCATGTAGTGCCTGGATTTCTAATCCACTCTGTGGCTCCCTCAATGTTTGAAACTGCAGTAGGGGATTGTCTGGCCTTGGCTGTAGATGTAGAGGCTCGTCAGCGGCACACACAGCAATAGAGTACAGGTAACTCGTATCTATACCCTCAAGTTCTGCCAGCAACATCTGTAATACAAAAATATAAGTCTCTTGTTATTTAAACAAATTACACTGAATAAAAATAATTGTCACACAAAACCCATGTTACTGTAGAGCAGACTAAAACATATTTTGTTGAACGAGTTATAAATTGGGCTATGATATATCACAACAAATTTTTCACTTCATTAATAAATCACGGGAATATTCCTTGTTCTCTAGCATTTAATGAACCTTTTACTCCACGGGATCTGGCTGTCATCGCACGGCAGACTGTGTAGATCCAGATCTGCCGGCACATCCATGCCATCTGATCAAGATCTACACTGCTTTTAGACTCGAGCATGAGCAGTAAGTCTAGATCCAGACCAGCCTGCACATGGCTTTAGAATTCACTATGTGATTTTTTAGCAAGAGGCAACCAGTCTCGATCCAGATCTGATAAACTCAAAATAATGACTACCTGAAGATGAGTTTTACAGAGCTCAATGAAGACAATCCTACGTGTCATCTCCGTGATATCCTTGGCGACCTGTAACAGCTGACTCTTCTCTGCTGAAAACACAAAACCATGTCAACCTGAATTTTAGAATTATATCTTGCCTCCATATGTACATGTACACCTTTATGGCATGGGGGAACAGTGTAGATCCAGAAAAGCATGCGCATCCGTGCCGTCTGGTAGGATCTGCACTGTTTGCATTTTTATTTATTGGGTCATTTCTGACCAAAAAGTGAAGAGTGCAGATCCTGATCAGACAACATGATGTGCTGTCTGATCTGGCTCTTCATTGGTCAAACACACATAAAAAGGCGTATATATGGAGGAATGGGTTATGCTCAATATATTGGAATGGAACAGCTTTTTTTCTATCATGATAACAGTAAACTATATAGATATATGCATGGAATTCCATTTGATCCTAGAAACAGGGTTTTTACCCTTGAAATTCCAAATTATGCACATTTTGAACCTTGAGAATTTCATTATGATATATAAGGTAGATTTGTTTTCATCCTCAAAACATGGCACTTTTGCATCAGTTTGACCCTTGAACATGTTGAATTTCAGGTGTAAATCCCTAATATGGCTAAACTGTTGAAACAATGGCTTAAACACATCCTGAATGCCTTAAAGACATATACATGACTTGTGTACCTAAATTTAACTACTGTGGTATCATTTATTTTTGCAAGGATGATATTTCGGGCACAATACAAAAATAACATTTAAGTGCAGACATTAATTGGCCGACATATATTATTCTCCTAAGACTATTGTTGAACAAAGCTAAATTGGTGATGTTTACATTATTAATAGAATGTAAACATTGACTAAGGCAAATTTGTTTGTTAAAGGTACTATTGTGCCTGCTCAAACCACATCGCCTTGATAGTGCAGTGGCTAACACGTACAGCTTTATTGGCTTAACTTTTTTCGATACGTGTTTGATTCATGCTGACGCACAACTAAGTTTCTTTAAGTTTTTGCTGTTATTTCAAAGTATTGTGTATATTTTTATCGCAGAAATAATTATTGTGTAAAAAGTAAAAAATAAAGATGTTTCGAACCTACAACATCTAGCAAGGCTGCTACCTTTGCATTTAAAAGTATTTTATTGACTGTGTCTTATACCACTTGGCTAATGGGAAAAGTGTTGGGAGTTTTATGCTTTGTATTAAACAACCATTAAAATATAAATCCATTGTTTATATGTAACACCAATGAAAACATTGCCAAATTATCTTTGTCCAATAATAGATATTCAAATGTTTAATTTTGCTGAAATACGTGAAAATTAAACAATCACAAAGTGTATGTATAATTATTCCACAGTATATAATGACCTTTAGCAGCTTTATCATTCTTGGAGACTTCCGACATATTTTTGGTGGAGTCAGTGAGACTCTTGTAGAACTTTTGAGTCCTCCTTCGCGATCGTTTCTCCATCTTTATCTCCTGACTGAGACCCGACAACCTGGTCAGCAGTAACTTAGTGTTCTGCTCATCCTGTACATAGAAGAGATATGTGTGACTGACCTCATCATAGAATCTTTCTATAGTAAAAATTTTACAGGCAGATAATCAAAAATCAGTGATAAATTGTAACCGTTTACTTCATTTGATAAACTTTATTGAATGGGCGAACAGTGTTGATCCAGATCAGCCAGAACATCCTGATCTAATAACAAAATGTAAGATTTGAAGACAGCCCGCAAACACTATATATAAGCTTTAGTGATTTTCCCCTATAACTATTTAAGTCAAAACAGGAAGCATGATTCACAATACTATCGGTAAGGGTAGCAAAATGATTTAAACATGTCATTACAGTGGCAATGAGTGAAATACCACATTAAACACATATATCTTCAGTAAAATATGTTGCATGCAGGGTATCAGCACTTTCCATGGTTTTTAACACTGTGCATACATAAAAACAATATACAATTTTACGTTCAGAATGCTAAGACAATTACGGCAATCATAACATACTTTTGCGATTTTGTAGGCGACAATCTGATTAATTATGAAGGTTATTGATAAAAGCACGTTTTCAGGAGATGATTTAAATCAGATTGCTTATAAGGGTAAACATGTGATAATACTACATTCTATTTGAAATACATTCAAGTGCAAACTTACAATATCTTGCATAAATCTCTCCATCTCCTGTGACATACACAGCTGTATCATGGCCCAGTGGTAGACCACATGACCTCTCTTCTCCACAGTGACACCCTCACCTTCCTTAATCAGGTCAGACTGACTACTGCTGTGGGATGACACACTCATTTCTCTTGTCAACCCAGTGACCTTGTCACTTGACCTTAGCAACCCAGTGACCTTGTCAGCTGATCGATGTGGACTAGACATGCCGTTCATAATTGGATTCATCGGACTGGCATTGGACGGCAAGTTCATAGCGCTGGAATGCTGTTTCATTGAAATCACTGGTTCAGAATCACTAGACACACTGAGAAGAGGAATGGACGGTTTACTGTGTGTGGTTTGTTGGTTGGCTACCAACCCATCACCTGACTCTTTACTAGTATGTGGCAAGTTAATAGATCTTAAATCATTGGAAGCCTGGTTAATGTTACTAGCAGAACTAGCTATAGGTGGTTTATTTGTCACTATCCCTGAATTCTGCTGAGCATTTTCTCCAAGTAAATTGCTACTTGATGAACTTTTCATTTTATCCAACTCATGTTTGGTTTTAATTCTCCGTCTTTTTCCGTAAGTTTCAGTGTCTGTGGAGTCAGAAGTGTCTACATGTCTATTTTCCTGACTTCCAGCTAGTGACCTCTGGTGACCTTTGTGTTCCTGAGAGGGAGATAATGCTGGTTGAAGTCTATCACGAGTTGTCTTCCTTGACCCATCATTGGTTTCTGATAAACTTGATGAGTCATCCTCCTGGTTTCCAGCAGGTCTGTGCTGTCTGTGATCTGGTACCCGACTCTGGCCAGATGTGTTCCTAGATCAAAGACAAAAGCTTATTAGGTTGCAAACTAATTCATTACCATCTAGAGGTGGAAGTAAATGGTAAAGCAACTAGTTTTAAAGGTAGTTCTTCAGATTTCCGTATGCTATCACACTTTCAGAAAAAAACAATTTAAAAGTTGTTGTCGCCAGACACATTATAAATAGTTTTGGTTGGTCAATTTCTTAAACTAAATGCAGTTAAACCTTTACTTCATATTAAGTTTTATAGTATGTGCGAATAGTGTAGATCCAGACCAGCCGGCACATTTGCACTTTCTGATCTTGATCTACACTGTTCCCTTTCTGGTCAGAAATAACCTAATGAATCTAAAAGTGAACAGTTTAGATCCAGATCAAACGTATGTGCCGATTATAGTCTTTTTATCAATGTGCTCTTAATACAGGGTTTTACTGAATCACATATAAAGTACCTGGTTCCTGGAGTTCCAGAAGGAGGCCGGTTGCTGTTAACAGCAGCGTAGAGATTCTTCAACAGCTCATCGTGCCAGTAGAGGTCGCTGTACTTTTCACTGATGGCACTCTTAAACGTCTCCCACTTGAGCATGCCCAGAGAGGATATGTACTCCGCTACAATATAAAACATGATTATCATGAGCAAAAAATATGCCAAAAGGGCAAATGTACCAACAACCAAGAGTTTAACACTTTACTCAATATATAATGGTTTTATCGCATGTGCGAAAAATGTTGATCCAGATCAGAAGCCACATCTGCGCTCATCAGGATCTAAACTGTTTGCTCTTAGTATTTTTAGGCTATTTCTGACCTAGAAGAGACCAGAAAAGATCACTATCATATTGCACAAATGTACCAGCTGACCTGGATCTAAACTGGATGCACATGCACTAAATCCCTTATAAATGGTGGAAAGGGTTAACATTGCATATAAGATATATTTCTTATTTCTACCTTACAAGCAAATATAAAATGCCTTATATCCATTTGCGACCAGTATAGATCCAGATTTGATGGCACATCCATGCAGTCTGAACTGGATTAACTATTTGCTTCTTGGTGAATAATAAACTAAAGAATGTTGAAGAAAGTTTGTCATGCTGACCTTTTTATAAACTATAGCTATGATAATGATTTGGGGCACATCATGGTAAATTATCATCAGAAAATTGATTTCAATTCTTGCAATAACACCATCAAGTTGAGCAGATAACATTGCTTATTAATGCATTTTGGAGTAAGTATAATATTACATATTCAAAATATGTAACAAAATTATAAATTTGTCATAGGTGATTAATGGTAATCATAAGTAAGTTCTTTCCAAATATTGTAGTAAGTAAAATATCAAATGATATCCCCCAATACACCATAAAAATAATAGGTACATACCCATAGCTAAATCCTCTACACCATTTTCCATGTAACCATCAAAGGCAAACTCTTCCCTGAGGAGGTGAACAATTTTACCCAGAATTCCCTGCTGCTTCCCATTGACGTTACTGTTCAGCAGCCTGTCCATAAGGCTTGCGTCGGAGCCAGGTGGCAAGTTTCTAAACACTCCATGATTCATTCCCCCAATCCCGCTATCGTGAGTTGACGGGGATGGGGAAGAGGTGCTGGAGTTAAGATTGTGTCTATGCATATCCTCAGGTGAACGGAAATGTGGGGCACCATTTTGCCGCGACAATCCAGTCAGGTGAGCATTACGGTAGGAATTGGGATTTAACATGGAATCGTCATACACAAATCCAGCTGTAAGTTTGTTAGAAAATGAAAGACTAGAGTATGAACCATGTTTGTGGAATTTTTCATTATCTGAATAAAACTGAGATTCGCCCCGATCAAGTGCATGATCGGATTTCCACTTGTGTAAATTACTAGCTTCTCTAGGAATATTTAACAGGTGAGATGGCGAGGGACGACCTAGATTTTTGGCACGAAGGTTTGCAGTTTTTTGCACAAGATCTTTAGCGGTTCTCCCATGAGCACCCTTGCTCCTTGACCCCGAAGGGTCAGATATTGCACTTTGATTACTCAAGTCACTTTGGTTGTGGTACATTTTAGGGGACATATCCGGACTACTTATATCTTTCATCATAGAGCCTGATCCAGTTGGTGAGGTAAAATCTCTAACACTGTGCACACTTCCACTGTTACTATGGACACTCTGAGGTCGTAGCGGAACTACATTCACTGGTACCAGTTGTAAATATCCAGTCACTGGATCCTGCTGAAACTGGAATTGCGGAAGACCTGAATACACAGCACCTCCGTACTGCAGCCCTGGTAAAGTCATTGTTTGTCCTAGAAGCTGTGAATGATACTGAGAAGGTATATTCAAATTTGGTAAACTTTGACCTTGACCTAAACCTGCTTGAGCAGACGTCACTGTCATGTCAAGTTCACCAGTATTTTTAGGCTGGTTCTCAGTTTTACTAGTTGAATCATCCTTGTGAAGATGAGTCTGCAGGTAGCCAGCTATAGCTGAGGCCAGAGAGTGGGTATCTGGTAAATTGCCTTGTTTTTGTATTTCTTTCAATAATGCATCTAATGCACCGCCGGAGCTCTTGCGGCGACCTGATCGTTCACCACTTCTAGAGCCTGATTTCTTTGGTGTTGGGGGTAAGGATTTCTTGCTAGGTGTGGAACTTTTACTTGTTGTTTCTTCTTTAGTAACTTCCTTGTCTTCATTTTCTATTTCTTTAGCTAAAGAAGGTTGCTGTTTATGTTTCATTAAGTTTTTCTTCAGTTCTTTTAGTTTTTTCACAACTTCCTTTTCCTTATCTGCATTGGGGTCAACCTCAGGGCTGACTTTTTTCTGTGAAGTTTGTGCAGATGGCTTAAAAGGTTTTTCTTTCTCTTTAGCACTTGCTGATTTTTCCTCCTGAATATTAGTGGGCTTTTCACTGGCAGGTGTCTGCTGCAATATAATTGGTTTAAAGTGTGTGGCTGGTGAGGAGAAAGCACTTGGTATTCTAGGTTCAGGAATGGTGTTTTCCTTGTTTGGACTAGGCTTTTTAGGCACTGGACAGAAAGCCCCACCTCCAGGAGCCCCGCCCATGGGGGCTGGTTTGACAGGTTGGAAGGAGGAGCCACCTGCTGGTTTGAATGCTGAAGGAGGACTCTTTTTCTGAGATGTCTCTGCCTTTGTTGCAACTTCTTTTAGTTTTTGTTCCTCTTTCTCACTCTGAAATTTAAAATATGTGATAATATACTGAAAAGAAAAAGGGTCGGATGCAACATTTCCACAAAGGGGGTTGGTTTGGAACAGTTCTGATACTTACATGATAACTTTCTGGCCAAACTCCCACTGAAAAATAAATTACTATTGCTTCCCAAAATGGGGTTTGAGCAAACCCACACTGTTATATAATATTTTACCAAAAAATGATGTAACTTTTGTGATAATAACTAGGAAAGTAAAGTTCATTTATTTCTTGCTCCTACATTACAGAACGACAGTTTTAAAAATTTAAGTCCAAGTTTCATATGTTTTTTTAATAACAAACTTTAAGGAACCGTACTTGTCCTACTTCAGAATTTTTTATGCAGAAAGATTTTGAAATGGGCTTCTTGTTTCTTGGCTGTTGGAGCATGATCCCTACCTACACAACTGCCTAAAGTTTAGACCAGTGCGCATATTAGTCACTTCAATCGAGATATGAAACTTGTCTCCAGGCTCAGTTTTATTACCATTTAGCATCATGTTCACTTTCAGTTTTGTAACTGCTGTATAATATTTTCAGTGCTTCAAAATTTACAGCTTATTCTAAAGCACCATCTGTGATATAATTATTTTTCACAGAAGGAGATCTAACAAAAATTGAAATCGGGCTCTGCACTCAAATCACACAAAATTACTGCTTTTTCACAAACATAGCCAGGTTACATGGTCGATTTTGCCACTTATTGTCCCACTTAGACCCCCGATATTCATAACTTTGCTAGCGTTGTCTGTGAACTGACTTAAACCATATAATATGTACACAAAATGGTTGCATTGTAAAGGTGTTGGGATATTAATAATTCATACATACCATGGCAGTAAAGGCTTCAGAGTAGAGTTTGGCACACACACTGTCAGAACTTGCTCCATTACTGTGCTCAATACAGATCTGCAATATGATACCGGTAATCAGTTTTTATACATATTTAACAAGATTCAACAAGAAACAGTTAAACTTGTTTATACTCTTTTTAACAATTTACTCTATTATACAGGTTTTATCACAAGTGTGACAAGTGTAGATGAAATTCAGCCAGCACATCAGTGCAATCTTATTTTGATCTACAATGGTCGCCTCTTGGTCAGTAAAAACCCAAAAAGTCTAAAAGCTAACAGTGTAGATCCAGATCAGATGGCATTGATGTGGTGCCTGATCTGGATCTACACTGTTCACCAATGTGATAATGACCCATTTCAAAGATCCATTCATACAATATTGGCATTTTAACACATTGACAGTAACTGATAAAATGTAGGAATCATGCATGATCAAAAACCAAAATAAATGCAAATGATGACAAAAAACCTGGTGTGTTTAAAACTTCTAAAGCTGGCCTTCTGACTTGTTTTTCAAGGGATTGAGATAAGATTGTCAAGTTTTGAAGTGAATATTCAGCATTTGTAAGGTCTAATCTTCCTCAAGATAAGATTTATTTTTCTTCAAAGATAGGGTTAAGTATTTCCAACTCATTAAATTTGGTATGATAACACCCATAGTATTTCTAAATAGCATTCTTGCATATAAGGGCCCAAGAACATAAAACTAAAATTGGAGACCAGTTTAAAATCTAATGCATCTGATTGGCTGAAATGGTAACCAGATGCTCGAGATTTGAGACCTGTCTCTAAAATCAGTTTTATTATCTTGGGCCCTGGTTGGTTTTTCCTAAATTTCATTGGTACTTGAATAACCCTCTCCTCCATAGACACAACTTTATTGCAAGGGTGAACAGTTTAGATCCAGATCAGCCGGCACATCTGTGCCGTCTCATCAGGATCTAAACTGTTCACTTTTTGATTTGTTAGATTATCTGACCAAAATGTGACCATTGCAGATCATGATCAAACAGCATGGATCTACACTGGTCGCACATGCATAAAAAGGCGTATATATGGAGGAAAGGGATAAGGCATCTCACACCCTGAGTTTGACAAGTTCCTTGCTGAGGCACATAAGCATGTCACATGTTGTGACATATAGGCACAACATGCTGTGAAGAACAAGCGTAAGACAAATGCTGCGACTTAGCTCAAGTCAATTGTGCTGTGAACAAGTCAACTGTGCTGTGATGTATAAGCAAAAGTCATGTGCTGTGATGTATAAATTTAATGGCAAACTGTATGCTCTGTGAAGTTACTGCCAAAACACAGTTTTCCAAGCACTGGAATTTCCCATCCAATCTGAGAATACATGAGAGATTTTTTATTTCTTATGTTATGCAAGAAAATTATTTCATGTATTTTCATTTTGGATGGGCTAATTCACACTAAAGAAAATGTTTTTGGGAATAGCTTGGCAAAGCTACATTACAGCCCAAAACAGTTCCTGCAGGAAGATTTTCCTATCAGAACCTTACACCACGGAAAGATACATATACTCCTCAATCAACTACTGTATGCATTTTGCTTTTAAGTTTTTTACTGCCAAATCACCTTTGCAATATCAACAAGTTCAGGTCGCTTGGCAGGGTTGCCGTCAGCAAGAAATTGCAGAAGGTCCTTCAGATCCTGACTCACGCTCATCGCCGACACCGACGAGTACTTCTTTCCTGCTGCACATCTCAGAGTTACACTCAGTCCAAACAAACATGTCTGAAAAATTAACAAATATAAATGGTACTGTATAAATACTTATTTTGGCGGGGGTTTTATTTTTGGCTATATTGGCGGTCAGGGTCAGTTGCGCCATTATAAAACACCGCCAATATAAATCACCGTCAATTAATAACACCGCCATTTTAATATCTGGAAGGTAGACTGCTATGATACACAAGCGCATATTATGTCGCAGTTTTCTCAGTTTGATACATAATTAATATAATAGGAATAAGGCACAAATCAAACAAAGCAATCTCTTATTAGGTTGCTGTGATAATGTTTTCACACTGGAATTATAATAATGAGGTGTTGAATATTGAATGTAAATATTTTATTTTGACGATTTGTGTTAACACCAATTTTAGACCTGCGATTTTTTCATCAAGGGTTTTATTTTGGCGGTCTGGTTTGTTTGGGCCAATTTATAACCCCGCCAATATAAAACACTTCTAAATACGCCAAAATTGACACCGCCAATATTAAGCGCTGTACAGTAATTAATTATGACATTCTCCTTACTATAAAGTTAGGGAATAAAATTCTGCACATTGTCAATTCAACCAGTCCATATTTACCCTAGAAAACAATGAAATTACAATGAACAATGAATTTATAAAAATGTTGATATTTATAAGAAAAGACCAAATTCCATGAAGAAGTCACAGTCTGTTTTGCTGAGATTTTGCTTTGTCACAGTCTGTTTTGCTGAGATTTTGCTTATTCAAATTCCATTAATTACATCCCCACTAGTTAATCCATGAAAACCATAAAATCATTTTAAATGAAAGTGTTGAAAGTATCTATAGTTCTGGAAAAAGGCCAAGGCCCCTACTAATATCATCAAATTAATAAAACGTGACAAAGAAATGTGCTTTAAATACAGTATTACTCTGCCCTATAACTGACCTTTTCTGAGAGTTCTCCTTTCTTCTGCAGTTCTGGGGCCATAAAGATTACCTCCAGAGGTTTCTCTTCTGGAATTGCCTTAAAAGACAGGTTGCCAGACTCTCGGATAACCAGTGTGTCAGGTGACAGGTAGGCAGCTATAACAGACAAAACTCAATTGCAATAAATGCTTCTGTACATACACATCAGGAGAGAAAATTATCAGATATAAAATGCACTGCCCTTAACCAAAATTGCCCCTTACTCCATATGTATGTGTTGTATCGCATGTGTAAACAGCATCAATCCAAATCCGCTGGCACATCCATGCCATCTGATCAGGATCTACACTATTTGCTTCTTGTTCAGAAATAACCTAATGAATAAAAAACAAACAGTGCAGATTCTGATCAGAAGGCACAGATGTGTCATATGATCTGGATCTACAATGTTTGGCTATGCCATAAGACAGTTATATGTTATAAATGGTTAATAACAAGTTAACAAATACTTTGTTAGAAATAGTGTGACAATTCCATGATTTAAGCATCCTTGATGATGGAAAAAGGGAATCCTTCCAAGTGATTAATGGGGCAGGTCATGGGAAAAGGTGTCTACAGTCACATTTGTTTATATTTTAGTTCCGACTTTATTTGGAAAAAAACTTAAAATTATTATTTTCCCATACCTAAAAAGTGATTTTGTTACATATTTTAACAATATTAATCATATCAGTTATACTGTAGAATGTATAATAAGGAATGTTTTCTGCTAAAATTTATGATGTCAGTCCAAGGATTGATGTCAACTGTCTAAAGACAGCGCTTTTCCCGCAACAAACGCCAAATGGTGTCAGGCAAGGCTGCGTTCTTGTGCCTGCTCCTTTCATTAACCCTTTCCTCCATAGACACACATTTCTTGCATGGGTGAACAGTTTAGATCCAGATCAGCCTGTGCATCTGTGCTGTCTGATCAGGATCTAAACTGTTCGCTTTTCTATTTGTTAGATTATATCTGACCAAAATCCGACCAGTGCAGATCCTGATCAGAAGGCACGGATGTGCCGGCTGATCTGGATCTACACTGGTCGCACATGTGTAAAAATGTGTAATTATGGAGGAATGGGTTAAATTTCGATGTTCTCCAATATGGGGACAGACACCTTTAGCATCCATGATGATGGCATACAAGTAAAATACTGAAAGGACGGCAAGCTTTTAAACTCAAGATGATTACAAGCTGTCACAAGATTGAAGGAGACATGGTTCCCACTTTCTTTGTAACCAAAACATCAAAAGCCAAATCACATAGGCCTAGATGTTTTGCTTGCAATTTTCCAAATATAACAAATGAAATAGCTTTAAAGATATAAATATAATAGATGAATCTGGTATTTAAAAGTATGAATCCCACTGTTGACTTACGCAGATGTTTCTTTTTCCTCTGTAAAGCAGCAGTGCCTTCCTTACACAGGGCCCATAACTCTGCCTCTGTCAAACTTCTCTCCAAAGCATCGAGAATATCGGAGATTGTTAGACCCTGTAAAACAGAGAGTAACAGCTGTTAAACAGACTGTATAAACAATTGTTAGACCCTCTTAAATGTTAGAACTTTTAAAAAAGAGAGTAACAGCTGATTGACCTTGTTAAAACAGACTGTATATAATTATTAGACCCAAGACTCTTAGACCCTGTAAACATGTTGGACCCTGTAAAAAAGGAGTCTTAGACTGTATATTGATAATTCATTTGTCACTGTTTGCCTATGACCACAACAAGAAATGTTAGATGATTTAATTAATTAACAAGATGATTTCTTTAGGATACAGCTGAACTAAAGCACTGAACATTCTTCTTTCACAATTTAACCCTTACTCCAAAGGATAAGCTTATTATCCATGAGTGAACTGTGTTAATCCAGTGCCCAAGGTTATAAAACTGAGCATGGAAACCAGTCTCAAATCTCAAGCATCTGATTGGCTGAAATGGCGACCTATCAGATGCTTGAGATTTGAGACTGGTTTCCAATCTCAGCTTTATAACCTTCAACCCAGATCAAACAGCGCCTCTATGCTGTCTGATCAGGATCTGCACTGTTGGCTTTTTATATTCATTAGGTAATTTCTGACCAAAAGGCAAATCAGGTTAGATCTAGGTCAGACGTTATAGATGTGCCAGCTAACCTGGATTAGCACTGGTCGAACATGCTTTAAAACCCGTGTATATGGAGTAAAGAGTTAAGAGACTTTCAAAACTACAACCCAGGGTCTGCTTTAACATCTCATAGTCATTGTGAAGTTTGTTCAATAAATTGTGTGAAAAAAAACACGGCTTAATTTTCCTCAATATTGTATCAAATAAGAATAAAACATTTGCTAATTAAATTAAATTATTTTTTCTGTTGTGTTTTATACCGTTGCTAGTAACAAATGGACAGGGAGTAACCAAACAAGATTTTTTATTTAATTTTCCTTGCTGTACTTTGTTGAAATAAACCCCCAAAGTTCTCTATGGAAAATAACATTATTTAGTGTTGCAAAACCTTTTCTATACAGGATATTTATCTAACAATCTTGAACAGAAATATATATTGCAGTTATAATTAAGAAAGGTAGCATGTCCTCAAGATTGGCAACTTTTCAGATCTAGGAAAAATGATCTGTACGGCCAAATGCAGTAAAATATCATGGCATCTTCAATATATAGTAAAAAAATCCATCATGTTGGAATAATAAAGTTGGTGGGCCAGACTTTGTTTAGAAAATCTGAGTACCACATGATATAATAACTATTTACTCCTTATATACAGATTTCATCACATATGTGACCAGTGTAGATCCAGATCACCTGGCACATCTGTTCATATTACCATTCATTATTTAGTGAAATATGTATGTGAAATATTTTTATAGTTTATTGGTAAATAAAACTTATAATAAGTTTTGCTCACCAAAGTTTTTCACAAGCAGGTAAACATACAATGTTCTGAACATGTGATTAAAATTAAATTGCAAACCTGTTTTAGTAAACCCCTTTAAAATACCGTGAATGCATCGTTTTCGTGGGCATAAAATTTCATTGTTGTAAGTTAAATGGCATTTCATGGGGTTCTTAAATTTGTGGTTTTTCATTTTCCATGGTATGTTTATATACAATATTATGCAATAGAATATTTTGTTGTGGCTTTCGTAGATCAATCTGTCCACGAAATCCACGAAATTAAGTTCCCCATGAAATTTCATGATTTCACAGTAAATTCAAGTAACTCCACATTATTACCTGTTTTCTTTTATTCCTACGTGTCTTTACATTTCCACTTTCTAAAGAACCATGTGTTTTCTCTTTACTATCCAATGTTTCTCCGTTAGACTTTGCAACTTCATTTCCTACACCGGCAGGTTTGTCTTCATGTTTAAGGTATGTTATATTCTGATTACTATCGCGGGTGATATTTTTACTGGAGCTAGATCCACTAGATCCAGTGTTCTTCACCTCTTTAGATTTAGAATCTTTCCTTTCTACTTTTTCTAAATGTGCAATACCGTTGGACAATTTTGGTTTCTTGTCTGTTTTACACTTATCTGAATCGACACGACTCTGATCTGACTCACTCTCACTGAACAGTTCTGACACAATTAATTCCCTTTCCTGAATATTCTTTCCTAGATTTTCATTAACACTATGTTGTTTTATTCCTGTCAAACTTAGATTAATATCCGGTTTCTTCGGCAGTGCAGGTTTTTGTTTATTATTCCCATTCAAATTTTGCACAGTTTCACTATTTTTATTATTTTCTCCGTTATTGCTTGACCTAGAGGATTTTCGTGATTTTCTCTCCATGTTATTTTCTTCACTTAGATGAATGGAGTCATCTTGGGATTCAGCGGTTTCCGTAACAATCACAGTTTCTTGTTCCGAAGGTAAAGACTCGGCTTGAGATATATCATCTGTCAGATCGGGAATATCATCACAAACAGTTGCCTCCCCTTGCTCGGAATATACGTACGAGTCAGCATGAGAAAAATCTTCCGCGGAAATCTCTTGCTCTGTAGCGTAAGTCGCAGTTGCAACACTAGGATCCTCAAAGTTGTCTAAAATACAAAACAATCTGATTGAGATAGAAAAAGCTATAATAATTTTTTATAAACAAAATAAGATTCCTGAAATAATTAATAAATAAGATTTTATTTAAAGAAATATCATCTCTTCCAAAAATCCAAAACACATCACTACAGTTCTAATACCAGTTAAAAACTAGTAAAAAATCTTTACACCTAGCACTTTTAAAAGCAATTTTTATCAAATCATACCTTCTTCCATTATTGTTTAAAGAAAATAAGTAAGCAATTATTTCAGTTATGACAATATTATGTCATTTTGTTCCTTTCTTGATCTGTTTAAGGTCACCGGCAAAAGGCCAGATAATTAAAACCTAAACAAGAAGTTTGACAAATAATTATCGGTAATTCTGTTTCAACTGGAGAACATCCAAAACCAAATATATTTGTGCCAACTACATCTATAACAATAAGCCTGTTATTAGTATAAATGTTTGGTGCAAGTTTTTATTACACACTATTTCAATTTAAGACTGTTTATTTAGCAGTTTAAAACTTATTTATTCAGAAAACATTTTATTAACATTATTTTCTATGCATAGAAAACACTTAATAATGTACGAGTACCATGTTACGGTTTTTTTTAGCACAACAATAATTACAAACACAATACTGAATAAAAATAATTATCATAACGCAGGGTCACATGCAAGATTGCCAAAAACCGGGGCTAAAATCCACATAAAAATTAAATAATGCTGGCCAAAAAGAGGGTTCAAGTGACCGCATGGAACCCCTTTGGATCTGCACATGTAATGCATTATCTAAAACAATATCCACTATATTAGGTGTGCTTGGCGTTTTAACATTGGCAGCCAATTGGTTAGATTTGGTGACACTGGCATGCCAGTGATAACCAGAAGAAACAATCATTGGCTGCGATTTGTACCCTTAGAGTTTAATAATGTCAAAAACGCCATCTGCCAAATCAAGCTGGCATCCTTGAGCCAGGAAATGATTTGAAGCTTTACCAGTCGAAATCAAACTGACAAGACCAGTTCCAAATGACCAAACTGGTAATTAACCCTTTAGATATGGCAAACAGTTTAGATCTTGATCAGATGGCATGAATGTGTCAGCTGATCTAAATCTACAGTTTGCCCATATGAGAAAAGTTGTATCTATGGAGTAAACTTTTAGGTTAGGGTAATTTTAGAATCATGCCTCAATTCAAGATCACAGTACATGCTGAAATCTTTACAACTTAAGATATCTTTATAAAGATGGTAAAATATGAGAGAATGTTTGTTTGATAATCCCCATATATAACCCTTTCCTCCATATATATGCCTATCTGGCATGGGTGAACAGTGTAGATCCAGATCAGCCAGCACATCTGTGCAGGATCTACACTGTTCACTTTTTGATCTGTGCAGGATCTACACTGTTCACTTTTTGATTTATTACGTTATTTCTGACCAAAAAGCAAAAAATGCAGATCCTGATCAGACAGCACAGATGTGACAGCTGATCTGGATCTAGACTGTTTGCTCATGCAATAAAAGGCATATAATAGAGAGGAAAGAGTTAACAAACCATCGCATGTGACTAGCTGAAACTTAAGTTAACCATCCATTGTCAATATCTCAGATTTTTCCTTCCTAGTTGAAATTTTCCAGTACACTGAATATCATTATAACCCTTTATTCCATGGGATATCCGTATATTCCATGTGCCACTTGTGTAGATCCTGATCAGCCTGCACATATATGTAGTCTGATCAAGATCTTCACCGTTTACTTTTTGATGTATGTAAGAGTAGTGATTAGATCTCTATCAGACAGAATATATGTGCAGGCTGATCTAGATCCATGCAGTCTGATCCAGATCTACACTGGTTGCACATGTAATTAAAGATTTATCCATGGGATAATTAGGCACTGACTTAAGAAAGGACCATGTATAAGGTAGTGTAATTTTTTTATCTTTAAATTTCATTATCAGAGTAGATATACTTTGTATTTTAAAACTTTCTAAAACATTTTCTGTCATGAAACAAAATTTACATTTTCATCAGATAAGGGCCCAAGATCATAAAACTAAATTAGTAGATCAGTCGCAAATCTCAAGCATCTGATTGGCTGAAATGGTGACTGGTCTTGAATTTCAGTTAAATTTATGATCTTGCACCGAGGTCCAATTCCCAGCAGTGTGCCTGATTATTTGTGTTGACCCTCCAAACCTTTATGTGCCAAGTACATGTATAATATTATGTAGATTATATGTTTTGTTAGTATTCTTGACTTAACATAGAACATGCAGGGGGTATTTAAAAAGGATTCTGGGTACTCCCTTTCGTGCCCAAGTATATGTTTGCATGATATTTTTTGTTAGTATCCTTCAAGCTTCACATAGAACATGCAGGGCGTATTGAACGGCTTTGGGGTGCTCCCTTTCATGCCTGAGTATATGTTTGCATTAGATGTTGTGTTAGTCTTCTTGATTTCACATGGAACATGCATGGCATACTTAAAAACTGACTCGGGGTATTCCCTGGCGAGGCTACCGTGTAGAGATTACTAGCTATGCCACCTTTCCAGTACAAACTCTCTATCATTGCTGTAACAACGGGAACAACCATATATCATTATTGCCAATTATATACTCATAAAAAAAGAAATCTAAAAACTTTATCCCTCTAAATAACTTTGAGATACATAATTATATCCTTTCCACGACCATAACGTATTAAAACGTGACAAAATTTTGACTTCCCAAAACCCGACCCAGTTTTTTAAACTTATCAAAAAAATCGCTTTTCAAAACCCGACCCTGTTTTTCCGTCGGAAACCCGTCGATTTTTATTTCTTTTTATTAAAAAGTCCTTACTTTGGCTGCTATTTAGAAGAACACGGAATCATCGATCAGTATTTTAACACTATTAGTCCTTTGAACGCATCGCATATTTTCTCTCAAATATCATTTAGTAAGAAATTGTTTATATGTGACTTAGATAATCTGATAAGAAAATTAGTGATTTTAAAAAGTCAAATTTTAAGAAAAAAAAATCTAAGTACAGTGTTGCTGTTTCTTCATCTTTTATTGTCAAAATAAAAAAGTGGCTCCAAAACAGTTATCAATTATGTTAGAAAATACCTATATCTACCTAGTAATTACTTAAAAATGACATTTTTGCAATGACATAAAAATTAATGACTGTTCATTAGGTTAACTGATTTACGGAATTTTCCGTTACAGTCTTCCAGCGATAAACCAAATTTTTCGATTTGGTTTTTCCCATTGCGTAAAAGAGCATTGAGATTCGGGATTTTAACGCACTATTTTTGATATGCATATTCCACCTTTTTTTACAGAAAAAGACCGTAACGTTAGATTACGTGTTTTACAGTTCTTTAATCGGGTTTCTTACCATGTTGAAAATTCCAAATTTCATTAAAAGGTAGTATACCTATTAAATGGACAAAAGCGTATATGTTTTAGTCAAACATACGCTTATCAATGGGCATTAAAAAAAAATTACTCAGATTTACAATATGGGTTTTAAAATCGCAAAAAAAAGCATACGTTTAAATACGTTTCGGGCGTCCTCCAGTAAAACAGGGTCGGGTTTTGAGAAGTCAAAATTTTGTCACGTTTAAATATGTTTCGGGCGTCTGTCCGGAAAACAGGGTCGGGCACGGAAAGGATATAAAATCTGTAGTTTTGCACTTTCCCAGTATAGTGGGATGTTGCTGATTATCCATATATTTACATTCCTATTGATTTCTTCGTTTAAAAAAATTCAGTTCATTTTGCATGAACCGCATGACCCGTAATGACGTCAGTAACGTCATGGCTGTTACTTTTGAAAACTCCCACGTATTACTCCCCCTTTCCACTTAATACTAATTTTTGAAAGCGTTCGACTTAAGTTTATTTAAAGAAAAAAAATGAATAAAATGTAAATATAAGTAATGATTCTTATTTTGGTGCGGTTCATGCAGATTGGACGTGCATGCGAGAGCTGGCAAATTTACCATAAAGCGCTAGCGCGCTTTATGGATTTGCCAGCTCTCGCGTGCACGTCCAATCTGCATGAACCGCACCAAAATAAGAATCATTCCTTAAATGTAATTAGTGTAGTTTCAGATCAGCCTTCATATCTGTGCGGTTTGAGACAGATTTACACTGTTCACTTCTTCATCAGAAATAACCATGATAATGTATCTAAGAACAAACTTTGTATACCCTGATTCAAATAACACTGATGTGCAGTCTGATCTGGATCTAAATCAGGTGCCCATGTGATAAAATCCATGTCAATGCAATAAAGAATTAAACAAAGGTCGACATCGGTGCTGTCCGGTAAGGATCTTCAGTTTACTTTTAGATTTATTAGGCTATATCTTACTAAGCAGTGAACAATGTAGATATCATTGTGATCAGATATCACAGATTTGCCATCTGATCTGGATCTGCACTGTTTACACATGCAATAAAACCAATATATATGGTGTAAAAGGATGGCCTAATTTTGTTATAAAGAATAAAAGATCGACTAATTCTACCAGATAATAGGATCACTTCAAACTTCTTCTACTACTAAACAGCACACACACAGAGCTCGTGTGTGAATGTGAAAACAACACAAAAGTCAGATCTAACTTAATAATGTCAAATAACTAACATTATCTTTATATGGCAAATTTTCAACTTGTAAATATGCCAAATAAAATAATTATGTTGATATCATCACATCATCAGATTATTTGAACTATTTTAAAAAGATTTATATTTCAGTTCATCAAACAATTAAGTGTTTTATTTTTATATTTCTGATTCTATCAACATAACTTATGGCTCCAAAAATCAATTTATCGCAACATATCGCCTAAACAAATGTCCATAAAAATGTCACGCTTTACTGCTAATTGGTTCAAAAGTATTCAAAACTGTTTATAACTGTGGCATTGTCCACCACTTCCATAATCTGGAAATATTTAATTAATACTAATTTTCACGAATGTTTTATTTCTTTCATCAAAAGGTATCACCTTGTCAGAATCAGATGCAAGATTTCCAGAGAGGGGGGTCATTTGAGGCAGTCTTAGTTTAGTTACAAGATAATTTCTAACTTTCTGGTCAAACTTCCCATGAAAATTAAATATTGCTGCCCCAAACCCCTTCTGGATCTGCCCTTGCCCACAGGTGTCAGTTTTCACATTCAACATGATTTACTATATCAGACCTAATTTTAACAGAAGAAAACTTCAACCACTGATCCTCTGGTATTGCTTCATTTTAGTGACACAAATGGGCAGGACTTCAATACAAGTCGTTTCATTTCAGAAGTAGATGCATGCCTGCAAAAACTGATTGTTTGTGGGGCCCCATAGTGAAATTTTTATGCAAATAAAAAGTTTTCACATTTAATGCTGTTGTGTGAAATCCTGTTATAATACCGACTTACATAAAATGAATTGTTATAATTGCCTCCTAAACTGAGCAATCTGCATACCTTAAAACATGGGATCACCTTATTATGAACTTGGACTGTTCAGATATGCCCTTTTGTGTCGGATAAATTGCACAATACCCAGTATATCAAGGTGTTTATTTACCTTCGTGTGGTATTCCAAACCCAACAACTGCTGCAATCCCACAGCAAACTTCCTGAGACGACTGACCGCACAATTGTTCTTCGCACAGTATTATTGTAGATTCTAGATCTGGACGTGTTGTAGCGTCATCAGCGGTCATACGACCCAGTAATTCTCTCAGTTCAGCAGAAACCGCCTCTTTGGAATTGTCAACATTGTATTCTGCAGCATACAGTAATGTCATACCAAGGGAGAACAGATGAGCCTAGAGAAGAAATACACATTGTTGGCAAGTGTGATAAAGCAACAGTATTATATCTACTTACCTAAGCCAAAGATCATAAAACTAAAACAGCAGACCAGTCTCAAATCTCAAGTATCTGGCTGAAATGGAGACTAATCTATCAGAGAAGATCCAGATCAGATTGCATGGATGTGCTGTCTTTTTAGGATCTACACTGCTTCCCCTTAAGTTTCTGGAAAAACACCTATATGACAAATAATGTAATTTATTGGCTGAAATTTAAAAAAAGTCAAGTCACTAGCATATAATCAGCAAGCCGATTTGTTTTTTCTAACACCCTTCTCTAAGTCTAAAACATGATCTTATTTTATAATATACAAGCCATGTTAAAGCCTGCTTCAAAATCAGTCACAATTCCAATCATTTACAGTAAAACCTCTCTTGAAAACCACCTGAAATTAAGACCACCTTATAAATAAGGCAACTATTTCAATGTCCCATTTTGCAGTATTGTTCTATTTCCACCCCAAAAGTTTAAGACCACTCTACTACTAAG
The DNA here is from genome assembly GCA_038501625.1 of Corbicula japonica. NCBI lineage: Eukaryota > Metazoa > Mollusca > Bivalvia > Venerida > Cyrenidae > Corbicula > Corbicula japonica. Next base: position 3,323,730 of record JAZAYU010000007.1, on the reverse strand, counting down.
ACCACTTTTATCCAGTCCCAGAGGTGGTCTAAATAGTGGGTATTCACTGTAGATAACTCTCTAAACTAAAAATCTCCAGTCTACTTACAATGCACTAAGTATAATTTTTCCTTCCAATCTTAAAAACATTAGAATCATTTCACAAATGTCGTTTCTACAAAACCACTTTTCAGCAAATGTCTCTACATAGACATACTTCTTGTATAAATAAATCAACAAATTTTGTTCTAAATTTCCGATTTTAGTGCTCAAATAATGTGGCGTAAATACTCCATTGTTTACAATTGTATATTGCATTCTATTTGAACATTCAACAGAAACATAATTGTAACCTATATCTAAAATTCCTGATCTGAGTTTTTCTTTCAAACCTTTTCAAAAGCTGTCATTGTTGTACATATTTGTATGGGAACAATCTAAAAGATCACTCAAAAGAAGCAGTTTGAATATTGACCAGAGATCCGACCTTGACCTTGTCTGTCTAATATTGACACGTATTATAATCATCATTTGTTAATTTTAATTTTATTTAACCCTTTACTCTATATGTACGGATTTTATGGAATGTGCAAACCGTGTAGATCCAGATCAGCCAGCATACTTGTGTCATCTCTGATCAGGTACTGCACTGTTCGCTTCTTGATCACAAAAAAACCTCAGAAATAACCTAATGGATCAAATGGCACAGATGTGCTGGCTGATCAGGATCTACAATGTTTGCCATTGGATAACACCAATATCCCTTGCCATAAAGTGTGCCATCTTATCAGGATCTGCACAATTCACTTCTTGGTAGGTAATAACCTAATAATCCAAAAAGCAAACAGTTTATATCCAGATCAGAAAGCACTGGAAAAGCTGGGTGGTCTGGATCTACACTGCTGGTCCTAGGATAACAGTCATATCCAATGGAGTAAAGGGTTAAGGGTCAGTAATAAGATAAATTCAATTTTTTATATATATGGTCATATTTTCCTGAATTCCGTCCTTCAATTTTTATACTAAATATGTCAGTTTCTTTGTTATGGTCTGGTACAGAAGTGACTATGTTACAATGTTATTAGTAGAATTTAAACTGTTTCAATTTAATCTGGGCAGATCTGGCCTTACCCAAAATACTTATCCAAGCATCTTAACCCTTTCCTAACAAAGTGTAATGGTAATTTAATAGTATTAAGAATATTATCAACAAAACGATCACAAATTCCAATATATTTATAACCCCTATTTTGTATAAGAGTGCCATTAACAATGCTTTTAATTTATTACTTGTTCCAAATCTTTATCAGATCTCATTATAACTTCACACTAAAACTTGCTTTAAATTCCTCCCCCCAACAAGCCAATTTGACTTTATGGCTCTTATTATCAATTTATCGATGCAAAAACATTTCATATCTTTAAAGATTCAAACAAAACTCTCATAAAACATAGTTTTTCAAACTTCAACATTAATTATTCCACCTGAAGAAATTTACTCTTCAAATAATGGAAATTCTTACAACCACTTTAGCAAAGTGCAAGATCTTTGATGGCAATATAATCTAGATTTCAACAATTTATGTGAATAAGTCAAAAGCAGTACAGTGTGCATGGTGTATCTTCAAGATGCGACCAGTGCAGCTCCAGATCAGACGGCATGGATGTGCAGGCTGATCTGAATCTGAACTAGTTGTACATGTCCAAACGTGTATATGGAGTGCAGGGTAATATTGTCAGACCTCTCTTCAAACACCACTTAAAGAAAAACCTAAAAATACTCTTTTAATGACAGATGGTCTTTGCTCTCTGGTGAACTTGTTCAGTAAATCAGTCAGTGAGACAACTAAAATGTGGTATGATCAGTCAGTGAGACAACTAAAATGTGGTATGTACCCACAGGTGGTCTTTGTTTACAGATAGTCTTTGGCATAGGTTGAACTGTAGTTGAAATCTGGTAGGTTGATCTGGATCTACAATTCTTGACTACTTGATGGTTGCACTTAACACCCAATTATGGAAATTAAAACGATCGCAAGCCTGACAACCTGCTAGAAGATTCTATTAGTTGAAAATGTGATTTAAATTTCAGTATTTGCTATAATTATTCACCTTAGTTCGTATTCTAATCAACCAAACTAGGGCTAAGGGAAGTTATAAACGCAAAGTGAATTATTCATCCTGCCAAAATTTTGATGTAGTGACGGACAAAAACTGGGAGCAATATTTCAGTCATCGGCCAAATCAAAATTACAATGAAAGCTTTGTGTCATTTCATAAACAGTAATTAGTAAAAGGGATCTGACACAAGTTGTCATGTAAAACAAAGAAACATTAAACAAGATATATGCTGTTGAGCTCAGACTCACCTTGTAGGAGTTTCCTTCATTACTGTACTCGGGAGGCAGGTATATTGGCTCGGGATCTGTAACAGAAAAAAATACTTTTAAGTTATGTAAGTTATAGAGAGAGCATAGTCTATGATAATCCAAGACACCAGGCTTATAGTCCATAAGCTTCCCTTTCAGAACAGCTTAACACACACACCTGCCGTAAGTGCCATGTCATAGCATGGAGTGTGAGCTGTCCTTACAACTCTAAACTTGCAGGATATTGCGGACAACTGGGCTCAAGAGCATGAAACTGAAACTTTTACTTTTGAGACTAGTCTCCAATTTCTTTTTTAAATTAATGATCTTGACCCTTGATAATTAAAAACTGAAAAAGAGTCTTCTAACTGACCAATCACTTGGCAATCCTGGTTTTCCATGCAGTTGTTGTAATGTGGTGCGAAAACTGGTGTGCAAATTTACCAGTGATGTTTTAAACACTAGTCTGTAAAGTTTGTTTGTTTGTTTGGGGTTTAACGCCTGGTTTCAACACTTTCTGGTTATATCCCGGCGGTCAGTCCACCTAACCGGTGTTCCTGGGTCTCTAACCAGTACTAACCAATTTCTCCGCAAGCGACTGACTGCTTCCTCACTTGAATCAGAGATGAGGGACAAATGACTCTCAGACGCAATGTCCGAGTTCAATTGTCACGGAGATATTTTTCCCGCCTCGGCTGGGGATCGAACTCACGACCCCTGGATTGACAGTCCGATGCTCTATCCACTGAGCTAGCCGGGCGGGCTCTAGTCTGTAAAGAAAAAGTCGGTCATATCTACTGTAACATCTTTTGATTTTACTAAGTCATGTTCTTGCTGGTATTTTAATTCTCTAATGTTACATTTAATTAAACTGGGCCAGAAAAAAATACTGTTTTGAAGTGGTATGTAACTTTGCCCTCTTGGACATATGCAAATTAGGTGAAAACTAATTCTATGATATCTCAATAAAATAGATAGAAATTTGATATTTCTGAAAAAGTTTTATAGGCTGAAGTACAATCCATACCACCTGATATGTTACAATATGAGATGATGTAAATAATAAAGTCAAATATTTTTAAATTATTATTCAACTGAAGATAACACAGTAACACTGATATCTTCAAAGAATTTCGAGTGTTATTAATTTAAAGCATTAAAGGACTACAAAGTAAAATCCACTCTATAACCATCTATACCCTGTGCTCTGCCCCACATATTGTGAAAATCATTAACCCTTTCCTTCATATATATGCAGTTTATTGCATGTGCAACCAGAGCAGCCAGCTCTGGGGTTCAAGCAATCTCACCAAACCCCTTCTGAATCAGACCCCGATTGTTTTTTTTCTTTTTCAGATATTCCCCCAAATAAATCAACGTAAACTTTGTAATCAATATTACCATATTTCATTAACTTGAACATGACTATCATTTTGGGTAAGTAATAAAATATCTGGTTGACAAGTGATGGGAAAGATTACCCTGTCATTTCCCCTGAGAAAAGATCACTTTTATAATGTTTTACATATATGATGTCAAAAAATTAACATATTAACATCACATTTAGCAAGTGTTGTTAATAAAATCCCAGGGTATAATTACATAGTATGTTAACACTTCTCATTATTTGCAAGAAGCAAAATAAAAAAGAATATAACCCTATACTTGAGTCAATGGATATGACTCTTACCAGATGGGTGACCAGTATAAATCCAGATCAGCCAGCACATCTATGCTATCCTATCAGAATCTACACAGTTTACTTCTTGGTCAGAAATAACTTAACAAATCTAAAAGTGAACAGTGTATATATTGATCAGATAGCACAGAATGTGCCGGCTGATCAGGAAGTACACTGGTATCCCATGGGATAAAAGCCATTTGCTGGGCAAAGTAAAAGGACCTTGGGCTCTATCATATACAACAGTTGTCTTGATCCTGATTGTGTTTCTCCAGAATATGTTTCAGATTCAAATCTTATTATTGGTTGTCCGAGCAGTTTTGAGATAATATACCTTAAATAACCTTGCAAACCTAGTCTCAATGACTGACAAGTCGTCTAAGCTTCTCTAATCACATGCAATCAGTCTTCACATGTCTACATGGAGATCTAAATATGGCTGAAACTTTCCCATGAAAACCATGCCACTTTCTTCCCAGACTTGATTTTGTATGACAAGCAAAATCACCTGGTAAGTATGTTCTTTACAAGCAGATATAAATCTCGCACTTTCTATCATACCTTGGACTGATAATGTCAAAGTGAGGCGGGCTTTGTTTTCAGGTATTTCACCTTGCACCCTGCGACCTTCTTGAAATCTCTTGCACACACGAGATTGTTTGTTGACGATATTCAAACATTTTACAGTTTAAATTAAAATGGTTAAAAGTATGAAGGTACATTACTATCCTTTTTAAGAGATATAAAGAAGAAAGAAAGATCAATTTGTTAAGATCGATTTTTTCAAATTGTAAACTGTTAAAGCAAATGTTTTGAAAGATTGAGCATATTACTCTCACTGTTAATCAATGAGCACTACATTAGGCAGATGGGCTTTATACACAAATGGTTTATTCCGTACTTGTGTATGCAGTAACCCCGTACTTGTGTAAGCAGTGACTTGTTTATTACATATCTGTGTACACATATTTATGTTAATTCCTTATGAGTGTATGTATTATTATAAATATGTTTATTGTGTATGAAAGTAAATAGTAATATGTTTATTATGTAATACATGAGTGTACACAGTAAAATGTTTTTTCGGGTTCAGCTGTGGGAAACACTATATGCATTATATGTAAACTGGAATAAACCTTCACCATGTACAACACTTCTGGAATAAACATTATCAGACTTATCAAACTCTGTCCACTGTGTTAACAAATGGAGCCACATTAACCCTGTGTGAAGATAGCAGAACCCAGCATTAATCCTCGGTAAATACTCTCTGCCACACGGCACACATTTGTCCTTGAGATTTATTCTATTATCTAATCACTATATTTGATTAGTATATCAATAACCAATCCTTCAATATCAGGGCTCCTTTGTTATTTACTGGTTACAACATTATGTCACGGAGGTTTCATTAAAGAAGCAGGGTTGTGCAAAACACCATCATTATTGAATTTACTGTGTTCCTTTTTATTTGACATGGAAGCATTTTAAGATGATGACACACAAATTTGGGGCTTTTGTCTTGACATTGATCATGATTTCTTGAAGCTGATGGCAAAAATGCTTGATACTTGGGAAAAGGTATCACAAACCTTCAACTAGGGTCACAGTTATAAAGGCCACTCAGGTATGCATGAGTTCTCTCTGGTACATATGAGTGGGAAAAGTTTCTGTGGCATCATTTTATATCATATGTGGTTAATTTTTTCATATTTTGCAATAAAGGGTGTTTGCTTGAAATTCAAACCCAGTGAAACAAACCATTTTACAGTGTATCTTTATAGATTTATACAACTGCACAAATTCATGCTCCTAAAGATGGGCCCTCTTAAACGTTTGAACAGGAAGAATTACATAGTATTCTGCAGATGAAAAACCAAATAAAAAGCAAAAACAAAATTTTAATAAATGTATATGCCGACTGCTTTAACCATTAAATTCTGCTAATAAATGAGCAATAGATTTATCAATATTTGAAGTCCAGTGCTGTCAATAGGCATTGAAGAAATGAACAACTGCACATCGCTACCAAATCAATTGACCAGGCCAGCCAAAGTAGAGAGTTGCTTAGTGTATGATAAAATTCAAAGTCAAACATTTCACAAGTACATTTATATTGACCATTGACCCATTTGCTTCTAAAGTAAGGATAATCTATTGACCCTGCCTTTTTTGAGAATAGGAAAACCAAAAGCAAATATTTGACAAAAAAAGAAAATATTGAATTCTTTATAGTTAAGCCTTTTTGAGTAAAATTCTAATTAGAAAAACTAAGGTCATCAACATATAAAGGAGCTGAACATTGTAAGACTTACAGGATTGATGGGAGTAGAGCTAAATGTTTAAAAACCAAATCTGTTAAGCAAATGACCTGTTTAACCCTTTACCCCATATATACCATTTTTACAGATGTCAGACAAGTGTAGATCCAGATCAGCTGGCAAATTAATTTCATGCTATCTGATCAGGATCTGCACTGTTTGCTATTTGGTAAAAAATAACCTGATAAGTCAAAAAGCAAACACTGTACAGATTCTAATCAGACAGCACAGATGCTCAGGATGTTCTGGATCTACACTGTTCACCCATGCCATATAGGTGAATATATGGAGGAAAGGGTTAAGTTCACACTAGGAAAACTTGAATAAAAATAATTTTACTAGGGCCGAATTAATACCCTAGGCATCTGGTTTGAAAATAGACTCTAGGTATTAATCGAAGGACACGTCATGTCAAAAACACTTTGAAGTTGGACTCAAAACAGTCATTAATTACAAAATATTACGAAGACAAAACATTTTTGCCATCTGATAAGGATCTACACTGTACACTTTTAGATTTATTAGCTTATTTCTAACTGAGAAGCGAACTGTGTAGATCAAGATCAGAAGACATTAATGTAATTCTTCTTAATTGCATGGGCGAACAGTTTAGATCCAGATCAGCCAGCACATCTGTGTCCTCTGGTCAGGATCTGAACTGTTTGCTTTTTGATTAAAATCTGACTCTTTAGGTTATTTCTGAGCAAAATGCGACCAGTGCAGATCCTGATCAGATGGCACTGGTCGCACATGTGTAAAAATGCGTATATATGGAGGAAAGGGTTAAACACAATGAGTTGGGGTTTAGTAAACTATGAAGAGATAAGAATTTAGTGATAGGACAACAGTCATTTTTGAAATATTTTCAAGTATCAACTGTATAAATATTTATATTAATTATTTGTGTAGCCATACTGAAGCACTAGGAATCCAATTAATGAGCAAAATATGACACTTGAAAATTAAGTTAAAGGTAAAACAGAGTTTAAAGTCAATCAATTGTCACATTTGAAACTATCTGGGAACAAAACAATCAAAAAACTGCATTACTCAATTGTTAGTCATTTTGACCTGTTGTAAACAAAACATACTCATGTAAAATTTGCTTATTAGGTGTAGACCTAGATAAGACTGTGCATCCATGCAATCTGATCAGGGTCTACGATGTTCCCAAGTTGAGACCATAAATTCAATTCATGATTTTCTGTAAAAGAATCCTTTAAACAATGAAAGTACTGGCTAAGTATTACATGGGTGACCTGGTGAATGTAGACCTAGATCTTCCATCACAACAGTGTCACTCAATCTGGATCTACACTGTTTGCTTCTTTGTCAGAAATAACCTGATATATTTAAATCTAAAAGCAACTTATGTGTAGATTCTGAGAAGACAGCACATTATGTGCCAAATGATCTTGATCTACACAGATGACCTATGTGGTAAAAGTTGTATCCATGGAGAAAAGGGCGAACAAGCTCCACAATGGGCTCAAACCTGGAACACGTCAAACCTAAGACTTAACATGCTCTATTTGAGCTATCAGTAGGTTAACAAGTGCAAACATTTTGCAGGTCTGATTTTGAACAAATCATGTGCAAATTAAGAATTTCCTAATCTCTGATTATAATTTGAACCACATATTTTAAAGCAAGTATACGAAAACAAACAAAACAAATCAGATGCCCTAAAAATCCCTGCTGATAATGACAAAGCAGAAAATTATTCAACCTTGTAGACTAAACCAAGAAAATCGGTAAAGAGGATCAGCGCAGTAAGGCAATGTTATTATTGCAAGCTATTACCAAATTGGTCAACAAATTTACGGACCTAATCTGTCCATCAAATACCTGTGATTGTATTTTAGCAAATAAGCAGGGTATAATCCTGCTAAGCTACCAAAATATTACTGTGTTACACAATGGCTGGCTGGGATTACCAGACGAGTGTTGGCACATACTAAGATCTAAACAATTAAAATAAATTTCTTAAATGTTTTGTTGGCAAGTACTAACATCAGGTTTATTTTTTGATCAATGTATCTTTTATACACTCATTACTGTTTTAGTACACCTTTTACTGTCATAAATTGTATCATTTATATCATCATTATTGTAACTAATTGCATAGTTTTTGCTAACATCAATTTAATTAAGGTTGACAGCACAAATTTTGACTGATTTCTGAACTGCCAATTTGTGTTACTGTTTGGTTTGCATAGTTTGTTTACAGGGTATCAGAATCAAAAGACCAAGTGATATCAACAATTTTTGCTCTCCTTTAAAATTTTATATGATGATGGACCCCTGCTTTTTTACAAACCCTTAAGAACGTATCTTTCTAACTTAAACCCTTAGTTGCCCCTTTAGGCATCTGGACAGAGCAACAGTTTTTTCACAGCTAGCATGATTGTTTTCTCTCTTACTAAATTATATGTTTCTGAGAATTAGCCTACAGTATTGAGGGTCTTCTATTTTAAGTCTGGACTGAAACACCAGTTTTTATACAGCATCTACTATGTGTTGTCATGTAATACAAAACAATATTTAACAAGGTCACGAAAACTGTTAATTACCGAGCATCTAAATAATGAATTTCATGAATGAGTTTAATTTTGTTTTGTTTAACATGACAAGGAGTGTCAAATTATTTTTATCACATGCTTAAAACAAATTAAGTATAATTAAACTAGGACCAAAGCAATGATCATGCACCACCTACAAATGTAGGCAAAGCTGTTATGATGTCACGTAAACAAGTTCCCTTTAATCTTGGGAAGAAACTTACCAACATCTAAATCCAGGAAGCAGACATTTCCTACTTGATCAAAGGCGACAGTGTCTGGTGTCACACAGAGGGTCTGGAACATGTCCGGCGAGTTGTTGACCACCTCAAGCACCAGGCAGCACTCCCTGCACAGTGCCCACAACTCATCTTCCGGCAGACATGCATCCCGCGCCACCAGCACGTCAGACAAGCTCACCGTCTCATCTCCCTGGATGTCCGACGTATCCATGTCAACTCACTCCACTGAAAACAGTTCAAACTATGTAAATCATGATTGTCATGATAAATTCCATTATTTGACAAACACAAATGTTTAACTTTTCTTGTTCATTATATTAGAAAAAAAGCAAAGAACTTGTAGGTATGTTTGCTTCAGATAAGCCTTGAACCCTTTATTTCATGGATTCGACTTTTATATTCCAAGTGTGACCTGTGTAGATCTGTGCAGGATCTACATCAGTCGCTTTTAGATTCTTTAGTTTATTTCTGACCAGGAATCAAACAGTGTAGATCCTGACCAGAGTGTACAGATGTGAAAATTGATCAGTAAAATACAGTGAAAATATTCTTTTAAAAACCTTTACCTGTACTTTAGTTTGATCGTGATCTGAACTGTTTTAAACATCCTAATTATTCAATCTATCCCGCTTATAATATAACTGTAAGTACTAGTTGGGAATAAGACATCCTTAATGACAATAGTATGTTTGTATTGTAAACTCTTCAATGACTACTGTGATCAGCCATTATACCAGCAGGTGTAAATTTTATTGCTCTTAACTCACCAAGTGTCCAAGCACCGCACTTGTCACATTTGCGACCAGTTTAGATCTAGATCAGCCTGCGCATCCGTGCAGTCCAATCAGGGTCTACACCTTTCGCTATTCATTTAATTAATTCAGTTAATAAATTTCCGTAAAACACCCCTACGAACAATGAATGGACTTACCCGTATTGATTAAAAAGATGAGTCCATTATAGAAAGTTAGTGATCCAATGCTTTAATGACTGTTTAGAGTTGGTGGGGTATCCTCACAGGTGACATGTGAGTAAACAATACAACTTGTCAACACTCATGTAATATTCATACAGAACTGTTAAATTGCTTAATACACATTTATGAAGGATATGTCAAATAAAGAAATTGCTTAAGGCATGTAATATTGCAGGTCATGACTTTAGACTAATAATAATTTGTTATACCAACAAACAAACGGAATATGATTTGTCAATTTGCATCTTTACTTTTCAGTCTTTCTATTATACAAATAGAGGCTAATCTTCATATTATACATTAACCCTTTCCTGTATAGATACACCTTTATTGCTACGGCGAACAGTTTAGATCCAGATCAGCCGACAAATCTGTGCCGTCTGATCAGGATCTAAATAGTTCGCTTTTTGATTCATTAGGTTATTTCTGACCAAAATGCGACTAGTGCAGATCCTGATCAGACGGCACGGATCTGGATCTACACTGGTCACACAAGCGTAAAAATGCGTAAGGGTTAACTCTTGAAAGTAAAGTTCCAAAGAAAACCGGTAATAAGACACTCTCTTCAGGTATCATCAATACAGAAATCTACCAGTGGATATTACTGGTTGTAAATTTCTTAAAAATCATGTAGTTTTTTCCCCAAAAGCTACTTGTACCGTACATCAGTTTTTTTTCATACCCCATAAGAGACAAAATTGTGCTATTTTTCCCTTAATTAGTAAGACATGGGCCCCTACACCTGACAATCCAATCATGGCCTACACCGTTTGCATCTTTTGTTAATTTCTAAAGACTAAAAACAATATTTTAATTGTTTTTAATGTTTTTGTGATGTTCTAGTTCATATAATCATACATAATTTATGGGTTATAACAATTGCTATCTACATTTTGCACTACAGTTAATTCCATTTAACATTTTACATGTTTATTGTAACCTAAGTGCAAAAACACTATAAGTGCAAACAAAATAAGTAGTAAAACTGCTTTTGCTCTATGGTTACGAATTATATATCTTTATTCATTACGCAAATCTGCAAGTAGCAAATCTTGATCAAATGAAATTAAATAACACTCGTATGTGAACATTGCGTGAAGAAACTTTTAAAATGAACAGACAAATCATTTCATAATGGATGATGAGAGATATATGTAATTTGCAATCTCAAAAAAAAAACATTGCTTCATTGACGGTGTGTAGAAACTGAAAGCAGATGTATCTATTTTGCTCGAAGATGTAAACGAGATTAATTGTGTATCGCTAAATAAATCACAGATCAATTTCGACACCTCATTTGTATATGCTTGTTAAACAGCTGTATCATCACTCGCAATCAGTAGAATTTTAAATGAAGTATCTCATTTTTTCTTAAGATAATTATACTAACAAGTAAGTTTTTTAACAAAACTTTAAAGCTTCCTATTCATAATTTAGGTTGGAATACTTCAACGTCTCAGTTGTGGTTAATATTATCCCTTACCTCCATAGAACACCTTTATTGCGTGAGCGACCAGTGTAGACCCAGATAAGCCGGCATGTCTGTCTGATATGGATCTGCACTATTCACTTTTTGATTTACTGTATAGCGCTTAATATTGGCGGTGTCAAATTTTGGCTTATTTTGAAGTGTTTTATATTGGCGGGGTCATAACTTGGCGCAAACAAACCAGACTGCCAAAATAAAACCCTTAATGAAAAATCGCAGGTCTAAAATTGGCGTTAACACAGATCGTCAAAATAAAACATTTACATTCAATATTCAACACCTTTTAATACCAGTGTGAAAATATTATGACAGCTACCTAATAATAGATTGCTTTGTTAGATTCACGACATATTCTTAATATATTATTTTTTTGTCAAACTGAGAAAACTGCTACATTTTCATAGTTGTCTACCTTCCAGATATTAAAATGGCGGTGTTATAACTTGACTGTGATTTATATTGGCAGTGTTTTATTTTTGCGCAACTGACCCTGACCGCCAATATAGCCAAAATTAAACCCCCGCTAAAATAAGTACTTATACAGTATTAGGTTATTTCTGACCAAAAAGCAAACAGTGCAGATCTTGAGCAGATGGCAGGGATGTACCGGCTTATCTGGATCTACACTGGTCGCACACGAGTAAAATGGAGTATGTATGGAGGAAAGGGTTAATTGTATTGCTGTGAAAATTAATTAAAAAGATGTAATTTTAACAGGTAAACTTTAGATTTTCATTTCAAATGTTCAAACCAGTATCTTGAGCCAGTGAACACCTCCCTGGGAGCTGGTGCACTGCTGAAGAGTTAAAGTAAGGAGCAAGTACACTGCCAAAAGACCAAATCAGGTAGCCAGTAAACCAGGGAGCTGGTACACTGCTGCTTGGTTTAACCAAGGAGCTAGAGCACTGCTGAAAGATCAAACAAGGGAGAACGTTAACTGTTTAAGGACAAAATCAGGGAGCTGGTGAACCACTGAAGGCTAAAACCAAGGAGCTATTTCACTGCCAAGAGATCAGATCAGGTAGCCAGTAAACCGCTTAAGGACAAAAGCCAGGGAGCTGATAAACTACTTAGGGACCAAACTATCTGTTTGTGTACTGTTTGCTAGAGGGCAGGTTTGGGTTCTTTTTCCACGGTAACATGTAGGTGTTTGTTAAAACCCCTCAGCACCAGCTCCCTGGGAGGTTTGATCTCTTAACCATGCACTCACACTGCACAGCCTCCCTCACAGGTAAGATCACACAGCAGTGCACTATTCTCAAACCAAGGACATAGTTCACTGCCATAAGACCAAACACTGGTAGCAAGTAAACTTCTTAAGGACAAAAACAGGGAGATGATGAACGACTGAGGAACCAAACCAATAACCTTTAGGTCTGAAGACCCAGACCTAACCAGTTTGTTTTGTAGCTTCCAAATATAATCTTATATACACTTATTAAATAAAATTATTTCAAGATATCTAATACTTAGTTACAACCCCACCCAAAATGCACGTAGCTTGTTCAATTAATTAAAAAAATAACCTGTCATTTTGTCTTCTAATGTTATTTACTATCAACTGCATAATCTTGTTTCAAAAGGAAGATTTCATTTTAAACTCTTTTGCACGTAATAAGACTACGCTTGCATGATTTACAAAAGAACACAGACCATTAAACGTAATACAATGTCTTAAAATGTCAACACCATGGATTTTTACGAATTTTAAATTGCCATTAAATTTGTGAACTGTGTAATAAAATAAAACATGACCTTGCAACTATTACAAAATTATTACGTTGTCATCGTTAACTAAAATGAATGTTACATGAGCTACAGTTTTTTTTCTCTTTTCACACATTTATTTTGCAACATTCTGAATTATCAAGTGCACACAAATGTTTCAATTGAACTTTAAAAAGTAGCAAAACTGCTTACATTTAACCCTTTCCTCAATAAATTTATGTTTATAATCAGAAGATTATGAAATACTTAATATTGACAACATGTGGGACCAGTGTAGATCCAGATCAGCCTGCACAAATTCTGTGAGACCATTACTTTAATGGCTTTTTTTCACATGAAAAACCAGTGTTAATCCAGATCAGTCTAAATAAATCTGTGCAGTTTGATCATAATCTACACACTTCACATTTTAGTTAGAAATAACTAATGTGCAGGTTGATCTGGATCTACACTTGCTGCACATGGGATAGAAGCGTATCTGAGGAGAAATGGATAAGCAGCTGGTACACACATCTTGTGGTTGCTGAAGGCTAGTTTTTACTTTACTATTTCATATAACTTTGGTCTCTCCAGTCATATTAGTCTGAGCAAACTTAAAGGACATGTTCCATTAAACTTTTACTACAATCATTCTTATATTGCTGAAGTAACAGTTTATTGACTAACCCAGAAAACTGCAGGTCACCATTCACATTGTTAGATAAGCAAATAGCCACCCTGACCACTAAATGGCATTGACTACCATTCTGGAACCAGTACTATAATTACTACTACTATTATTAACCAGTTACTCCTTCGAATGATTTATACCCTATAATTTTATGTCACTAGTGTAGATCCTGATCAGCCTACAAATCCATGAACATGGTATTAGGCAAACAGTGTAGATCCAGATCAGCTGGCACATCTATCTACACTGTTCACTTTTAGATTAATTATGTTATATCTGACCAAGATGCAATCAGCATATATCCAAATTACATTGCATGGATCTGCCAAATGCTTTGAACCTACCCTAGTCGCAGACACATTAAAAGGTGTATATATATGGAATAAAAGGTTAACTAGCTGGTAGCTCACCAACTGATCATAAAGACCCTTATAGGGCTCATACCTTCCACCTCCTGCTCCTTTTGCAGATTCCTTTACTCTTTCCTCCATATATACGCATTTTTACGCGTGTGCGACCAGTGTAGATCCAGATCAGCCAGCACATCTGTGCCATCTTATCAGGATCTGCCTTGGTCACATTTTGGTCAGAAATGACCTAACAATTCATAAAGCTAACAGTGCAGATCCTGATCAGATGGTACAGATGTGCCAGCTGATCTGGATCTACACTGTTTGCCAAAGCAATAAAGGTATGTCTATAGAGGAAAGGGTTAATCACTAGACCACGGAGACGGTAAATGAAGTCTCACATGTCTGTCCCAGACATTATAATGAGCAAGTCATTTTTGAAAATAATCATTTACCTGTAACAATTTCACATCTGTTGCTTTCAATAAAATTTACTACCCCATAAAACTTTTTAATATGTAACACATACCTTTTTGTTAACTGTCACTTTTCCATGGTGAGTGATGAAGATAATGGTTTCATGTCCGCTGTTTATTAATCCGTAACACTTAACTGATCTGAAGAAAACAACATTGATGTTGTCAACTTAGAGTAAAAATAGAATAACCCTATACTCCATTATACATGTATAATTATGCCTTTTACGCATGTGTGACCAGTGCAGATTCATGCCATCTGATCAGGATCTGCAAAGTTCACTTGTTTGGTCAGAAATAACCAAATACATGTAAATCAAAAAGCAAACAGTGCAGATTCTGATCAGACGGCACAGATGTGCTGACTGATCTGGATCGATACTGTTTGCCCTTGCCATAACAGTGTGAATTTTTAGGAAAAGGTATAAGTACCATTATTAAGAACAAGTTACATAATTTTTGCACTAAGGTGACGATGTAAGTTTGACAATAAGACGTTCACATCTATAATTGAGCATTCCATGTACTTTAAATGTTAATATTGTCTTTTTATGAAATTTAAAATAAAATTCAGAACATAGTTTCAAATAATTTACAAACAACCTAAAATCAAATTTTAGAAATGCATCTAACATGCAGCCACAAAACTTAGTATGAAACAATCAGACTCATAAATCATTGACTTCCTCACATGTAGTATATACAAAAAGAAAAAAATACCAGATATGTTCAAAGTGCTTTTGCAACAATACAGTTTTCTAAACTATCAGAGCAAAATGAAAGTACAATGTACATCTTCAATAAACAATGATAGCATCTGCACTGTTAGATGAACATGAATGAGCAATTTTTATTTTACTTTGCCCTTTACCCCATGGAATATGGCGTTTATCCCATGGGCGACCATGGTACACCTTGATATGCCGGCACATCCGTGCAATGTGATCTGGATCTACACTGTTCGCTTCTTGTCACAAATAACCTGATGGTTCTAAAAGTGTTCAGTGTAGATCCTGATCTGGATCTACACTGGTTGCCCATGGGATAAATGCCATATCACATGGGGTAAAGAGACATAGGCTTATACAGTCAAAAGAAAATTCACTTGTAGAGAACAGGCATTTACTTATTTCATACTTTTACAACCAGGCATTTTTAGAGAAAAGGTATTTGCTAATTTCATAGTTATGACAAAAAAGTTATGAAATACATGTATCCAAAAAAGCCAAATTCAGAAAATACAGTCCCTCTCCACCTACCCAATATAGAAAAAGACAGGAAAAAGAGCATTTTAATCTATTATTCCATTTTTTTTAAAGGATCCCACTAACATTAATAAGAATAAGATCCAGCCATTTAAATCCAAATAAAAGCATCCAATACAATATCTGGAAGTCTCGGCTTTTGGTTAACGATTCCTAATTTGTCCTTAATTCCCCCAAAACATAATCCTCATAAGCATTTAACTATTTAGTCTTTGCAGAAAACAGATTTGTATGGAATTATAACCTGCAACTTTAACCTCCGCTACTTAATTCAAATTCAGGGTGTAATTTGTAATTCAAGCATGAGTGGTATTTTGGCAGCGGTACAATTTTTCCACAAAAGGGTAATCCTCGCATATATGTGTCAGGTGCTATTCCAAATATCTATATCTCCGAGATCATTTATTTTTCGGTATCATTAAATTTGATGGTCGAATTGAAAAGAAGCTATCAGCTGATACAATGACTGGACTCAGTAGGTTGGCCGTGTCACTCACACTTCTTTACATAATAGTTTTATCATGTTCTCATAATTGTCTTCACTCCCTATGACGCCCATTACTGTGCTACCTTATTTTCACCACATGCTTAAAGAGATTGTATAATAAAGTTTCTGTTTAGTAAAAGCTACTGTATAATATGACCTGGACATGGATAAGCTCAGTCTTTCTGGTTTACATCTTCACTCCATGGGATATGGTTTTTATCTCATGGGTGACCAGTATAGATCCAGATCAGCTGACATAACTGTGCTGTCCTATCAGGATCTACATTGTTTGCTTTCAGTATCATTAGGTTATATCTGACCCATAATCAAAGTGTTGAAGTTGAGTACAGAAAGACCAATTAAATGCTAGATATCTGAAACTGGTCTTCAAATGCACTTTTATTTTCTTGTGACATGATTGGTTGAAACTGAGACCTGTCTCCAAACGGACCAATCACAGGCTACCATTTTAAGACTTTTCACCATTCTTAGGTTTAAGATCATTATAAGCTCTGATCATGCAAACGTGAAATTTACCTAAATTAACAATTTACTTCATACATATGGGATTTATGGCATGTGCAACCAGTGTAGATCCAGATCATCAGGCACATCCATGCTATCTGATCTGGATCTAAATTGGTAGCTTCTTGGTCAAAAAACCGAATGAATCTTAAGCAAACACTGTAGATTCTTATCTGATGACATGGGTGTGCAGGTTGATCTGGATCTACACTGTTCGCCTAAGGGATAACAGCCCTATTCCATGGACGAAAAAAGGACTATCATGACAACAAATAAAATAACGAAATACATTTCAGAGATCTCCTCCACTCATTAATCAAAATGAATACATTTTATGTTAAGTTATGAACAGAATGTCGGATAATGTTAAAGATCTGATCATCTGAATGCGCCAGAAATTGGGCCGATAGCCTTATCACACATTCATGGAAGCCAAAATCAATTCAACTTTAATTCAGTGTATAGATAATAGAATTTCCGAACAAATGGATGACATTTACCCGCATTTACTAAATGTGGTATTAAACAATTGATATTCTCCCAAATGACACTATTGTATTATACATCGTTAAAGATTGGCTTTGCTCTGTCAGCACATTAGAACATGAGAACAGCCATTTTCAATAACGGGTCTTTTTAATTGTTGCCGAATAACGTGGACAAAGTTACATCTGTGGGCATGAGTTCTTGCAAATTACGGTTCATCAGCATTTCGTGGGTTCTTAAATTCATTGCTATTAATTTGATTAACCGTTTCCTCCATATATACGCATTTTTACACATGTGCAACCAGTGTAGATCCAGATCAGCCATAAAAAAATTAGTACTGAAGAAATTTTATTGTTTTAAGATAAAACAGCATTTTTGGGGGGTTCTCAAATTTGTGGTTTTCAATTTTTTCAAATAAATTTAGTTAAATTCTATATTTCGACATGGTTTCAAGTTTGTGGATTGCCTAAAATTTATACCCCATCAATATTAATAAATAATGTACATAGTATGCCACAGCCCCAGTGAAAACATCATGTTGATACCGATCTGTTATATGAGAAGAAAATATCATATTTTTGCCACTTAAGGAGCTGTATGGACTTCAAATATTAAAACAAGTCACTTTTATAAACTTCAATACCAACTTTACACTAGGTTACACAAGGTAGATATCATTTCATCTAATGTCCTGTTTTATTCACCTCTGACAAACCATGGCTCACTTTCTGAATTACTACTCGTCTATGCCTTCTATTATGTACAGAAAGCATGGTCGGTTATGATCACTGACTTTAAATTGCCGAGTGTGATACTGGTATGTCAATGACAACATGCAAAATGTTTTAGTTCTTTGTCTCTTTAGAACACAAAATTTATGTCGTGTATATGAATTTTTAAAGGAAATAAAAACAGAACATCATTTTTATCTTATGTCAAAAAAAATAATTATCTAGTTTCTGTAATTTTCTTTTGTTTACAAAAAGCAACTTAGTTAATTAGTTTTTGTTTGTCAAGTAAATTAATCAATTAAGCCTTTTCAACACATCTTGTTACTAATTGTTTACATGTTTGCTACATTTTCTTGGCCTACTTTGTTTGGTTTTTCAAGATACCAGCCATTTAGGTTGTTATAACACATGTGCCAAGAAAGTATATCCAGATCAGAGGGCACATCCATACCATGTAATCTGTGTCTACACTGTTTTCTTCTTTGTCATAATAATCTAATCAATCTAAAAGCGAAAAGTGTAGATCTAAATTGTTCAGATAACCTATGACACAACATTACCAGCAGCTACGCAATAAGGCACACATCATACAGATATCTCCAAGATAGGCTGTGTATAACCCTCAATGTAAATGTTTAATTCTAATTTTCAATCAAATTGCTTCAAAATTCTACATGACAATTTTCAGTCTGATCAGGCACTGAACTGTTTGCTTTTTTTTTGTGTTAGGTTATTTCTGATCAAAATGCGACCAGTGTAAATCCTGATCAGACGGCATAGAGTGCCGACTGATCTGAATCTACACTGGTCGCACAAAAAATGCGTAAAATGCGTATATATGGAGGAAAGGGTTAAAACATTATCGTTAGTGAGATATTTAAGCTCAATATTGAACAGTTCCTGTTCACCGACTGATTTCATAAACTGTAATTCGACTTCTAATATCAATGCAAACCTATTTACTTCTAATATCAATGCAAACCTATTTAGCAATTTAAATGATTTGGACTTTTTTTGACTAATTGGGCCTCCCTCTATAAATAAAGTCTTTCATTCATTCATTCATTCATTCATTTTTTCTCGGCAATGTATCCAATGTCCAAATATTAATTGGGAAAAACAGCTCCATTTAAAATGTTTTAACGTTTATAAATTTAACAAAATTCTTTAAAGATATCTAAAATATTTCAAAAATGACAGTCACAAAGAGCATTAGTTTTATTGATCAACATTAAATAAAACATTATGGGGTTGTCTGGTTTAAATCTGATTTCTGCAGAGGCTTTAATGTTAGTTTTGCAATATATCGCATAATAATACAACACACCTGGTAATAAATAATGACTGCAAGTGTAACTGGTGTACATTGTATACCAGTCCTGTAATAAAGTTTTGGTTTTATATTACATAAATAAAACAAACTCTTAACAAAATATCTGTAAAATTTCTTTTAAAAATTACTTTAAATACACATTAACATATATTACTTTGCACTTAAACCCTAAGGGGGCACATTGATTTTCATAAATTAAATTCAGACATTGAAAGAAAATAGATATAACTTACCTTCAATAAATATGTAAACTTTATCCTTTAATGAAAAATATCTTAAAATCAATATGGTTATCCAGAGGGTATATCCAATTTTCAAAGTATACGTCTTAAACTGTAAATTTTATCCGCACAATTTTCTCCAATAAACATTAATACATTTTACTAGTGAACTGAAAAATTACTAATTTCACAGGTCTTAACAATACACCAACTAGCATTAATGAAAAGTACTACTTCTACTTTTGAACCTGCGACAAACAGTAAATATTGGCAATATAACTGTCCAAGCAAATTACTTATGCATGTTAACGCATGTTTAATTTGTCAAAGGGATATAACCTTACCTGTATTGAAAACTTATCAATATCTAATCACCTATATTGTGTTAGCCATACAATCACTGATTGAATTCCTGTGCATTTTAATTCATCATATTTTACATGCAGTACAAAAATCTATTCAACTAGTTTTGTTTAAAAATCAATTGTTAATGAATATTGAATATTTGTTGTTAATATTTACACAGATTGTTGGGTTTTCTACGGACAAATGATGAGCAATAAAAGAAGAACAACCATTTATGGTCTTTTGTCATCAAATAGCCTGATCAATGTTTTTATTCAAATTTCTAATCTTCTCTACATTATAAATTCACAGTAAAAATTCCATTTGTCAATTATAGAATTAATTAAGTATATTTATTTATTTCCCAATAATAGCTAATAATTATTTCCTAGCTCTAATACCAATTAATCACAATTTCTTTTTATTATTTACTTTTTCCCCTCAGGTTAAAAGAAAACAAGAGATCTGTTTAGGCAAGTTCAAAATAAATAAATACTGCAAATTAACAATATTAATTACCAGTTTATGTTTAAAACAAGTACATGTTCAAGTTTTACAGTCATAACACTTTACCCTCCTAACCTTTACTTCATAGACATTGACTTTTATCACATGGGCAAACAGTGTAGATCCAGATCAGCAGGCACATTTGTACCATCTTATCAGGATCTACACTGATCACTTTTAGAATCATTATGTTATTTTAATTTTTTACCCTAGATGCGAACAGTGTAGATCCTGATCAGACAGAACAGATGTACCGACTGTGCAGGTTATAAAACTGGGCATGGAAACCTGATTCAAATCTCAAGCATCTGATTGGTTTCCAATCTCAGTTTTATAACCTTCAGTCCAGATCTGTCATATCCACGGAGTAAAGGGTTACTACTAAGCACTAGCAACCACTATAGACACATTTCAGTTTGTGTAGAGAAGCAGTTTAAGCAGGGTCTACACTGGTCACCAATTAGTAAATAATTTCTGTTATAAGCATCCCTAAAACAATAAATGCACTGGCTCAGATCAAAAGAAAGGTAACTCCATTCAATAAACATTAAATCCATTGAAACGGCTTATATCCCATGTGTAACCAATTTAGATCCAGATCAGCCTGCACATCAATGCAGTATTTTTTGGATCAACACTATTGTCTTCTCGATTAGAAACAACCCAATCTACACTACTCAAAAGTTCTAAACCGCCACTAGAGACATTTTCCCATTTTGGGGTCCGTTACGTTTACGTCAATTTTTGTATGTTATATTAATATGATTTGAAGAAAATGTTTGAATAAACGTGAGAATATTATTGATTTGCAAGTTATAATAGAAAACAAATCATTCCTCATTTTCTTTACAATAAAAATAGACATGTCTCTAGTGGCGGTTTAGAACTTTTGAGTAGTGTATTTTTAATAAGTGGCGGTTTAGAACTTTTGAGTAGTGTAAAAGCCAGTTGTCACCTTAGTCAAAGAAGATGTATCTCCTTATTTCAATGGTACTTATACTGTTGCTGAACTAAATAGTGTAGATCTTGATCAGAATGCACATGTGTGCAGTCTGATCAGGATCGGCACTGGTGACACAAGGGTACACACCAAATCCTATGGATTAAAGGGTTACGTACATGTACATTGTATTATCAATGACTATACCAGATCTCAAAGACCTTATTTATTCTCACATCGCACACATTAATAGGAAAGAAATTATTCTTAAATTAACACAAAGGAAAATTAGGACCTGTGGCAATTGTTCTTCCAAATTTTAACTATACCATTTATAACTCAATAAGACCATCTTTTAAAAATTATTTGTTTTCTGCTGGCCGACTCACTCCTAAAATTTTGCCCAACTCAATTTTTGTTTGACCATTCTTGTTTTTTTCTCTGGATACAAAGATTTAAACAAACTTTCAATATCTAATTACTTACTATGCCAAAATTTCAAAATAATTATAATAACAACAATAAACGCAAAATGGCCATCTTTTGAAAATTGTTTGTTTTCACTTGCCTGACTGACGCATAAAAAATTGGCCCAACTCAATTTTTGTAAAATCATTCTTTTTTTTCTCTCTATACAAAGTTATAAACAAACTTTCAATATCTATTACTTAACAAGCCCAAAAATGTGAGTAAAACAAATAGTTGTTTAAGGTTAGCATACATTTTGTAGTCGTTTTTGGCCTTCAATGCAAAGAGAGACAAATGGACTATAACATAAAACTGACTGAATGACATTTTAATGTTACATTGTGGCTGCTATATATATCTATTGAAGTTCAATAATTTAATATACAGAGTTGTTGATTTTATGAGATTTTAATGTGCAATTGTCTGAATCGGGCACAACCTGAGATTTTTATCTTTCCGACAAAATGAACCATAACTCACCTTGATGATATAAAAAAGTGCCCCAGAGAAAAGTCTATCATGTAGGTACTGGGTAGGGATCAAATAAGTACATAAATGTAACAATTGAAAAGTCACTGTCTTGTTTGTGTTAGTAAGTAACGTTTTTGTGATACTGACAGTCAATTTAATAGCAATGACGGACAAAAAACACAACAATGGTATCGCAAAAGTTGTCTAAGTAACACAATCAAGACAGTGAAAGTGAGCAATTTAAAATGACAGTGACATCTGAGATATTAAGAAAACTAAAAAACTTACCACATAATTTGATTCTTCATTATAAAACTTTGCTTGTCAGCGTGGAATAAATCTTCCTTCTGCCTAATCATCTGTTTAACAAAATAAACAAAACAAAAGTTATATATAACTCTTTAGTCAATGGGATATTGCTGTTATCCCGTGGGTGAACAGTGTAGATTCAGATCAGCTGAAACGTCCCAGCAGCCAGATCAGGATCTACACTGTTTGCTTTTTTTTATTCATGAAATAATTTCTGACCAAGAAGTGAAAAGTGTAGATCCTAAGAAGACACTGATGTGCCAGTTGATCTGGATCAACACTGTTTGCACATGCAATAAAACCTGTATTTATAGAGTACAAGGTTATTACTGTGGCAGATTCGGGTCTCAGAAAGAGTAGCCTCAACCAGGATTCGCACTTCGGACCTAGGCTTACCGTGCCGACACCCTAAAAATTGAGCTACCGAGGCTGCTGGTACGAAATGTACTACATTTCCTCTCCACTTATTTGAGACATTTCCAACTTACTGAGAATGTTCACAAGGTTCTGCCTAGGTTCGGGTCGAATACCCCAGCCACATGCTTTGCCCAAAGGGGCTCCAAGGGGGATCGCCCTGCTCGCAGCTCCAATGTGGCAGATTTGGGTCTCGGAAAGAGTAGCCTTGACCAGGATTCGAACCTTCGACCTCTGGTTTACTGTGCCAACGCTCTACCAATTGAGCTACCAAGGCTGCTAGTACAAAATCCACTACACTACAAACAATCTTTAAGACATCACTCCAATGAAGAAAACATCACTGGGCATAAAGAAGATGGTGTCAAGCTTGTGTTAAAAGAAGCAGGTCTAAGAAGGCCTAAATTATTGGCGAAAAATATATTAAAAATGGTGATTTGTTACAGGTCTCAAATTTCAATGCCCTTCATTATGAACACGTCTACATTTTAAATAATTTTAATATATAACCACGACTGTATCGCAAAAAAGCCACCTCAGTAACTCAATCGAGACAGTGAAAGTCAACAATAAAAAAGACAGTGACATTTGAGATGTTAAGAAAACTGAAAAAAAATCTTACCACATAATTTGATTCTTCGTTTTGAAGTTTGCTTGTCTGCTTGCAATAAATCTTCTTTCTGCCTAGTCATCTGTTTAACAAAATAAACCAAACAAAAGTTATATAACCTTTTACTCCATGGGATATGCCTGTCCCATGGGTGAACAGAGTAGATCCATATCAGCCAGCACATCTGTGCAGCATGATCAGGATCTACACTGTTTCCCTTTTTATTCATGAAGTCATTTCTTACCAAGACTAAACTACTTGAACCTTTTCCTCCCTAGATACACCTTTATTGCGTGGGCCAACAGTTTAGATCCAGATCGGCCGGCACATCTGTGCCGTCCGATCATGATCTCAACTGTTCTCTTTTTGAGTTGTTAGATTATTTCTAACCAAAATGGGACCAGTGCAGATCCTGATCAGACAGCACAGATGTGCTGGCTGATCTGGATCTACACTGGTGGCACACGTGTAAAAAGGCGTATATACGGAAGAAAGGGTTAATACATATCAACAACTTATATTTTTTATACAGATATCAACAACTGATAAAGCAGTTGGATAATTGACCATCAAAATTGACTAAATAGGGAAAATATGCATATAATCTGAAGTTTGTCCATTTTCAGAGAAATTCTTTTGACAGAAAAATGCACATTTTTGCAACATTCTCAAATTTAATAACATATTTCACACAAATGATTTTTTATTATGTTGGTAATTTAAGTTGGCTTCACTTCTTGTATTTCAATAAAAACAACCACTATATTTCTATGATGCATAGCAAACTTCTTATAATGTAAACTCAATCTGATTACATGTATTTAAAAAAAAATAATACTGGCCACTTTTCAGCAATAGTGAATGGTGAATTTACCACTTGTAATCTGTCAAAATAATGTCTGGTATTTAAATAATACAGCAAAACAGTTTTGACCTTGAACCTGAAAACAGATTATAGTTTTGTCAAAATCTTAAAAATCTGAATAATATTTTGACGAATCACCACAACACTTTGTCCAACTCTTTGTCCATGATTTTCAAGTTCTGAGATGCAAACAGGTTTTCCTTTGTTTTAGCCTGTGCTTGGTAATTTGAGGATTAAATGGAATAAAATCAGTGTTTTAATGTTAATACATGCAAATATACATTTCTTCTCTAAAATTTGGATAAATACTCAATATTAGCCAGTTTTTGCCATTTGCAAAGTTTGTCCCTACCCCCACCCCCACCTTCCCCATATAAAAAACTAATCTTTAATGTTTCTAGCTTATAACTAGGAACTAACAAGCTGTGAAGCATCAAAGGTTGGTCTGTAAGCTTTCATTTCAGTGATCAAGAGGGGTATCAGTTGGGTTTCTGGAACCCACTTTTTGGCCAACAAGTTAGTTATTGTGTAACTACCCTAAGACTGCTCTAAATGAACCCACTTACTGAAGATCTTTCATCCAATCCTGCAATTTGAACAAGAATAAATCATGGGGCAAACAAAAGGTCCATAGAACTACTCAAACAACTTGTTTTCAATATTTTATTTACTCAGTTGTTAATTAATTATTCACTTATAACATTATATTTCACTTATAACATTATATTTGACAAAAACAAAGTACACAAACTAAGGATTAAGAAATTTTTATTGGATTGAATTTCAAGTGCACAACACTAAATTGAATTTCTGTGTATGTACTGTCTGTGAATTGGCAATACATGTAAGCCTCTTTAATGTGATTCCAGGAACTGAAGAATACTAAACAAACAACTGAGAAAAAGAAACTCATCAAAACAAAAGCATTCTGAAAAGGAATAAGCAAATAAAATGTCCAATCAAAGCAGATAGGAAACACAGCATCAAAGAATGATGTCCAATATCCAACCTAAAGTAAGAAAATATCATATAGCAAACATTTATATATGTAAACTGTAGCATTGAAAATAAAGAAGTGGGAAAAAGATTAGAAGAGAAAACCAGATAAACAGACACTTGAAAAACACTTCATACCAGGTACCACACTTTATATTATTTGTAATAAATATTCATCTTTTCCACAAGTTCCAGGTGATATTGTATTATCATTATACACTTTTATGTTATGTTCTAGATCGTCTGGAAGCTTGCTCATCGATCCGTGACATTTCATTGCCTGGCTGATGACGTCATCAAATTTGCATTTTGTTAACTTGATACACTGCTTACAGAAAGTTTGGGTCACAACTGTAAGACTCCATGCAAGTGTCATGATTTAGATTGATCTTGTATTGAAAAAGCAAAGAAAAAAATAACATGGTATCAGGATCATACCTCCTGTACTGTTTTACTATTTTTGATGGTTTGGAACTACAAAAACTTGACCTTTATGCTAACATAAAAATTGTAAGAAGAGTAATTTCAGATTCCATTTTTTTATTTTTAAGTAATTGAAAATGGATCAATCATAACAATTCACAAATCCATCTCTAGGCAGTCGTAAAATTTATTTATTACAGGTAGTTTTCCATTTCATAATTCATAACAAAAACAAAAATGGTTGACTGTTTAATTGGTCTTTACTTAAGTTTCAAACTTGGGAAATAACTTTTGTTTGGCAGTATACTTAGTCCATTACCAAGCATCCGATCGATATAGATTGTGTTGCAACACAGCTTTCAGTGACGTGTCAAAATGGGAGAGGAAATGATGAAATTTGGAGGAAAATGTTGGATTTTTGGATATATTTTTTAATAATAAGATAAAATCAATTCAATTAAATGTTATTTATCTATTTTTTACGCTCTTTGTAGCCTTTTCATTCTACATACTGCTGAAAAATATTGTTTCAAATAAATATCTACAGTTTTGGCCGGACCAGCGTGTAGTTCGTCTATGAAATTACGTCACGGATCGATGGGTGATCATGGATCGATGAGTAAGGAGGATACTAGAAAAACTCTCATTTGACACCTCATAGCATACTTTCATCAAGTTTCAAGACAATATGGCTGACCTAAATTAGAATTACCATAAACTGTGTAATAATTTTAATAATGTTCTTTAACACGGACTTTTACCGACAATTACAAGTTATAAAATGTTTATTCTATCTGCTTTCGGACGCCGGGACGGAAAACGCACGATTTTCCTGCCTTTTGCACGTGCGCTATTAAAATTATGAAAAACAAGGAGCGTCTAAAAGCATGTATTATCTAACTAGTTATCTTTGAAATACGGTTATCTTAGCGTATCCACACTCAGTAAACTAGATCTATAGATCGGGACTCAACAAATATCAATTTTCTACCAGACCAGTAAAAATGTGGAGCGCGTGTAAAAAGGTAAGTAACTCTGACAACATTTATGATTTAGGGCTAAAACCTAGATTACCGGTATTTGTACCGCAACACGAACACTGTCTGTTTCTCTGCGCATGCTTCTACATCAGTAGACTATTTATTGAGAGTCAGCAAGAACACTATAAAAGACATTGCTGGTTTTCCACGCAAGATCCGGCGATTTTCGCGCAAAGATACAACGCCTTAAAATGGCACGTTATCCTTTCTATATCCAATCAGAACAATAGAGTATTTTTAACGTATTTTATTATTTTGCACAAATTTTGACCTGTCACTTCATAACTTTCGTAATTGTATAAACACATGTATCTAACCAGCAAATTGGGCGATTTATCTGTCCACGTTACCCATCAATGAGGTGTGGTGTAATGGTATTTGTGCCAAACTACTGATCTCAATGAATTCGGTTCGAATCACACAAATACGTACACATATTCAAAAATACATTTTTTTGCAATTAAATAGTAAGTAATTATTTGAAATTGTTTTCCTTATGGATTATGGAGATAATCTTAAAGATTGGGTTTTACATATACTGTTTTTTTTTTATTTCATTACATTGTCTTTAATGAAAAGTACAATACAATTAATACATATAAAAAAAAACAATAAATCGACTAACTGGCTGTGTCAGTGATACTGCCCATATCAGTTGCATACAAAAGGCTCAAAAGGTAACAAGTGCTGGTGCACTTATAAATTAACGTGTCAAACGCATAAATTTATGTGTTGGACGTATACATTTACCGGTGCATCTATAAATTAGCGGTGCATCAAGTCAAGTAAATTTTATTTGTATAGTCGTATTTCATGACAAATAACACTCGCTATACTCGTATTGAGCTGCTAAAGCCGATATGCATCGTTTTTATGCCCCCACAAAGTGGGAGGCACATAGAGTTGCACTCGTCCGTCCGTACACGTACGTCCCAAGATCTTGTGGCATCAACTCCTCCTAAACTATAAGGCGGATTTCTTTCAAACTTGCACAGATGATCAAGCAGAATGTGTAGATGATCGCAGAGAAAGGAATTTTTCCTGCGACCATTTTTTACCCTAGTTATGGCCCTTTGTTGTTACAATTTTTTTTTGCAGAAGTGGGGGGCATCAGTGTCCAAGGACACATTCTAGTTGAAAATTGAATACAATTAATACATATAAAACAAATCAATGAAACGACTAACTGGCTGTGTCAGTCGTACTCTCCATACTGGCAGTTTCCGTATCACTGTTAGCGTCATCCTAAGGGTCCATATTAATAATAAATTTCAAAATGCCCAGCACTGAAGGTTATAAAACTGAGATTAGAAACCAGTCTCAATCCTCAAGCATCTGATGCTTGAAATTTGTGACTGGTTTCCATTCTCAGTTTTAACGGGCACTGGCCTCTGTAGCAGTCATGTGCCTTTGTTTTTGATCTCCCTTTCTACATGGTCACATGCTCGACGTGATCTTGAAAAAAGCTGCGTTAGCGAAATGCAAAAAGTCAACCAATCTGAATATTATATATTTTTAAATATACCATAGCAGAGGATCCTGACTAACCTTATACAATATTTTATCTATAGTATTTAGATAAAATTTTCAATGTGTGTCAACATTTCGAAAAAAAGTAATATATGCATATCAGGAATCGCCACACTCACAAAACACAGCCTTCCCACGCAGCGAAAAAGAAGAGAGGGAGAGCATTTTTGTTATAAGTATGCCAATTCAAATAGGACGTCACAAACAATTAACGAAAAAGAGAATCAATGGGGATACCGCCTTGGAACGGTCAGTTGCAAAACAAATTGCCACTGGGGGTTTAAACCAGGTTCTAGGGTGCACCAACCTCACACTTGCCCCAACAGGTTCTCGTATCACAAAACAAGTACAAGTTGTCTTGGTGAAATAACTCCAACCCACCCAACGGCTCAACAATGTTGCATGCAAAAGCACACAAACATATAAATAAGAAGCTAATAGTATTGCAAAGTCAAAGGGCGGGTGCTCAATGATCTTACCGAGACCAGAGCTCCTGGAGTAAAATCAGCAAGAACACGATGACAAGGATAAAGAAACAAATCGAGCTTCTAGGTTCTTTTAAGAAAAGATTTCCCCATAAACCATCATAAACTTTTAAAACCTGCCAACGTCGTGCAACCAAAGAGGTACGCATAATGATCGTAGAGACAGTATATATTTATTTTTTTGTAAATAATTTCCTGAATCAAATTTTTTTATACCCAGCGCACATAAACGTCAACTTTTTGCACGGACGATACGATGGATTTCAGCTGGAACTAAATCAATTTAATTTGATTGGAGTCCGTATGGCAAGGTGGGAGTCGAAGGAATTTGATATCACGTCGCCTTACGATGCCATTAATTTGATTGCGTAGACCTGTGCAGGTCTGTTCAGTCTTATTAGTTCGAGTTACTGAGTCTTCAGCATGTCGTCGATGTAGTTTACCTTTAACCACTACTCTAAATTAAAATAAAAATGTACAAAACATGCTAAAAAATACTGTATTTTGTGATAAACAAATAAAATACACGTTATTTTTTATGAATTATCTATATGAAATCTTTCTTTGAAGAGCTGGTCAGGCACCTGTCTTACTTAACCGAGTGATAACTAGCTTTTTACATCATTACAACACACTGTGGGGGAGAGTTTGATAAAGATTACTCCCGTAGAAACTTCCCAAAGGTCTCACCGTTCATCTCTTTTTTAAAACTTTTTGAAAATGACTGTTATTTTTAACTATATCATTAAAGTCATTAAAGTCGGTGTTACCTTTCAGATGTCTTTACTTAAAACACTAATCGTGATGTTTTCACAAAGAAATTCGTGTAATTAATAAAAAATTCAATTTATATTTATTATATACACCTACACAAAAAATGCATTAATTTTATATTAGATTTTATTGTTTTTGATGAAAATAAAACAAGTATTAATTACCAATCATGGAATAAATAAACATTTATAGAAAGAACGCATTGGACACATTTAGCGAATTGACATGTACTTATTTTCAATATCAAGAGTATGAAAGCTTTATAAACGACCCCTAATTACTTTCATTTTGCTAATATAATATTTTATATTTATTTCAAAATTGAGACCGTTTTCACCAAATAGAGGGAAATTCTATGCATTTCGTTAAAAGTAACAAAAGCAAATAATAGAAAAGATTATTGTTTTTGCACATTTTTAGTCTTTGGCGAAAATTTCAATAAACATAAGATAAATTAGGACAATTTTAATTTGAGTATTGTCGACCACATTATGATTATGAAAATTGAATAGCAATTTTTGTTAAATTTTTTTATGAAATAAATAATTTCCTAATAACATTTTTTCCACAGTAAAGGGAATGAAAAAATGATTGAAACCTTTAACAAACACGAACCGCTTGTTAACACGAATTCGTAATTGTTTTGTGCCGTTTTATCGGAAAAGAGCGGATATTTCCGTAAAAAAGTAATATATGCATATCAGGAATCGCCACACTCACAAAACACAGCCTCCCAACGCAGCGAAAAAGAAGAGGAAGAGAGAGAGAGCATTTTGTTATAAACTATGTCAATTCAAATAGGACGCCACAAACAACTAACGAAAAAGAGAACCTTTGGGGATACCGCATTGGAACGGTGAGTGGCAAAACAAATTGCCACTGGGGGTTTAAACCAGGTTCTAGGGTGCACCAACCTCACACTTGCCCAACAGTTTCAAAAGTAAGAGACTGCAAGGAACGACAACTCTGTGTGGAGATTGACAATCAATGTACATTTACCTCCCCTTTAACGCTCTTCCCGGTAAATCCACGTCGAGATGACAGCTGTTGTTTATTTTGATAATTCGTACTGTTTATAATGGGAACTACGTTTATAATTCTAGGTGTTTATTAATTTTTGTACGCTATATCCATCTCATCGTTTTCTAACTTTTGGTTTTAGAAATATCTACATGTATAGCAGAATGGTTAAAGTTGAACCGAACAAGGAAGAGGAAGAGCACAAGCATGACAGGGATTTTTGAAGGAAACCATTTTTATTACAAACAGAATTCTTTGTACCCTGGGTTAATTGTATAGCTATGTTATCAAAATTTTACATTGCTTTAATTGTTACCACTAGCCCCCGCCCCTCCACCCTGCCCACAGGTGTATAGATCAGGCATGTCGGCCTGTTTAACTTGCAAGGTTCTTCTTGTATTTTACATGTACAAGGATATAGTTATGTTTATAACATATGTTTTTATGCATGAAACACATTGTGTTTAGCATAGAAGAAAGGCGTATATGTCTTTAGGGGTATCAGACAATATGTTTAAAGAATAAAAGGTCAGCCATTATTGTTTGTCTCAGAATCTACCAAATACTCCAATCCCTCTTAATTCCCAGAGTATTATCATGTGGAGTGCAGTGTTTGTTGAGATTGTTCTGTTGAATTTCAGGCTCGTCGATCCTGGCAGTTCTACTAGCTGGTTACTTTGCACAGAGATATCTTCCTCCTCCCAAACCAAAAATTGTGGGTGTAGATCTTGGTAAGTAGATAAAATAATTACTGTACATGTTTGGCAAAGCCTGTTCTGTAGAAGATTATAATTACAGTTGAACCTGTGCTAAACATTACCTATAAACAAAGACCACCAGTGGATAAAGACCATTTGTTTGTCCCACTGATTGATATAAATGGTGGAACTTTCCACTTGTATATGTATATCGTATCCAGGGCAGGGCTTTTTTTACCGCCAGGGGAAGGGGCCCATGCCCTACCAATGATTTTGGGGAATATAGTGTGATTTTTTCTCTGAAGGGGAATGAAAAAACGTGATTAAAAGTTACTTTTTGGGGAAAACCGCATAATTTTAAAGAAATTTTCTGAGGGGAAAGCGCCCACAAATGGCCCCTACTACAGAAGGAAAAAAGCCCTGAGGGGAATTTGAATTCCATCAGATAAAAAAGTAGAACAGTAGCAGCATAATTATTTTGCATTATTAATATTTTATTTGATTTGAGTTCACCTTTTACTCCAATTATTCCTCTTTTATGATGTAAACCAATAATTTCTAGATTCATTAGATGATTCCTGATCGCATGGATGTGCAGACTGATCTGGATCAACACTGGTCGCTCATATTTAATAAGCCATATCAGTTCTTTGGAGTAAATGGTTAACAGATCTGTTTGCTGTTCAAGTTTCTATAACTAGTAAACTACAGTTTGTTTTTTTCTCTTCAGGTACAACATTCTCCTGTATAGGTGTCTACCACGCTGTTTCTGGTACTGTTGACATTTTGGAAGTTCAGGAAAAACACAAGTGTATACCCAGTGTGATAGCATTTAGGTGAGTACTGTGCCACTTAACCCTTTCCTCCATAGGCACACGTTTATTGCATGGGCAAACAGTTTAGATCCAGATCAGCCGGCACATCTGTGCCTAAACTGTTCGCTTTTTTATTCATTAGGTTATTTCTGACCAAAATGTGACCAGTGCAGATCCTGATCAGACAGCACGGATGTGCCGGCTGATCTGGATCTACACTGGTCGCACATGCGTAAAAATGTGTATATAAGGAGTAAAGGGTAAATATTTTTGGCTTGTACCCTTTACTCTATGGATATGCCTTTTGTCACATGGGTGTCCAGAGAAGATTCAGATCAGCCAGCATTTCTTTTGATCTGGATCTATATTGTTTGCCTAATGGTCAGAAAAAACTTTACAAATTTAAAAGGGAACAGCATAGATCCTGATCAGAAGTAATGTCAGCTTGTTGAACTTGCCCATGTGATAATAGCCACAGCCCATGGAGTAAAGGGTAAAGTAATTATAGCATTGTACAGGGCTGTCATTTGGGGCCAAACTTAGGCCCTGTCACCCACCACCACATGTGTTTGCCCTATTTTTTTTTAGATAAAATTCTCCTCCAAAGAATTCCAAGAAAAAACAGAAAAAAGATAATCTGAATGTTCTGATTAGGCAATATGCTACATGTACTATGTTGGTTAATCAAGAATTCTGAATAAAATAACATAGAATTTCATCTGTTGCTCACATCAACATTTCTGATCTCCAATGGACAGCACGAATGAACACTTAGTCTAGTAGTAGTACACACATAAAACTATTTACTATGGTTAACTTGGAGTTTCTTCCATCGTCATTTAGGACAGCATGGATGAACTCTAATATACACATAAAACTGTTAACCACAGTTAAATTCCACATTAAGACTACCTCAAAATAAAGACCACCTCAATAATAAGACCACTTTTCTTTACCCTTTCCTGGATAGATACGCATTTTTACGCATGTGCAACCAGTGTAGATCCAGATCAGCCGGCACATCCGTGCCGTCTGATCTGGATCTGCACTGGTCGCATTTTGGTCAGAAATAACCTAATGAATCAAAAAGCGAACAGTTTAGATCCTGATCAGACGGCACGGATGTGCCGGCTGATCTGGATCTAAACTGTTCGCCCTAGCAATAAAGGTGTATCTGTACGGGAATGGGTTAAGTCCCACTTATGTCTACCCAGAAATAGAAACTACCTCGCTATTTAGTGAAGTTGCAAGGGTGGACCTTACAGCGGGGTTTCACTGTATAATGGTGAACTTGTAATTTCAGTCCGACAGGTCAGGTACTGGTTGGGTACGATGCTGTGGCCCAGGCTGAGCACAATCCAGAAAATACTGTCTATGATGCCAAACGATTTATCGGGAAAATCTTCACTCACAAAGAGATAAGGCAGGCCCAGAAACAGTACGCATTCAAGGTGAGTTTATAACAGGTTCAACTTCAACGTGACATAGTGAAACTCTTAGATTTAATTAAACTAGATTTCACGATTATTGGTAGAGCTTCAAAATTTTGGAAAAGAACTGACTTTATAAACCCTTTAATGTTTCGTAAGACTTATATTCCATGAAGGACCAGTGTAGATCCAGATCAGCGGGCTCATATGCTTTTAGATTCATAAGGTTATTTCTGAACAAAAAGCAAACTGTACAGATCCAGATGAGAATGCACTGATGTGCAGCCTGATCTGGAACTACACTGGTTGAATATGTGATAAAAGACATACACTTATGATGTTACACTTATTCCTGATTTTGAATTGATCAGTTAAGTCAGCTAAGTGACCATCTTCATGTTTTTGATACATCACCCTCCCCAACATCTTGATGTTGTTCTGGCCATCCTTGACAAAAGCTTAAAGTTTGCTATAACTTTGCCATTTCTAATATTTTTTCATCAAACTTTTAGATTGTTTTGCTTATGACAACAAGTTTGTTATGAAGCCAAAATCTGTTGGTCAAGGTCAATGTTAAAATATTATTTCCAACAATACTGTTTGTGATTTAGATAGAGGGTGATCCAGATGGACTGGTCCACTTTATTGTCAAGGTGAATGGCACAACAAAGATTCTGTACCCAGAGGACGTAGGCGCAGTTATTATAGGAACGTTACGTCAGGCCGCAGCCAACAACCTGAGTGTTCCTGTCACCAAAGTTGTTATGTCGGTACCAGCCGAGTTTGATGCCAGACAGAGGAACCACACCAAGAAAGCTGCTGTACTTGCTGGTAAAATTACATTAAAATTAAATTTACATCTGAAAGCAAGATGTGTCTGTAGAATAGTCTCCAATATCTGTTAGTTGAAGGGTTAAAATTGAGTTTTATAATTTTCGTCCCAGAATCTTTAAATCATTAGGTGTTTGGTTTATGTGAGGGTACATGAATTAACCCTTTCCTCCATAAATACGCCTTTTTACGCATGTTCGACCAATGTAGATCTGTGCCGTCTTATCAGGATCAACACTGGTTGCATTTTGGTCAGAAATAACCTAACGAATAAAAACGCAAACAGTTTAGATCCTGATCAGATGGCACGGATGTGCCGGCTGATCTGAATCTAAACTGTTCGCCCAAGCAATAAAGGTATGGAGGAAAGGGTTAAGTCTGTGTTTCCTCACTTTATCTATGTGCTATTGGGAAAAGGTTTGGTTCAGAGCTGTTAATACATGTAATAATAAAGATAAGCATTCAATGTTCCAATGATAAAAAAAAGAATAAGGAATAAAGTTGCATGTTAAACCTTTTACTCCATGTGTACAGCGAAATTTGCTCTTGTTCCATCATTTCTAGGCATTACATAGTGGCACAGTCAATATTGATCGTATCTGAGACATTAAAATTTAGTTCACTCTAAATTATGAAAAGGCAGCTTTATTGCATTCACAGTCAAATTTTTTAACAACATTCTTCATTTTCTAATGGTAAACATTCAATTTTGGCTGCAGGTCTGGAGGTTTTACGGATCATCAACGAGCCAACTGCTGCAGCTTTAGCATATGGTCTACACAATAAACTTGGACTGGAGAATGTGATAGTCGTTGATCTAGGGGGAGGAACTCTGGATGTCTCGCTGCTCAATGTACAAGGTGGCATGTTCCTTACCCAGGCCATGGCAGGTAGGTGAAATTATTGTAAGAATCATTGGTTTCGAGCTGCTCTGTGTGCTAGTTGTTTATTTCCAGCCTGTGGCACAAAAGTGATATGTAAAATAGATGACAAGTTTTAAGTTCAAGAAAAAAAGGAAGCACATAAAAAAAGTTGGCAGCTTTTGAACCTTTACTCCATGAGATTTAGCTGTTATTGAGTGTAAACAGTGTAAGTTCTGATCTGTGCCATCTGAACATCATCTACACTTTATGCTTCTCAGTCAGAAATAACCTATAACAAAAAAGCAAACAGTGTAGATCCCGATAAAATAGCACAGATATTAGGGCTTACCTGAATTTTACTGTTTGCACATGTGATTAAACATGTATATAAGAATTAAAAAAGTTTAATTAACTGATATCCACAAACCTTTAAACTGAATGTTAAAATGCCAACATTTACATTAAAGGTAACAACCGGCTGGGAGGTCAGGACTTTAACCAGAGGTTGCACTCACACCTGAAGAAGAGGATAGAGCAGAGTTACGGCCGACCTTTGACCGACCCTGAAGACCTTCAGGGCCTACTTCTCCACATTGAAGATCTCAAAATTAACCTCACGAAATCTCCACAAAGTGAAATCCAGTTAGAATTACATTCAATGGCTGACAGTGGCAAAAGTACAATATTCAGTGAGATTGTTTCGAGAACGTTGTTTGAAGATCTAAACAAAGACCTGTTTGATAATGTGTTAGAGCCAATTAGAACAGTGTTAGAAGCTGTGGAATTAACTATAGAAGACATTGATGAAATAGTGCTAGTTGGAGGGTCTACGAGGATTCCAAAAGTCAGGGAGTTGATTGGAAATTTCTTCCAGAAGCCCCCAAACACCTCTGTAGACCCGGAGTTAGCGGTGGCTACAGGGGTCTCAATCCAGGCCGGGATCCTGGGTGGCATGTGGCCTTTGACAGTCAGTGCTGTAGAACTACCAACAAGAGTCAAGAAAATTCTATTATGATAGTTAATCCATCATGATATTTAGAAAGTGTATTTTCTTGATTTGATGTTCCTTTCACTCTTGATATGATATTTGAAACAGAGCTTTAAAGAATATTGAAATCTGGCATTCATCTTTATATGCCCTCGAAGGGAGGCATATAGTAATCGCACCGTCCGTCCGTTTGTCCGAAATGTCAGGCAAAATCTTGTCCTCACTTCTTCTCTGAAACAGCTTGAGTGATTTCATTGAAACTTAACAGGAGTGTTTGTCACCAAGCTTAGTTGTGCATATCGTCAGGAATTTCCACTCTGATTATTTTTTGCCGAGTTATGGGCCCTTTGTCATTTTTTAACTAACCCTAACCCTAAATCTTGTCCTTGCTTCTTCTCTGAAACTGCTTGAGGGATTTCATTGAAACTTCACAGGAGTGTTTATCACCAAGCCTAGTAAATGGCAATCATTCAATCACTGATATATTATGGCCATGCGTGGGGGTTAGTGAAAGAGATAGGTGTTAGGGCTCCCAGGCTACTTAGTCCATCCAGGAGCGACCTAACAACGTGCAAAAAAAAGTTGTGCATATCGTCAGAAGTTTCCTCTCAAATTATTTTTGCCAGAGTTATGGGCCCTTTGTCATTTTTGACTATAACTTCTATATAACAATCTTGTCCACACTTAATCTCCAGAACCTCTTGATGGATTTCATTTAAATTTCACAGTAATTCTTGTCACCAAGCCTAGTTGTGCATAACGTCAGGAGTTTACGCTTGAATTTTTTATGGCCAAGTTATGGGCCCTTAGTCATTTGTACTATAACATCTTTATTAAAACATTGTCAACACTCCATCTCCAAAACCCTTATGAGGATTTGATTGAAATTTCACAGGAATGTTTGTCCCCTAGTCTAGTTGTGCATATTTTTAGGATTTTCCACTTCGATTACATTTAGCAGTTATGGGGCCTTACTCATTTGGTTTGCTTAACTTCTATATTTAGTGAGGGATTTACTTTAAACTTCAAATATATGTTCCTTATCATCACTCACATTATTCCTTTTCATTACCCACATCATACGTGGTAAGGTCCGTAACTCTAATAATCATATTTCTGGGATAATCTCCATTAATCTTACAAATTTTTTAAAAATTGTAATATTTAACTATATTTAACTCAAGATATTTACTACCGGTACATACTTTAAACAAATGATGATTTCATCTTTCACATTATATGCATGCAGTATGCTTCATCTATTCCACAGGCATATTTTTTATTACATATGTATACCAATTTGATTTCAAAGCTGCATTTCGGGGGCATATGTCAATTTTAGGTGACAGCTCTTGTAATACAACTGAAAAAAACAAATCTGGGCATGTCATGGGAAAACGTGTATGTGGTGATATTTTTGTGTCACCTGCGATAGTGATCGTATTGTCCTCTGGTATTCCCGTAACTAACATGAAACTTCAAGTTGCCTGTTACTGTCAAAGTACTTGTCCTTTTGACTTTATACTTGAAATACATGTATATTATCAGCATGAACAAAACCATCAGTGACAAGAATGATAACTCCTATTTCACTAGTTTTTAAGTTGTGCTCCTTTCAAACACAACTTTAGGCGGCACATGTGTTCTGTGTAAAACAAAATTATAGTTTAACATTAGTAGCTACTATTTTTGGAAAGAACTTACAAATATTATATTATTTTCTCATAAATGTGATTTTTTTTTACATTTTACCTTGAAATGCATAAGAAGCAATGTTTGACATTGAATGTAATCTGCTCAACTTTATTAACCCTTTCCTTTATAGAAACACCGTTATTGCATGGGCAAACAGTTTAGATCCAGATCAGCCGGCACATCTGTGCCATCAGGATCTAAACTGTTCGCTTTTTGATTGGTAAGGTTATTTCTGACCAAAATGCGACCAGTGCAGATCCTGATCAGACAGCACGGATGTGCCGGCTGATCTGGATCTACACTGGTCGCAAATGCGTAAAAATGCGTTTATTTGGAGGAAAGGGTTAAGTTCAAGTAATGAGGTCACTGCTTTTCAGATAAGAAAAATCAGTGGAAAAATACTTTGAAAGCCATTTGACACGAAAAAATTTCAAAATATTGCAGGCTTGGTTTGATTGAGCCTATTCATTGGCAGTAATGAAAATGCATATTACTGCCCCTGCTGTCCAGCATTGAGCATTATTCAATATTTACACCAGTATATGTATTGTGCTCAACAGCATTGAAAGATGGTAAGAAGTTCAATTCATAAGTACTAGACCCAAATGACCCATGAATGGACTTGCACACATTTGACATTTTTAGCTGGGTTAAATTGGTTGATGATGCAATAATACTGAAATATTATACTGGAAATTAAATTAGGATGTAATTTATAAATTATGGAATATGTTCACGCAGGTTAGTGTTTTAATATTTATTTTACATTTTCATTCGTAAATATCACGGAGTTTGTTTAATAAAATAATTAAAATTCTTCGAGCATCTAAACTAGATATATGGTCTTTTAATCCATTACAATAATTTAAGGCTGATCCGATTTTTATCTTTGTATTATTAGTAAGTCACTTGCTGTTTTGCTTTTTTATATTGAAATTTGGTAATTGTGTGTCTTGTAAGAAATATCATTTGCCGATTACAGTATGGGAAATCATGACGTTACATGGAATTACTCACAATCCTGTAAGTTATGTATAAGGTAGTATGGTGCGCAGAAAATCAAGTCATGTACATTTTCGCGGGAAAATTGGGTCATGTATTTTTCCCGGGAAAATCAAGACATTTATTTTGCGCGGGAAAATATAACGCGGTTTCACTTATTAATGCAGTCTGGATGATGGACCCGCTATACCGCGTAATAAAGAGACCGCAGTGTATTTTGATACAAAAGTGAGTCCATTATATTATGTCGATCTTTTAACGGTTAATGGGTTATATATTCGATTTATGTCATTGGAAAATATCTGATTGCAGATGTTATGAAATGTTCAACGGAGCAAATACTCTTTCTTCGAAATGATCAAAGTACAATTCCAAAGGTGTTTCCAGAATTTACACTTGCGGCATCAATTTCAGTGATAATACTGCTCCATTGATCACCAAGTGTTTCTCCCTGTAAGCATACAATAATAATAATGTACTTCAAAATGATCAAAATACAATTCCAAAGGTGTTTCCAGAATTCCCACATGCAGCATCAATTTCAGTGATAAAACTGCTCCGTTGATCACCCAGTGTTTCTTTCTGTAAGCATACAATAATAATAATATACTTCAAAATGATCAAAGTACAATTTCAAAGGTGTTTCCAGAATTTCCACTTGCGGCATCAATTTTAGTGACAACACTGATCCATTGATAACCGTGTGTTTCTTCCTGTAAGCAAGCAACAATAATAATAATATACTTCAAAATGATCGAAATACAATTCCAAAGGTGTTTCCAGAATTTCCACTTGCGACATCAATTTTAGTGACAACACTGATCCATTGATCACCGAGTGTTTCTCCCTGAAAGCATACAATAATAATAATAATATACTTCAAAATGATCAAAATACAATTCCAAAGGTGTTTCCAGAATTTCCACTTGCGGCATCAATTTTAGTGACCACACTGATCCATTGATCACCGAGTGTTTCTCCCTGAAAGCATACAATAATAATAATAATATACTTCAAAATGATCGAAATACAATTCCAAAGGTGTTTCCAGAATTCCCACTTGAGGCATCAATTTTAGTGATAACACTGTTCCATTGATCACCCAGTGTTTCTTTCTGTAAGCATACAATAATAATAATATACTTCAAAATGATCAAA
Source organism: Corbicula japonica (assembly GCA_038501625.1). Lineage (NCBI taxonomy): Eukaryota > Metazoa > Mollusca > Bivalvia > Venerida > Cyrenidae > Corbicula > Corbicula japonica. The sequence goes on along the minus strand of JAZAYU010000007.1, from coordinate 3,283,160 downwards.
ATACAATTCCAAAGGTGTTTCCAGAATTTCCACTTGTGGCATCAATTTTAGTGACAACACTGATCCATTGATCACCGTGTGTTTCTCTCTGTAAGCATACAATAATAATAATATACTTCAAAATGATCAAAATACAATTCCAAAGGTGTTTCCAGAATTTCCACTTGTGGCATCAATTTTAGTGACAACACTGATCCATTGATAACCGAGTGTTTCTCCCTGAAAGCATACAATAATAATAATATACTTCAAAATGATCAAAATACAATTCCAAAGGTGTTTCCAGAATTTCCACTTGTGGCATCAATTTTAGTGACAACACTGATCCATTGATCACCCAGTGTTTCTTTCTGTAAGCATACAATAATAATAATATACTTCAAAATGATCAAAGTACAATTCCAAAGGTGTTTCCAGAATTCCCAGGTGCAGCATCAATTTCAGTGATCAAACTGCTCCATTGATCACCCAGTGTTTTTTTCTGTAAGCATACAATAATAATAAAAATAATAAATAATAATAATTATTGTACACCTCTATTATGCAGGCGAAAAGTGTAGATCCAGAAAAGCTGGCATATCATATCTGTACCCTCTGATCAGGATCTAAACTGTTCATTTAAGTATTCATTAAGTTATTCCTGAACAAGAAGAGACCATTGAAGATCCTGATCAGATGGCACAGATGTGCTGGCTGATCTGGATCTATACCGGTTGCACATTTGTTGAAATGTGTATATATGGAGTAAAGTGTTAAAGGTAACAGCGCATTTTTGATTGTTTCAATATATATACAAAATATTATTTCATTTTTTAATGACAGATATCTTGAACTGTGAACTGTTTTATATTCCATTTTAGATTAGCTTTCAAAGTCTCATACTTTTCTGTGATATCTTATTTCAAAATTGAGCAAAACTCAAATAAATATTACAGTTATTATATGAGTTTTATTTGTTAGGTTATTTTTTCCATTTAATGAATTGTTTATGAAACAAATGAAGCTGACATTTCACTAGTCATACATTATATCTTGCCACCAGATTTGAAGTCCATTTATGGGATAAGGAAAAATTAGTTGTACACACAACGTCATTTCTACTTTCAAAAAGAAATAAATGTAGCATGCCACAGGTAAAAGTGTCTTCTTTTTCTTTTTTTACATTGTAGTTGTAGCTATATTTAGAATGAACCCACAATAATCTATTATTTTCTCTAAACCAAATAGAAATTTTATTACACTGTCACACTTTAAAAACATCATGGTATTTTTACCATGAAATGCATAACAAGCAATGTCGTCTGCTCAACTTAATGATGGCATTCCAAAGATTAGCATAAACTTCAAAGACGATTTTCTTGTGGCATGTTCCATTTGAAAGGCTTGTTCAGATTTTGTGCAATATTTTTTTTTTGCATTTTGTGTTTAACCATTCACATACATCAAAACTGGTATAAAAAGCTAGGAAATTAGTGGCACTGAGCAGATTTCTGCCTATCTACATGTATCAGTATAAGTGTCTTGCATGAGAGTGAGGTGAAGATGGAAAAATCTGTCACCTCGGGTGAACTGTTTGTGGGAACGAGGTTCTGCCGAGTTCCTGCCTAAACAGTTCACCCGAGGTGACAGATTTTTCTATCTTAACTGAATGTCTCATGCAGGATACCTTTTACTGTTCATAACATTTGTGTACTTTATACGAACCAAATTTTGTTTCTTTACGCTAAAATATTGACGTTAATGCAAACCTTATTTTCTAAATGACGTCACTAACTTGAATATATTATGTCAGATACTTGAAGACATGACATGCTTTTCAAGTATTGCTCTTTCTTTTACACTTAATATTATTATGTGGTGTTGTTGTTTTTTTAATTGAAACACTAGACATTCAGAATAGAGAAAAAATTCTGTTGATGTATTTTAAAATCTTTTGGTTTCATTTTTGTTGGTTTCAATTTCAATACTATTTGTACAAATTGGTGTTTGCAGTTTTTACAAATTGTTAATACTGGTACCTATATTTTGATTATAATGTTTGGCTTCTTTATATGACATTTGAATTTTAGAAGTGTAGATCTAGATAAGGCACATACTTGTCATCTTACCATAATCTACACTGTTCGCTTTTTGATTTATTCGGTTATTTCTGACTAAAAAACGAACATTGCAGATCTTGATCAAATGGCAAGGATGTGCTGGCTGATTTTGATCAACACCTACATGCATAAAAAGGCATATACATGGAGAAATAGGTATTAAGATGAAAATATAACTGACATGTAAGCTACTCTATCTACATTGTTAAAATCCTGTGATTGATCTTTTTTGACATACCTTTACAAATAAAAGATACTGTTTTCAACTTAAAAATGTGTTTTCACTATTTATTTGCCAACCTAAACCCGAGATCATTTATCTGAAATTGTCCACCAAATCTCTCAACTCTAATGTCAGGCAGTTTGGACACTGAAAACTTACTGGAAAATGACAGTAGATACACTTACCTTTAAATCTTAGTTAGCCCTTAATCAAATTGGTACCAGCTTAGCATAACTATTTGTGCGCAACAAGGACTTTTCTATATATGCGATGATCGTCCTTCGTGCACAACCCAGTTACTATTCAAATCAATGCGGATTTTTTTTCTTCTATGTCTATATGCCAGCGATCAGAATTTGAGTCACAACTTTGGCGGCTCCATAAAGCATCTTAAACCATATGTATCTTTAAAAAATTTACATACCTGAAAAGCCACATTCAAGTAGAATCAATATATGTAATCCTTTATAAATAACGGTTTCGTTTTTTATGCAAAACTCTTTTAAACCTCCACCCATGTCAAAAAATTTCGATTACGGCGCTTAAAGTTTATCTGACTCACGTATATCGATAAATAACAGAATTTAAATCGGGTCGATTTCCACCACAGTTTTTATCGTAACTGCTTGAGACGTAAAGGACAGACATCTATAAAAAGTCAGTATGATAATGGGTCTGTGCTTGCCGTCGAATTATTGAGACTAGTACCAGCTATGATTGCCAGCTTTTTGAAACATGCCATGTTTACTATAGTTTATTTATGGAGTCTATTATTTTACAGGTCAAAGAAGTACAAGTGGAGGGCAGCATTTAATATTAAAATTGCCTGCAATATCATTTTCCATTGAAATTGAGTGTTGACCAAATTTGAAAGTCAAAAATCAAAATAACTGGGTTACATATTTTACTACTTGTCTCACCCTATACTATACCATATCATACCATACCGTAGGCTAAAAGTGAAAAATTACAAGATTAAAAATTGGAGAAAGAATGTATATTGAACTGCTATTAATAGGTCATCTGCAACTAATATATGTATTGTTAATGCCACTGTTGGTTTTGTTTCTTTGGGTTCGTAATGAGGTTACTTCCCTTTACGGCTCTTCTATGTTTATATTGACAACTGGAAATATTTTTATTTTGTGGATTCTAGGGAGTCATGAGTAGTTCATTGAAAGAAAACTATCTGAAAGGATTTGAAATAAGTAAGATAAAGAATTTAATATGTTTTTGACTGCACATTTGTTATTTTTTGTCAGAATTCAATGTGGTGACATTGTAATAATATTCGGATACACATATTTTCGTATAGTTTCAGTTTACACGATGAAGTAATTTTTCATTCATAGTTTTATGGTTAATAACAAATGAGTTGATGTTTATAAAGAAGAGGTTGATGCTGATTCATGTGTGACAGGAATATTTGACATAATGACACTCCTAAATGGCCCGAAATTCTTCCACATCAGGATAAATTTGCATTACTAAATTAAAAAGAAAATCACAGTTCTTACAACCTCAACCAAACCTTCTGGTACTTTTAAATTAACCAGTACTGGAGTATTCACAATTTGTTTTAGGCACATCCAAATGGATTTAGCCCTTTCCTCCATATGTACGACTTAAATCGCATGCCAGCTGATCAGGATCTGCACCATTTGCTTTTTTGGTCAGAAATAACCTAATAAATAAAAAAACCAAACGGTAAGTCTGATCATATGGAGAAAGGCCTGTATATATAATAAAGGGTTAATATTGACCAACAAGTGAAGTGGTATCAAGGTTTTGAAAAAATAACCAGTTACCTTGAGAACATGGTACGCTTGAGAATATGAGAAGTTGGTGTAATAGGTAATCTGCATCAGAGTCTAGGGCTGCAAGCCAAGTGATGAAACATGTGAGGTTGTACAATCAAATAATCAGATTCGGCATTCAGTCAATTCCAGAACATTTGAGTTAAGAAATTGAAAATTGTGTTCTAGCAGCATAACTCTAATTGTTGCTAGAACACACAACAATTTCTTAACAAAATTTTGATTTTTAAATGAAGAATAAGATGATCCTGAACTGATTGAATGCTGGAACTGATTGTCTGTAATCCATATTATCGGCTGTAGAAATTTGTATGAAGAGCATTTATTGAGTCATAAGCAATTTTCCTACTCATAGGTGCAGTCCTAACTTCACCATGTTCACTGACTAGTTTACTGAAATGGGATTGCATGATAATAGCCTTTATTTTTCCAAAATTCCAAAAAATTATTGAATATCACTTGAGTCAAAGTTGGATGTAACATAAATACTATGATTTAATTTTGGTTTCCTTTGTTTGTTTTTTTTCAGGCAACTTAGTAAAACCTTTCCTGAATCTGAACAAAAGGTATGCCAGTTTTTTAAGCAGTACTCAGTTTGTATAAATTATTTATATAATTTAACAACCACTTCTATCAAATACTTTCATAACCTTTAACCCTTTCCTCTATGAATATGCGTCTTTACGCATGTGCTACCAGTGTAGATCCAAATCAGCCGGCACATCTGTGCCATCTGATCAGCTTATGCATTGTTAACTTTCAGTCAGAAATACCCAAATAAATCAAAAAGCGAAGAGTGCAGATCCTGATCAGATGGCATGGATGTGACGGCTGCCCATGGCATAAAGGTGTATGTATGTCAACAAATTTTTATTCTGCATGTTATACATTCCCAAAGGCATTAATTTGCACATTTGAAATATGTATTATTCTCATTAGATAAACATTGTAATAGTTAAATTTTTCTGGAGTTTGGTTTAATGCAGTCTCCCTAGTGCATATTAAGCATGTTTTAAGCAAATGTTAAGCTGTCATAATATAATTATTTCATAGTAATAAATGTATATATGACTATGTTTACCGGCAGTACTGTATTAAAGTTAATGTTAAAAAATAATTCACAAAATGTAATTTTTTATATTGAAGAAAAACAACAATAAATGTTAAAAACTTTTATAAAATCAATTTCTTTGGTATCATTTAATTTTGAAGGGAAAAATTAACTCTCTTACTCCATCGGATGTGGGTGTTCCCATGGCCAAACAATGTCTATCCAGATTATTATTTCTGACCAAGAAGCAAGCAGTGTAGATCAGATCAGATAGCGTGGATGTGACAGCTCATCGGATCTACACTGGTCAAGCTTTTCCATCTGATCTGGATCTACATCAGTAGCATTGCACAGATATAAAACCCAATATGGAGGCATAGTAGCCAATCAGGTGCTTGAGATTGGAGACTGGTCTCCTGATATAGTTTTATATTCTTGGGCCCTGGTTGATGGAATTAAACTTGTAATGGTTTCAGTGTCAAGTGTGTACAAGGGGATGGTGGTTTCAGATACTTCCAGTATTCTTCTCTGCTACTAGAACACCTGGAAATTGAGGTAAAAAATTCTTACACTATCTGGGATTTCAACAGATTTTGAAAACCAGGGGTCATCTGACCCCTGTTTGGAATTTTCAAGGGGTCATAATCAGATGGTCAGGAGTCATATCTTGTTTTCAGTGAACTTTACTACTTGTTACTGTAAAATTGCATTAACTTCATTTTTACTTATTTTCATCATTCAAATAAACATTTACTTCTTATTTAAAATGGAAAAAACAAATTATATTCTTGAAAAATTTGACCACTTTTTCTAATTTCTCCTGCATCAAAATGACTCCAATCTCAGAATAAAATGCAGTCAAAAGTGGAAAAATTCAAATTTGCTTGCATCAACATGATCAATATGCAAGAATCTGCATCAATTGAAATCACTGCAACATAAGATATTACTTTTATCCCAAGTATGACTAGTGTAGATCCCAATCAGCCTGCACATCCATGCAGTCCAAATTCTACACTGTTAGCTTCTTAGACAGAAACACACTAATTTAATGAATCTAAACCACTGTAGATTGAGAAAGGACTGCATGGATGTTCAGGCTGATCTGGATCTACACTGGTGGTATGTAGAATATAAGCTTGATCTGTGAAGTAAAAGGGATTAACATGCCCACTTTGTAGTGGCATATATATTTTTGTGTCGCCCTTTCAAAGAAATGGCGATACATAGGGACCGCTTTGTCCGTCCGTCCGTCGGTCCGTCATGAAAACTTGGCGTTGGCTATAATTTTGTCATTTCCTAATATTTTTTCATCAAACTTTCAAATTATATTGCTTTTGACAACACGCTCGAGATGATGCCAAATTCTCAAGGTCAAGGTCACATTTTGATGGAGTTATGCCCCTTTTTGTACTTGGATTTTTACACGAAAAACTTAACGTTGGCTATAACTTTGTCATTTCTTAATATTTTTACATCAAACCTTCTAATTATATTGCTTATGACAACACGCTCATGATGATGCCTAATTCTTCGATGGAGTCCGTCTGTCCGTCCCTCCGTCACGAAAACATAACATTGGCTATAACTTTGCCATTTCTTAATATTTCTTTATCAAACTTTCAAATTATATTGCTTATGACAACACGCTCGAGATGATGCCAAATTCTCAAGATCAAGGTCACATTTGATGGAGTTATGCCCCTTTTTGTACTTGGATTTTTACACGAAAACTTAACATTGGCTATAACTTTGTCATTTCTTAATATTTTTACATCAAACTTTCAAATTATATTGCTTATGACAACACGCTCATGATGATGCCGAATTCTTTGATGGAGTTTTGCCCCTTTTTGTACTTGCATTTTTATTCCGACATAGCACCAGAGGGCGACGCAAGTGTTCAACTGAACACCCATCTAGTATTTTTCTTTGGCACTGATCTTGTTAGTATATTATTCTGAATTGAGATTTTGACAGATCTTTCTCAAATTGTTCTTTGTATAACAAAGAAACCTGTTTGACGAGCAAGTTCTATCATCCTGCATTTCATTTGGCATTTAATGATTTTAGAACAGACACTTCTTTACATTTAATTCTCATAAAAATTCACTTTTGAATACCAATACTGTCTTTTGTACCTATTTGTTATGGTGTAGTGGGTTGTCACTTTTTTTTACCACAGCTTCAGTGCCCAAGGTTATAAAACTGAGCATGGAAACCAGTCTCAAATCTCAAGCATCTGATTGGCTGAAATGGCGACCAGTCGCCATTTCAGCCAATCAGATGCTTGAGATTTGAGACTGGTTTCCATGCTCAGCTTTATAACCTTCAGACCAGTTGTCCTAAGAATTTAAATGTTAATCATATGAAATTAAATGTGACAATGAGTACTAGGCAAAGATATACATGTACAATTTCTTGTTATTTATATAGTATGAATCGTTGATTGTAGCATCCAGTGTTACAATACATTGTGGGTGTGAGCCAGGATTTCCGAGAGCAGTATGGCTCTGGCACAGCTGATGTTCTTCTGTTCTACATTCAGTCCTGGACCAGAGTTGCAGAACATTGTACTAAGATGGTGGGTATCTCCTTTGACTTCAGTTTGTAACTTTTTGGCCAAACTCAAAGATTTTCCAAACAAGACCTTGAATAAAGGTGGAAAATTAAAATATTCCTAACATTGCTATTGGATATATATCGTTTTGTAGTTTTGTTTGTTCATAGAAATGACTGGTTATCTTAGGAATCTTAACCCTATACTTCAAATATAAAGGCTTTATTGCATTTGTGAATAGTGTAGATTGTGATCAGCTGGCACATCCTTGCCTGCTGATCTGGATCTACACCCTTTGCCTATAGATAACGGCCCTGTTTGATCAAAAACTCGCATCTTAGCTATGATTTCCACTTAGGATAGTTATTTACAATAATATTTACGATTTTTGCAAAAGGTTCTACCAAACAATCACAAGTGCTTACGATTGGTCGTAAGTCATTGATAAAATGTTGGCCAAACATCCATATTCCATGGGGTAAAGGGTTAATTCAGAGTCATATTATTAAGAATTATGTCCTACCTTCTTTTCTGACATGCATAATTACTATATTGAATTAACCCTTTACTCCATATATACTGGATTGCATGTGGACCAGATCAAGATCAGCTAGCACCTCCATGCCAGTTGATATTGACCTACACTTGCCGTACACTTGTTAAAACCTGCATATTAATATATAAAAAGTGAAGGGTTAAAAGGCGCTAAAATTTGTCTGCATGGTTTTAAATGATACCGCAGTAACATTGACATAACATTAACTGACAATAATTTGTACTTATGTTCTGTAGGGCATTCCAGATCAGCTGGTCACCAGTCTTATGAAAGAGATAGTCAATGAATGCATAAAACATCTGCAGTCCTCTAAAATTACTCTGAATGAAGTCCAGTCTGTAATACCAAGGGAGGTTATGGACGCAAAGTTTTCGATGGAAACACAAGGTTTAGAGGAGCTATCATTAGAAAGACTCCAAGATGTTCGGAATAATGATAAGGATAAAGTTTCCATAATAATGAATGAAATTTGTACTTCAAATTCAAGAAATCTAACTAGTTTGAATAATATTCTGCAGTCAGTATCTTTTAGTAGGTTGGTAAATAATCATGAGGAGAGACATATAGGAAAAGAAAATAAACAGAACAGTCTACCTAACAAATATGCTGAAAAAAATGTAAAAGTTGTACATCCTGAAATAAAAAATGACTTTACTGAAGAAACAGAAGATGTATCCTGGTATTTTGATGATACACAAACTAGAGCCGGCTGTGAAGCAGATCCTGGCAATATTCTTAAAGTTAATACTGACAATACGGTTGATCTTGGTAATATTCCTACAGTTACTGATGCAGCTGACATACACGATTCTGGCTGTGATGAAGACCTGACTGAAACTTGTGCTAATGAAACCGGTGCTTATTTGGAGGCGACTGATGAAATTACCAGAGACATTGATCAACTCAGAATAGACATTGAGGCTGATCTAAAACAATTAGCTGAAAGAAAAGATAAAACTCTAACAAAGAAGAAAAACTGTAATAAATCAGGGGAGTGTCTGTTGTACTTAGGAGCTCAAAGAAACACACATTCTGTAGATGATGAATTTGACAGTTGTTTTGATAACTCTGATTCAGAATTTGACAGCTGCTTTGAGAAAGTTTCATCATGTAAGGATGACCAGAATATAAGAAATGTAGATGACAAGAAAATAGAGGTTGATGCAGATGCATTCAAAACAGTTGAATTCAGGTATTCTGAAGAAGCAGAAACATGCTTATCTGAAGACAAGTGTGTAAGAGACAAACCTATGATGAGTAAGACAGTTTTGATGCACATGCAGAATTTACACATTGAAAATCTGAAGTCTGAAGACATCCATGTAGCCAGCAGTATTGACATTGAAGTAAGGAATTGTACAAGTGACTATTTAAAGACAAAAGAAATACTCAAGTGCATTGAAAGCAGTGAAGGGTTTAAACATGTTCAACATGAATCTGGAAGATGTGAAAATAAAAGCACCAAAGATGAACAATTAAGTGATTTGCAACAAAATCAACAAATCAGTGCAGATCATACAAATGATATGGGATGTTCTTCCACAGCTCAAAGAAATCAAAATCTAGATAAAGCTAAATTCCAAAACAGAGATGAAATAAAACATATCAATACTTTGCTTCGTGATGTTTCTAAAGTTTCAAAGACAGCCATGTCTCAAAAAATGCAAATTGGAGTGCACAGTAGACATTTTTGGAAGGTAAGTGAGGACAATGTATCCACTGATGAAAATGATCAAAATGTTGGTAAATTTAGTGAACAAAGTGGGGCTCTCAGAAAAAATGATGGGACTAGTCTTCAGAAATCGAAAGATGTAGAACATGCTGATAAAACTTCTTCTGATAATGTTAGAAATATATCAAATGTTTCTTCCACTTATAGCAAACAGTTTAGTAATACATTTGAGGAAAGAATGACAACAAATATGAATCATCAGAATTTGAAAGCTGTAGATGTTTTATTAAATAACATTACTGCAAAAGCCTCTAAAGTTAAGATCGGTGAAGGAACAGCTTTAAAAGCCTCAGCGGTGTTGTTACGAAGTAGGCACATGAATAATAGTGAAGAATATCATGATTTAAAAAAGGATATTTCACAAAACACGGGAACTTCTGCTTGCAATGTTGATAAAGAATTTGTAGAAGATTGGAACAGTGATCACAATGATTCAGATGAATCTGCAATCATAAACAATATGACAAAGAAAGCAATTGGTAAAGAAACATGTGGTACATCTGATGATCGGTTATATACATGTACACAAGCCAGATCTAAGACAGATAAGGACTTAGGTGGTAATGGTATACAGTGTGTGACAGACAGGAACGATTCACTTCATAATGCAGAGCTTATATATGATTGTAATGCAAAGGTTATGCATTGTTGTAATGCAGAGATTATGCAAGGTTGTAATACAGAGGTTATTCATGGTTATAATACAGAGGATATACATGGTGATCACATTAGAAGCCTAGTATCTAGTCTCCTGTATGGCAGAGATGGCAGTCTGGTAGATGTTGTAACAGATGTTGTGGAAAGACAGAGCATACAAGGAGATATCAGGTAAATACTGGTATTGCCATTGTCTTGTTGTTTATTAGACGTTGATGTAGATTTGGTTGTATCAATGCACCAACCTCCTGTAAGCAAAAGCAAATATAATCATGTATAGTAAATGGGATATGGCTGTCATGGATGATATTAAGGAATGAAGAGTGTGTATCAAGATCAACACATTCGGACCATCAACACTGTACACTTTAAGATTCATTGGGTTTTTTCTGATCAACAGGTGGCCAGTGTAGATGAATTAAGACTGGCCTGCATATATCAGGATCTTCTATGTTCACTTCGTAGTCAGAAATGACCACATGAATCTAACAGAAACTACATTTAATGTAGATCTTGACCAGACTGCATGGATGTCCAGGCTGATCTTCATCTACACAGGTTGCATGAAGGATACAAGTGGTATTCATGAAGAAAAGGGTTAATTTCAGGATGACTCAGGCACCAAAGATAATACTAATAATGTGCATGATTATAAATTGTGTTTTAAATTACTCTATGTCCATCTTATGTTTCTTAAGTTATTCTAGCAGTTGTTAAACTTACAAACAAGAACATATTAACCTCCTGGTCAAATCTGTATATTTGCAGGCTGAATATGAGTACTATAGGTGTATATGGCAGAGTTGGTGTCAAGGCTAAACCAAGAGTGATTGATGGTATAATTGTAAAAACTTCCAGCGATAGCATCATTACCCCACAGCTGTTGAAGGAACAGACACATAATGCTCTGGTTTGTATTATGTACCAGTGATTTCACTTCTGAAATTGAAGTGTCAAAATGATGCAAGGCCGCCATTTTCTGAAGGACAAAACAATGATGCTTTTACATATAAATGAAATTTGACCGTTTGATTGAAATTCTCAAGGGTCTCTAGGAATGAGCATTTCAAGGGTCAAAGAGCCAAAACCGTGTTCCAATGGTTAAGTGAAACTCCTGTATAACCAATATGAGGGTAGTCTATTGTCTGGTCCTTATTTATCAAGGAATACTGTTTTAGTTAATTGGAAACATTTATCAGTGATTTTTGTTTGCCCTTATTTTAATTAAAGGCATCTTTTTGTATGTCTGTCCATTCATCACTCTGTCATTAAAACCTAACATTGTCTATAACTTTTGCATTTCTAAATATTTTTTAAGCAAACTTTCAAATTGCATTTCTAATGACAACGTGGTCAATATGAAGCCAAAATCATTAGGTCAGAATTACATCTGACAAGTTTATGCACCTTTTTGTACTTGGATTTTGTCACATAAACTTAACATTGGCTATAACTGGCATTTCTTAATATTTCGTCATCTAACTTATCATATTTTTCTAACAAAGTACCCAAGGGTAACAAAAGTGTTCAACTGAACACCCTTCTGGTTGAAAATATTTACATTTTCACTTCAGAAGTATGTAGCATAGTCACTCATGGTGTTGTTGATAGTTCAAGAAGGGACAAGAACGAAACAAAAAGATGAAAAAAAAACATGTAGAATGATACCTAAAAGATTGCATGGAATATTTTTACTGTATCATGGTGGGGTTAATGTATTACCCAGATGTACCTACAAACTAATTTTGGTAAAAGTAGGGCAAGTGTACCTTTGCTTGCAGTAGTGGTCTTTATTTGGTAACCCTCTTACCTCAGTGGTTGCCATGGAAGAGTATGTTCATCCCACCATACAGTTGCGGTCAGGTTGGGCTGTAAGATGCTTGCGGTCAGGTTGGGCTGTAAGATGCTTGCAGTCAGGTTGGGCCGCAAGATGCTTGGGGTCAGGTGGGGCTGTAAGATGCTTGCTGTCAGGTTGGGCTGTAAGATGCTTGCGGTCAGGTTGGGCTGTAAGATGCTTGCAGTCAGGTTGGGCTGTAAGATGCTTGCGGTCAGGTTGGGCTGTAAGATGCTTGCAGTCAGGTTGGGCTGTAAGATGCTTGCGGTCAGGTTGGGCTGTAAGATGCTTGCGGTCAGGTTGGGCTGTAAGATGCTTGCGGTCAGGTGGGGCTGTAAGATGCTTGCGGTCAGGTTGGGCTGTAAGATGCTTGCAGTCAGGTGGGGCTGTAAGATGCTTGCTGTCAGGTTGGGCTGTAAGATGCTTGCGGTCAGGTTGGGCTTTAAGATTCTAAAGATTGAATTCAGTTCTTGTATTCCATGGAATGCTAAATGATGTGGCAGTTATTGATAGAATTCTTGAATATATCTTATTTTTAATGCCTATTTTATAGATGGTCAATGGTGACCTGAGTGACTCCTTTCACCACAAAGGCTACAAGCCCATCAAAGCACAGGAAACTGTCGACATTGATGGGTTTATCAAGAGGACATCCCGATCTCAACAATGGCTAGAGGATCTCATCTCCATACTTCACAAGGTACTGTGAAATCTCTCATTTTTGTGGGGTACTTATTTTTGTGGATTTGGAGCTCGAAAAATTTAAAGCCACAACAAAATATATTACAATTAAAAGTATGTAAACATATTTTGGAAAATAAAAACTCTGAATTTAAGAACTCACAAAAATGCTGATATATATAATTTTATATGCCACAAGTGAAAATATCTGTTATTGGTGGTCACTTGTGAAACAAAACAGATATTTCACTGAAACAAACAAATTTTCTTTTTATTTTATTATTTTTAGTCAAACAATCTGTAAAATTGGAAAGGAAGGTAAAGAGTTAAATAAAGTAGTTAGGCAATAACAATGACATGGTATTCCATTGTTTCAAAACTGTAAAAATACCAATTTAATTTCACTGAGAAAACTATAATTTACTGGAAAATGTAAAATACAGTGAATTCATAATTATTTGTGGGGTATTATTTTTCCAGGATATTGTGGGAAGATCAAAACATCAATGTAAAACCACCATGTTAAACTAAACATTGAACATAATTTACAAAATTCAGATCCACACATGTATGAACCAACAAAAATGGGGTCAAACAGAAAACCACAAATTTCATGCCCACGAATATAAGTGCATTTACAGTATATAATTTCTCTCCACAGCATTCCGTGACCCTGGTACTGGTGAAGGGCAATGTTTCCCCATTCGTGCAGCATCTGTTGACATCCCAGCAGATTGTAGTTATAGATTCTATCTCATACAGTCAGCTAGTACAGTTAAGTGAGGCGTCACAGAGAGATATGCTTACTTACGTCACTCTTGCTACACAGGTTAGTCTAAGAAGACAATTGGGACACGGCATGGAAAAAAGGTGTCTTATGTTATATTTTTCTCAATTAAGTTGTTACTATATTTGAAAGAACTTACAATTATCCATTACTTTCTAAAAATTAATTGGAGATTTTGTTACAAATATTGACCACATAATGTAATTTTTAAAATGTAAAATGCATAATTAGTAATGTAGTCTGCTCAACTTTAAGATGTCTTTTCAAGAATTGACATCAACTGAAATAATATGTGATTGTGACTTCATTTATTCTCACGAAATGCACAAGAAGCAGTGTTGTCTGCTTAATTTACGAGTCTGAATTTTTTGTTGTTGTTGTTTTTGCAGGAGCATGTATGTAGAGGTGTCACAGTACAGTCGCTGGAAGCTGATTGGTGTGATAAAGATAGACAGCTGGAAGTTATCATAAAGCTTACAGACAATTGTCCGCAGGTAACACTGATCCTTAATCCTTTACTACACATTATTACACATTTTATCGCATGTGCAAACAGGTTAGATCCATATCACAAAAGCTGACAGTTGAATTTCATGGTTAATTATATAATTAAATAATGGTAAAGAAAACTTGTGCTTCCAAGTTAGTGAATCCCTCAGAAAAGATGTCGTAGACAGTTATGTAAATAATGGTACATCTATTTCATAAATTTTACACTATTTTAGCCATGTTTGTGAGAACAAAACAAACCACCTTTAAAGAGATCACTTATGTACTGCATATGCTTTGAATGAATTTGTGGTTTTCAATTTCCTAAATTATATTTATTTATGGTTATAAATTTTGTGGAGGTTTTAATTTGTGGACTGATCTGCCCTTGAAATCTGCAAAAATGAGTACCCAACAAATATTAATGAAGTTACAGTATTTGTCAGATTATGGAGACAATGCAAGTGTTATTTTTGTTGTATTATGATGCAGCTTCACCTCGTTATGATGTAAATTCATGGTATATACTCCTGTGCTGATTATTAAAACATGTATCTTTTACAATATATTTGTTCAGGCTTAAACTGCCTAGAGTAAGTTCTCTTCTGATGACCACAAAGTTAACATCATGCTATAATAATTTAAAAATGTTATTATTGTTGAATACTCTTGTAATTTTTTAATACTCTTGGAATTGTTGAATACTCTTGGAATCATTCTTATGCCTTACATTATGCAAAACTGACCTTATTCTGAACATCTATTTTATTTTCAATTTGCAGACGATAGTTGTGGAAGAGCTAACAACCACACTTGTTGACCTCAGAGAGCAGGAACTGTGGGATTGTCTACACCGGGTGAACTCCGCACTGCACTGTGGCTTTGTTATTCCAGGGGCTGGCATTGCAGAAGAAATTTGCTGTGATTTCCTAACCGACCAAATTGGTAAACAAAGAAAATTATTTAATTGATTTGACAGAATTTGCTTTATTTACAAACCAATTTAGTGTTAAATTTGGTTATTGTGCATACATTTAAGTTATATTGTTTGCACTCTGATTAGGATATACACTGTTATTTTCTTGGTTAGAAATAACCTAATGAATTAAACAAAAATACTGGTATCTGCATGCTGATCTGGATCATATTGTTCTTTTCTTGATCACAAAAACCTAATGAGTCAAAAAGCAACTATTAAAGATCCTGATAAGACTGTATATATCAGGGCTCTCACTAGACTTGCAAATCAGAGAGAAGTTTTGTCATAATTTTACTGAAACATGGAGAACAAAATTACAAAGTCAACAGCATTCTTTCCCTATATAGTCTATACAAAATGACTTCTCCCACAGCTCAAGAAGGGAGAAGTATGATCACTTTTGGGAGACCACTTCTCACAAGTCTCCCTCTAGTGAGAGCCCTGTCTATGTGCAGGCTGATTGGGATCTGCAGTGGTCACACATGTGATATAAGTTCTGTCCAAGGATTTAAGGGTTATAACTGCTTTGTCTGGCTGCAATTGAAAAGCAGTTCATGTTATAATTAATACATAGAGAATAATGAATTGAATTTATCTTGTTGTTGTTTAATTTCAGAGTTGTTAAAGCGTGATGTGAATACAGTGACCACCGCAGCCTTGCAGTACAGACTGATAGTTGCAGAGGAAGTGATGTCATCATTTGTAGAGTTTATGAACTTAGTTAGATCTGACTGTCAGAATAGACACTGTGCTCTAGAAAGCTGGGAGTCCAAGACAGAGGCCTGGAAACTGGCCATCGATGTTGTTTCCGTGATTAAAAATACGGACACTTTTATTGTCACTGGTTTACAAGATAATCAGTGTGATGCTGGTACATTATAGACAGGTATTATCCCTTTACTTCATATGAAAGGGTTTTATTGCATGTGTGAACAGTGTAGATCTAGATTAGCCAGCACATCCATGCTGCCTGATCAGGATCTACATTCTGTTCACTTCTTGGGCAGAAATTACCTTACGAATCGAACTGCAAACAGTGTAGGTACTAATAAAATGGCATGGAGCTGCCGGCTGATCTGTATTTACACTGTTTACCAATGAATAATAGTACAGTTGTCTTAATGATGAGCTGTGAAAATTAAATTATCATTTTTTTCAACAATTTCCGGACAAATCGTTATTATATTGTTACAAACAGATGAATATTGATAATAACAGGAGACAATTTCATATAATAAAGTAAAAGAAATAAAAAACGCAACTTCTTTAATCACGAAATATATTTTGTGTTCAAAGAAGTTGCGTATCTAATTTCTTTTAGTATATATTTGTGTGATACTGGTAAATTGTGGAAGCCAATGCTCTACTGTGCCAGAAATTATGTTTTTATACTACATCTGAATTATTTTAGGTACAAATAAGAGATATTAAAAAGATTCCAGAAAAATATTCTTATTTATTTCACCTGATTGATTTGTTATTGTTTTCATTAAATATATATACTAAATTACATTTCTTTTGTCAATAAATTGATAACAGAAAACTGAAATTTTGTTTTTTTCTGAAAATCAGGAAAATGGATTAGATGGAAACTTGCGAGAAAAATTCTTCCAAATGTCCAGAACCTCCCTCTGCACAGCCATCATACATGTTTCATACAGAAAGCCAAACTCGTGGACTTCTTCCAAACATTGGAAAAAACTAATCACTGTTCTGACAACCTATTCCAGTCATTAATCAGAAGTTTTTCTAATTTTGGGAGAAGTCAAACAGTTTTGGGGGTTTCTTTATGAAACAAAACATGAAAAATTTTACGAATGGCTTAGTGAAAGTTTAATTTGGTGTGCAAAGTTCCACAACTCCATCTTGGGTTTTGATCATATAATATCTATTTTTGGACAAAGAATTGTACCATCACATTTTGCATGCAAACAATACTTTTCAAATTTTAATGAAGTTTGAAGTTGGACAAAAAATGTCCAAGTGCGATGACAGCTTTAGAAATATTACCAATTAAGGGACGTAACCATAGTTATTAGTTGGTTTTCTTAACATTGCGAACACATGTTTGAAGAAAATCTGGAGAAAATATTAGATCAAGAAGGTGGTCAAGATCTATGAAAGGCAAAATCTCTGAATCCTATTTTGCTAAGGTGATTGCTATATGCTCCTGATGTGAATGTGGCATGCAAATTGTAAGGTAAAGCATACCTGCAGAAGAGTTTCAAAGTCTGGTGTTAAGGAAAGTCAAACTGACAGTCACCATAGGAGCCACTAATTTTGACTTTATTCAAGTAACAGTTCTTCTTTTATGATAATATTTGGTTCAGTATCAAGTTTGAGAAGGTTCCATTGACCTTGCCTTAGGTCTGTACTAGCTACCATAATGTCCAAGAACCTTCTAAATAGATAAGATCCAAAGACTATGTGAATGGTATGGGCCCAAAAACATTCATATGGTTCGTAGAAATAAATCTCTGTAATATTGAAAAACCTGTTAACACATCAGTCACCTTTTTCACAAGATTACCACAAAAGAGGCTAACTTTTCTTCCAGTTATCATCAAACTTAGATAGAATATTTTTCCTTCAGGTAATCTTATAATTTTCAACTGTACCAAAAAGCAGTGATGAATAGTGCATGAGCATAAAAAAGATCTGTTTCAAATAAAAAAACCACAAACTTGTACTTCTGTAAAGTTGCTTCTGTTTATAGCAACGGATTGACTCTTATCAACTGACTTATCAACTGAGTTAGGGACATGCGCATTGAAACAGTCTAATGTAAAAAAGAGAAAGTCCGAATACGTACGGTCGTGCAGATTTTAGAGATACCAACCCAGCATCACGATTTTCACGGCGAAAATTAAAACAAAAACATTTCAATAAATTCCTCGGTAATTGCTCATTTATTTGTGCATTTTGGTATATCAAAACAAATAATACATTACTGAAGAAAGCCCATTTCAATCAAAGGCATCCATATGCAGAGAATGCAACTGTTCAGGCCGGCTCCAAAGGCAAACACTCATGTTCAGATGTTTACAGTTGTTTAGTGGTCCTTTAAAGCCCCAGCACTAAACTTAAGAAAGAATATACTATTGAAAAATCATATGTGTCCATATAGACTCCAATATATAAACTCTCTAACAGAACACAAAAGGTCCGATCAAATCTTTCTTATAGACGGGATTTTCAATGATATTGTTAAAATTATTGTTGACAAACTTTTAAGAAGCTAAATATAAAGCTATTTTTAGGACCGACGAAGAGACCACTTCATGCGTGATCTCAATTTCTGTGACGTTTCGGAAATCCTACTTTCGCTTTTAGTCGTGCGGACCAAATTTATTTTAGTAAATTAAAATTTTATTAGCCCGAACTAATGCTGCAAATTTATGCCTATAGTTCCAAATACATGTAATATTTCATTCAAGAGCGGGTTAAAGTGAAGCAATGCCGCTTTATTAATGGTACCGTACGTCAGTAGGGCTTTATAGGCTTTACAGAGCTCTAGTGTCAAGATAAGTTAAATTCAGCTTATAAAAGGGCGATCTGTGTGACGAGTTGCAAAAACTTTTGAAGAGACTTGTCAGCCTCCGAGTTCAAGTGTAAAGTTCTTTGTTTTCATGCATAATTTTCAAAGCCAAAGTCACTGTTTCTATGCCAGTGTGGCAGATTTGGGTTGGAGAGTAGCCTCAACAAGGATTCAACCTCAAACCTCTTACGCTCTACCAATTTAGCTATTAAATATACTGAGGCCTCTGGAATGAAATCTGCTACATTATTCTACGCTTAAATATGAGTCATTTTCAATTTAACTTAACTTGGCAAATGTCCGAAGGGTCTGTCTAGGTGTGAGTCAAATACCACAGCCACATCCTCCACCCAAACGAGCTCCAAGAGTAATTGCCGTGCTGACAATGTGGCAGATTTGGATTTGAAAGAGTAGCCACCAGGATTTAAACAATTGACCTCCGGCTCACCTTGCCGATGTGCTACCAATAATTTGAGATGCCGAGATGACAAGAATCTGTTTCAACAGCTTTGATATACTCAAATAGTTTTTTAAACCCAATATATTTAAAAAAAATACATACCTGAAAAGCTCATTCCAAGTAGAATCTAAAAAATAAATTTGTATGGTTTTTATGCAAATCACTCATAAACTACTTGTCCCTGTTTCTTTTTTGTTAACACTGCTAAAATTTTACCTGATTGTAGTGTATTGATAGATAAAATGGTTATCACATGAAATCAACTTTTAAATGGCAGGAACCATGGTAAGTTTACTAAGTAAGTAATAAAGCCAATTAGAGGATTGAAATCGGCCAAATAAAAGCCACTGCAGTGACACTTTAATTTTGGGTGGAAGTAAAAATGCTATAGTTTTCAGTTATTTTTGGGACATTGAAAGTCTATTTTTCCCCAAGTCTTCTAGGCTGTACCCAAAGATTTATACAGCTTTTGAAAATTAGGGGTCATCTTATCCCTGTTGAGAATTTTCAAGGGTTCATTATCAGATCATTGCATTTCATATCTTGTGTTGATTGAACTTAACTATTTATAAAAGTGCTTTATTTTTAGCTCGACTATTTGAAGAATATGTCGAGCTATTCTACTCACTTGGGCGTCGGCGTCGCCGTCCCGCTTTGGTTAAAGTTTGCGTGCAACATACCTATATCTTAAAAACTACTATAGCTACAGCTTTGAAACTTGGCACACTTGTTCATCATCATGTCCCGAGTATGTGTGCCAAGAACCATAACTCAAACTTTCATTTTGATCAAATTATGGCCCTTTTTCGACTTAGAATTTCAGGTTAAAGTTTGCGTGCAAGATACTGTACACACTCATAACTTCAATAATACTTATACTACAGCTTTGAAATTTGGCACACTTGTTCAACATCATGTCCCGAGTGTGTATGCCGAGAACCATAACTCTAACTTTCATTTTGATCAAATTATGGCCCTTTTTCGACTTAGAATTTCAGGTTAAAGTTTGCATGCAAGCTATTGTACAAACCCATAACTTTCACACTACTTGTACTACAGCTTTGAAACTTTCAACACTTGTTCATTATCATATCCCGAGTGTGTATGCCAAGAACCATAACTCTAACTTCCATTTTGTTCAAATTATGGCCCCTTTTCGACTTAGAATTTCAGGTTAAAGTTTGCATGCAAGCTATTGTACAAACCCATAACTTCCATACTACTTGTACTACAGCTTTTAAACTTTCAACACTTGTTCATTATCATGTCCCGAGTGTGTATGCCAAGAACCATAACTCTAACTTCCATTTTGTTCAAATTATGGCCCTTTTTTGACTTAGAATTTCAAGTTAAAGTTTGCGTGCAAGCTAGTTACTTTCATACTTCTTGTACTATAGCTTTGAAACTTAAGACACTTGTTTACCATCATGACCCTGACTAAGTATGCCAAGAACCATAACTCTTTTTTAAATTTTTAATCAAATTATGGCCCTTTTTCGACTTAGAATTTCAGGTTAAAGTTTGCATGCAAGCTAGTTACTTTCATACTTCTTGTACTATAGCTTTGAAACTTGTTCACCATCATGACCCTGACTATGTATGCCAAGAACCATAACTCTTTGATTTTATCAAATTATTGCCCTTTGTAGACTTAGAAATCAAGGTTAAAGTTTGTGTGCAAGCTGGTAAAAGCTCATAACTTTCATTCTATTAAAACTACAACTTTAAAACTTTGTATACCTTTATTTTATCATACATCATTTGATGTTCAAAGGCCCATAACTCATCCTTGCTTTTTTATATTTACTTTTTGCCCTTTTTCACTTAGAAATTAGAATTAAGACTTAGAAATTGTGGTTAAAGTTTCAGTGTTAGTGTTTTTCATATGTAATGCTATAGAAAAGGTTTAAAACAGAAAACAAACATACTTAACATACTTTGGATTAAAGTGTTGAGTGGTTGTGGTGGGTGGGGGCGTATACTATACTGTACTGTACTGTACTGTACGTACCGTACCGTACCGCACCACACCACACCACACCACACCACACCACACCACACCAGTTTCCGACTGGCTCTTGTTATTTTAATATATTTTCAAGGGTCAAATAAGTATTAACTTCATTATTAAAATGCAAATGAAATCTATGTGTACCCTTTTGTTGCATATTATTATTTGTTTCATTTCCTTACATGTGTTTACGATATTGTGTTGATTGTTTTGCAGCGGCCATGGACAAGTACCTGCTTACACTACTAGTGACATATGAACAAGAATATGCCATCCAGAAGTTGTTTGGTCGCCATGGCTGGGAGTACTCAAAGATGGGTTTGTGTCTATTATTCATTCTGAGTGCCAAGTTTGTCTGTATTTTCTTAAAGCAATATTTTGTCTGTATAAACTGGCATTGATTTATCCCTTTCCTGTATATAAATGTGTTTATGGCCTGGGCTAACAGTGTAGATCCAGATCAGCCAACACATCCTAGTCATCTGATCAGGATCTCCTTTGTTCACTTTTTGATTTATTGTGTGATTTCTGTCTAAAAAGTGAACATTTCAAATCCTGTTTAGATCAGGATCTACAATTGTCAGACATGCATTAAAGGCATATTATATATATATATATATGGAGTTAAGGGTTATGCAAATAATCATTCAGCAGCATTGCCCCAGGGAACTAGGAGTCAGGTAATTTTGACCGGCAGCTGTGGTGCCAGTGATCCTTAAGTTTAAACTTTACTCCATGAATATGCCATGAATCTCATTTGCTAACAGTGTAGATCTAGATCAGCCTTCACACCATTTTGAATTACTGAGTTATGGTCCATTTAGCTACCTTTATAAGCACTATTCCTGTGTCCTTACTGAGTTATGGCCCGTTTTGCTACATATATAAGCACTATTCCTGTGTCCCTACAGAGTTATGGCCCTTTTAGCTACCTATATTAGCACTATTCCTGTGTCATTACTGAGTTATGGCCCTTTTAGCTACCTATATTAGCACTATTCCTGTGCCCTTACTGAGTTATGGCCCGTTTAGCTACCTATATTAGCACTATTCCTGTGCCCTTACTGAGTTATGGCCCTTTTAGCTACCTATATTAGTACTATTCTTGTGTCCTTGCAATACCCCAGGGAGCATACATGGATTCCACCGATATCTTGTTAGATCTGACTTCACTGAGATTGTTTTCTTTGTTACAGATAAACCAAAGGAGGATTTCAGTAGCACTAATAATAAGAATGAAACCAACAGTGAGACCGAGAAAGACTTGACAGGTAATGCAGTGAGAAAAAAATCAGTTACTGGAGAGACTAGTCAAAATACAGCAGCAGAGACTGTTACTGCCAACAAAGTATTGAGTAATCCAGAAAAGAATAGCCATCTGAAAGGATTAAGTACTAATACTATCAGAAAAGACACAAGAAAGAATCCAGTTGTAGTTATGGACAGAGTATTTGATGATGTTAAGAAAACGAATGACTCGGGGAATGTGGGTAAAATTGATGATACTGGTAATGTGGGTGATTCAGGGAATGTGGGTGATTTGGTGAATGTGGGTAAAATTGAAAGTGGTGAAGAGGACAATGTTGAAGATTATGGAGGAGACACAGATACTGAAGATAGTCATTTAGATGAACTAGGAATTACAGTAAAGATAGAGGCACATAGTGATGTAGATGATCATCTAGTTGAAGAAGCTGCAAGTTCACCACCTGTTAAAAGAACAGGAAGAGGGAGGATTGTTCAGACAGCATTGAAAAGACCCGCAGCAGCTAAAACCAGTATTGTGAAGCGAAGTAAACGTAGAAGAACTGCAGGGGAAGATACTTATGTGACAAACAAAGTGAATGTAGATATAAAAGTGGAAGATGTAGAGACTGAAGACCCTCTTCAATTTCTTGAAACTTTACCAGATGTGAAGCTTATCTCAGAAAGTGTGAACTCAGAAATAGATGATATTGAAACATTTTTGTCAGGGCCAGATGATGTGGATGTAACTGGTTATAGTGCAAGGTTTTCGGCATATTTTTGTAAGGACTGTCATTACACATTCCCTGAAGAGACATATTATAGTGTTCATAAACGAGAAGGGAAGTGTGTGTTTCCCTGTCCGTACTGTAATGAAAAGTTCACATTCAGAAATTATTCCAAGTTCCGGGAGCATCAGAAGCAGCACACGAAAAGGTTTGTTTTACTTTTAGATCTGTTAAAACTTAGTGTCACCTTATGGCAATAATGGTATCAATCCTTCTTATTTCAATGGACTTTTTTCTTCTTTAGTAGGGGCTGTTTATAGGCGCCTTCTTTATCAAAATTTATTTTATATCATGCATTTTTTTCCCAAAAATTACTTTACATTAGATTGTTAAATACCCCTTTAAAGGTGACATCACACTACTTTTCACCTGGCAATTAAAAAAGGCTAAATAACATTTTTGCACTGAGGTGACATTATTATTATCCCTATACACCATAAATATGCCGTTATCACGCTTGCTACCAGTTTAGATCTAAAACAGCCAGCAAATCCATACTATCTGATTAGGATCTTCACTGTATGATTCTTGGTCAGAAATAGCCGTACAAATCTAAAAGAAAACAGCATAGATCCTGATCAAATTGCTGGCTGATGTGGATCTACAGTGTAGATTCACAGCTTAGACCCTGGTAAGATGGATGGATGTGCTGGCTGATCTGGAACTACACTGGTTGCCCATGCAATAAAAGGCGTACCTAGGTTATTGCGCCAATAATTATGTCTCCCCCTCCTCTGGGGGAGACGTATTGTTTTAGCCCTGTCCGTCTGTCCGTCTGTCACACTTCGTTTCCGCTCAATAACTCGAGTACCCTTTGACCCAGAGCCTTCAAACTTCATAGGGTGATTAGGGATGGGTATCGTTAGATTTTAACCGATTCCGATACCTACTCGATTCTTTTTAACCGATTCCGATTCTTACCGATTCCGATACCAATTACTATACACACATAAACAGTAAAGGATCATAGTAGATCTACACAGGGTAGGGTAAGTTGCTATAAAGTGTTACTTTTCTTAGTAATTGTCAACCATTGATTGACTATAATTGAAAACAACTACTCTTATACAGTTTTTGATGAGGTTTGAAATAGTCCCTCCTTTGGCTTTAATAACCTTCTGACAAAAATTACACTGTCCTTCACCGTTTAAATCGTTAAAATACTGCCAAGCTTTGGCAGTTTTTACCCGATTACCCGGCATTTTTGTTTACGACGATCGGATGACGTAGACCTACCATTTATCGCCCAGAGGGATGAGCGTATTCGCTCAATACCTCGGAGCCGATTTTACACGAACCGGTTACCGCTTTGCTTCGGCAGTAAGCGATGGGCTACGGAAATGACCGACAATCAATTATCGCCTAGAGGGATAGGCGTAATTGCTCAATACCCCACACACTTTGCGAGGAGTAAAACCGAAAGTATCATTTTAAAATTGTAAGTTTTCGGCGTGTTTTTACCATTTCCATGCGAGTTAAAAGCTTTCAAAATTGTTAGGCAAATAAGATTATGTAGGAATCATTTAAAAGAACCGGTTCCATAAAAATGAAACGATACCGAGTATACGATATCTCGAGGAACCTGGACTAACCGGTTCGCAAGTACCAGTGCTCATCCCTAAGGGTGATAGCCCTTATTGAGTAGAAGAGCCCTATTGATTTTGGGGTCAGTAGGTCAAAGGTCAAGGTCACAGTGACCCAAAGAGTGAAAACCGTTTCCGCTCAATAACTCGAGTACCCTTTGACCCAGAGCCTCCAAACTTCATAGGGTGATAGCCCTTATAAAGTAGAAGAACCCTATTGATTTTGGGGTCAGTAGGTCAAAGGTCAAGGTCACAGTGACCCGAAGAGTGAAAACCGTTTCTGCTCCATAACTTGAGTACCCTTTGACCCAGGGACTTCAAACTTCATAGGTTGATAGCCATTATAGAGTAGAAGAACCCTATTGATTTTGGGGTCAGTAGGTCAAAGGTCAAGGTCACAGGGGCCTGAAGAGTGAAAACTGTTTCCGCTCAATAACTGGAGTACGGTTTGACCCACAGCCTTCAAAATTCATAGGGTGATAGCCAGGGGGGGGGGGGGGGGGGGCAGCGCAGGGGGGAGACATGCGTTTTTCACAAAAAACATCTAGTTGTATTCCTTGCAAGGGTTTAGCGAAGACTCAAATCAATTTAGATAAAAAGAGTTTCCAGACAGAAATTAATCTTGACAAAAATGGTCACACCAAGGGGAAGTAAACATTAGACATACATTTATTGTAAATACAGTACTTGCTAAGGGGATGTGAGATGAACACTCAGTTCACTTATCCCTTTCGTGATAAGGAAAAAATTGTGCATAACCCTTAATCTTCTTTACACCAATTGAATCAATGGATTCTACTTGTTGTGTTGCCCTTTCGAAGAAAAGGAAATACATAGTGTTGCTTTGTTCTTCTATTAAGAAAAGTTTTAACTTGATATTAGCTATAACTTTGACATTTCATTGCTATTTTGTAATGATGATCAATGCCAAATTCTTTATTTCAAGGTCACATTTGATAGAGTTATGCCCCTTTTTGTACTTGCATTTCTATTCTGACAAAGTACCAGAGGGCAACATTCCCTCTGCTACACAAGACTACTGTTCAACTGATCATCGGTATTTATCATATTTGGGCTATTTGGCAGCAATTTTCAATTTACAGGTGAGTTTTATTTTCTCTCAATTTTGTAAGCATGCCTGATGCACATACATGTAGAATTAAGAATTTTAATGATATTTTATGATGTAAAATTTGGGAAATAAAATAATTAAAATGTTATATAAGTTAGCTATTATTTGCCCCCGAAGGGGGTCATATAGTAGTCCAACTGTCGGTCCGTCCGTCTGTCCGATATTTTGTGAGGACTTAATAACTCTGTCACATCCGTACCATCTGATCAGG
Organism: Corbicula japonica; assembly: GCA_038501625.1. NCBI lineage: Eukaryota > Metazoa > Mollusca > Bivalvia > Venerida > Cyrenidae > Corbicula > Corbicula japonica. The sequence continues at coordinate 3,256,727 of JAZAYU010000007.1, read as the reverse complement.
ATCTGCGCTGTTTGCCTTTTGGTTCATAAGGTTATTTCTGATAAAAAGCGACCATTGCAGATGGCATGGATGTGCCACCTGATCTGGATCTACACTTGTCACACAGGCTTAACACATTCCTCAATATATATACAGGGCTTTTTTCACTGCCTGGGGAAGAGGCCCATGCCCTATAATTTTGGGGAAAATAGTGTGATTTCTTCTCTAAAGGGGAATGGAAAAACCTGATGTTAAGTTACTTTTTGGGGAAAACTGCATGATTTTAAAGAATTTTTCTGAGGGAAAGGCGCCCATTAACGGCCCCTGCTATAGAAGGAAAAAAAGCCCTGTATATATGCATTTTATCACTCATGCTGTCTCTTCAGGATCTGCACTGATCGCTTTTTGGTCAGAAATTACCTAATAGATCAAAAAGCAAACTGTGGAGATCCTGATCAAATGGCACTGGATTAGGTTTTCTTAATCTGACAAAAATCATAGTTGATCATTGGAAATAATTGAACGACCCTTTTCAATTTGGGATTATATAATCGAAACATTTACAATAACATTGTAAAATGTTCATGCTTTAATAAAGAAGACTTTTATTTATAAGAATTCTTTATTAATATTCTACCAACAAAAATACTCATAATTTGTTATTATATTGCATATTCTATTTTGCAAAACATCAAATTTCAAAATGATATTGTTAAGGATCTTTTGCATAAGGCATGCAAAACACACAACAAATTCTTTAGAGGGGAATGGGGTCAAAATTTGGTCCCTACCACCGTGAAATGAGGGCCCTGTATAGAACTACCGTATTATCATAAAAGGATATTGTTGTATTTTCTGGTATGAATAAGCACTTACGGGAACCACACTTTCAGCTGACAGGCTGCAGGTATTGTAATTTGTTACCGATCTGATATGAGCATAGGGTGTAGGCTGCAGGTAAAGGAGCCTTTTTTTTTAAATATTTAGTGGGAGAACATGAATTATTCCAAAGCTTATTTAACCAAAATAACACTGATCTATATCATATATCCAACACTGTTTTTGTTCTGATAGAGTGAACTCCCTTATGAGCCGCTTAAAGAACAGCAAACTGATGATCGATTATTAAACTAAGTAATCGATTATCAAAAATCGATCCTAGAAATGATTGATTTTCGATTATAATCCATCATTGTTTAATCCCTACACTGGATTATCTGTATCTACATGTAGACTGTTCGTCCAGGCAATAAAGGTGTATATATGAAGTAAAGGGTTTAAAACAAAAAACAACATTTTCTGGTGTGCCAGACAAGCTTAACTGGCATTTTATGGACTTGTTAAATTGTACTTGTGGTTCATTTTGTTGTATCTTTTTTAGTACATGTAATAATTTAAAGGGCCTACTTCAGTCCTGATTGAACTGTTGTCAATAAAAAAAGAAAAAAATCAAAATACAATGTATCTTGAAAGGCAGAAGACAGTTTAAAAAAACTTGTTTATTTATGTATGTATATTTGCATACATTTAAAAGTTAGAACAATTAGATTGGTTAGATAAAATTTTCGCTAAAACCTATAGTTTTACACAAACACAGGGAATCACATGGTTTTGTTGCACAGATAATGGCCGAAAAATCACCCAAGTTAATCTTTTTAAGTTATCATATAGCCCACATCAGTTTATTCTTTGAATTGTACATTTATTTCATTATTTGGAATTCTATCTTTGATATTAAACAAAATGCTGGCACAATAAGTGAAATGATAATTGATATGTTTCACGGAATAAAATTTTATGATAATATTATGTTATAGAGACAATAACAATGTAGTTTAAGAATGACGAAAGAAAAGTATTCCGGATCCTGTCCAAGTTTATCTCAATCATAGTCAATGTCATGAATTTAAACTTAATAAACATTCAAAGGAAAAAACTTGCTCTGTAAAAATGTGAACATTGGTTAAATTACTTCACAGATTAAACAATGACTCAGAACATTACCTTTATCGTGACGTCTTTGTCAACATCAAATCAACATTATTCAAAAGCAAGTTAAGATTTTATTTTAATATAAGATAGATATATTAAGGTGTTTACCGGTATTATACATTCATACACCATTGAGCATGTCCAGTGCATCATAGTCTGCCCTTGGTGGTTATGTCCAATGGGGACCGATTGTCAAGCCCCAGGTCCACGCTCATCCGTGTACTATCCTCTAAATATCACATGCTTATTTTCAGTAATTCAACAATGAATGTGAAACTTTGCAAGTATTGCGGGAAAAGTTTTAGAAGCACTTCTGGGCTAAGAGAGCATGAAAGGTCACACAGTGGAAAAGCGACATATATATGTTGTGGTCAAATGTACTTTAGCAAAGCTAACCTCATGAGGCACAGGTAATTGATCAATTCTTTTAAAAACCTTTTTAAAAAAAGGAATTTCTTCAATATAAATTCAAAAATTTATTGTTTGAGTATTCTACAGGGTGATTCTAATACAATATGCTTTACATGAATGATGTTCAGCACACAATGCATCAAAGTGGCGATTAAATACTCCATATATCACTATATTACCGCTATTTCTGTCTTGATGTCAATTATTACTGTTGACCTTATAAACTGATTGACTGATTGTCGACCATAATAATCAAAATAGTAACATTATTTTTAAATTGAAACTCAATTTAAGCAATTATATGTTTTTGAATGGAAATAACGATTTTTTAACGGAAATAGGGTACCAGTAAAATCTGAACAATCACTTTGCATCTATAATTGGAACAGTTATATTTCAGATTGTTAAATTACAATTGTATTCAATAACTGATTCATGCCAGTATTGTCAAACTTGAAATTTGCAACTCCATTAACTCTGTCCTCCATATATACACATTTTTACGAGTGTGCGACCAATGTAGATCAAGATCCGCTGCCACATCTGTGCCGTATGATCAAGATCTGCTCTGGTCTCATTTTGGTCAGAAATAACCTAATGAATCAAAAAACGAACAGTGCAGATCTTGATCAGAGATTCAGACGGAACAGAAGTTCCAGCTGATCTGGATCTACACTGTTCGCCCACGCAATAAAAGGGTGTCTATGGAGGAAAGGGTTAACATACATTTAACGTAATGTAATGTTTATCCAAATGACAAACTGCACCTTAAATAGGTAAAAAACCATACATGTTTTCCTCGCAGATGCTCTAAACATGGCCAGAAGAAAACATTTGAATGTGACATCTGTGGGAAGGCCTTTGCTTTGAAGACTGACCTAGCGGGCCATATGGTAATTCACCAAGATGCTTGCTTTAAATGTGACAAGTGTGGATTAGAAATAAAACAGCGCCAACAGTATGAGGACCACATCTCTATGCACAGAGGCGAAAAGAAGCATTTTTGCGAGTGTGGCAGATCATTCACTCAGAGATCAAATTTCTATAGACATAGAAAAGTCTGTCTGAAGAAATCATAGACATTTTAGGCATATGAGAGCACAAGGCACAGATGTAAGTGTTACTTGACAATTATGGATCTTGCTGTTTTAATAATATTGACACTGATTATTTCCCTTTTGTATTTCCTAACATAACCAGACATTTGAAGATTATCTTTTTCTTGAAATTTTGTGAAGATATCAGGCCTCCTAGCAAAACCTTTAAAACCTTTAAAAACCTTTAATTTCATTGCAAACCTTTAAAACCTTTAAATCATCTGGAAAAACCTTTAAAATGGCCAAAGAGCCTGTAATTTTCACTCAAAACCTTTATTTTTGTTCAGACTGCTTGCCGTGAATATTTTAAGCAAGTAATAGTTGTGCTACAGTATTTCTTCCCCCTTTTAAGGGTTGTTATTAAGATATTTATCTGACATAATGTATAATTCAGACAGTATAAAAATAATATCAATTATGCCTTTTTCTGAAATCTGTTTTTTAGAGTGTGGGTTGCCTTATATAAATCAACATTTTTTCGTAAATGACTGAATATATTACGTTTTTTCAACCAGAAGTTTGACATAAATTGCCTTTATTTACTCTTTATTTATTAATATTTTACCCTAAAAGGCCTTTATTTTCATATGTTGGAGCCTTTATAAAAACCTTTATTTTTGTTCATGGCTGCTAGGAGGCCTGAGATATCTAAACTTGATATTGTTTACTCTTTCAAAAAATTACATGTGTGATTATGATGAAGCTATGAAGCCACATCCAATGACTTCTATGATAATTTACTAAATTAAATTAACTACTCCATTATATTATACACATTTTTTATGCATGTGTGACCAGTGTAGATTCAGATCCGCAAGCATATTCATTTCTATGGAGGAATTGGAGGGTTAATTAAGAAACATATTATTTTCATGCAATACCTGAAAATTTAACATTAAAGTTATTGTGCATTGCACTACTGTATTTCATCTTCAGAATGAGCAATCTTTAAATATTCAGTTCACTTAACATTTGAGCTGAAATGCTAGAAAAGGATCTTATGCGTTATCAAAACCAAGTATACCATTTTTTAACTGTATTACTCCGAGTCAGTAAATGCATAATGTTTTATTTACACTAAACTCTTGTAGTTTCTTTGTATCTGATTTTTGTTCATAAAAAGAAATAATTATTGCTAACAGGTTGTGTTTTGGGCTAGTCTGTAGTGTTTAGACTACCCTGTAGACAGACATAATTACTGTTAACTGTATGTATTTTGGGCTAGCCTGTAGTATTTTGACTACCCTGTAGTGTTCCGATTACCGTATTAATGGGGGTATATGGTATAAAGAACAACAGAAATGGAAAGATCACCATGAAATTGTGATGAAAAGAAACTTAAGGAATAAATGAAGAAGACATTCTATGTTGTTTGTTTTGTTTGTTATTTTGGGTTTGTTAGAGTGTATTCTGAACATGCAGTCATTTTTTGTTTGAGGTCCACAAATACAGGATATCAGGGCTGAAGGTTATAAAACTGAGCATGGAAACCAGTCTCAAATCTCAAGCATCTGATTACAAGTCACCATTTCAGCCAATCAGATGCTTGAGATTTGAGACTGGTTTCCATGCTCAGTTTTATAACCTTGGGCACTGTTTGTTAAACCCTTTGCTCTATAGACACACCTTTATTGCATTGGCGAACAGTGTAGATCCAGATAATGATCTATACTGTTTGCTTTTTGGTTATTTCTGACTAAGATTGGACCTGTGTAGACCCAGATCAGATGGAACATATGTAACCCGGCTATGGTTGAGTTAGTACCGCGCTTGTACTACCTCGCCATAGAGCTAGCTTTAATGGCGACGTGGTAGAGTGTCGGACTGGCATGCGAGGTGTCCCGGGTTCAATCCTTGGTTCAGGCATGGATTTTTCAGAACCCTAGTTACAAATGGCGCCCAACGTGGGGCCTGCCAAGGATGTTTAAACACCTCGAGATCACTCCACAAGTGAATCTCTATACTCAATGGAAATTCGAGGACGAATTCCAATCTAGAGGGGGTGTATGTAACCCGGCTATGGTTGAGTTAGTACCGCGCTTGTACTACCTTGCCATAGAGCTAGCTTTAATGGCGACGTGGTAGAGCGTCGGACTGGCATGCGAGGGGTCTCGGGTTCAATCCTTGGTTCAGGCATGGATTTTTCAGAACCCTAGTTACACATATAAGAAAGATGATCACAGTCTACACTGGTGGCACATGCGTTGAAGAGTTACATATTGAGTGAGGAATTGAAAGCCGCCTGGATTTTTAAAGGATAGCAATACAATAAGCATATACATGTATTTTAACCCTTTCCTCCATAGATACACCTTTATTGCATGGGCGAACAGTTTAGATCCAGATCAGCTGGCACATCCTTGACATCTGATCAGGATCTAAACTGTTCGCTTTTTGATTCCTTAGGTTATTTCTGACCAAAGTGTGACCAGTGCAGATCCTGATCAGACAGCATGGATGTGCCAGCTGATCTGGATCTACACTGGTCGCACATGTGTAAAAACTTATAAGTGTATTTATGGAGGAAAGGGTTAAAGCCTGTTTCAAACTTCAGGTATAACAAGAAAGATAAGACATTTCATGAAGACAGGATTCGTTTGTGCGCGGATTGTGGGAAATCTTACCGCAGCAAGGAAGGTCTACGGAGGCACCGTGTCAGCCAGCATCAGACATCACCACTGAAGCACCTGTGTCACACCTGTGGACAATCGTTTGTTCAGAAGCATCAGTTACAAAGTCACATGGTTAAACACGGCTTTCCTGGATTTAAGTGTGATATATGTCACATGACATTCTCCAGAAAGGAAAGCTTACGTGTGCATCAAGAAAACATTCACGAAAACACCAAGCATGACTGTCTTGAATGTGGCAAAACATTCTCAAGTAAAAGAACGCTTAGAGAGCACATTAAAACGGAACACTGGATAACTGGACCAAATCATCGTTGTAATATTTGCGGGGCAGCTTACAAATGGAGAAGTAGTTTTCAAAGACATCATAAAGTTCATCACGAAAAACATGTTACTGTTCATAAACAATTAATTGGCACTCACTTTCATTTCAAATCTTAATGTCAACACTACGGATTTATAGTTAAAAATTTGACAATGTTGGAAATGTTAAAAAGAGTGAGTTCTGTAAAAAAACCTAATGACTGTGGTCGAACCCTTAATGCCTATTACTGTAGAGTTATAATATTTCACAGAGATTTAAATTTTGCATTTTTCATCCAAAATAAAGTGTGTGAAATCAAACCCCAAAATTTGATCTCAGATATTAACCCTTTCCTCCGTAGACACACCTTTATGGCATGGGTGAACAGTGTAGATCCAGATCAGCAGGCACATCTGTGCCGTCCGATCAGGATCTGCAGTGTTCGCTATTTGATTTGTTAGGTTAATTCTGACCAAAATTTGACCTGTTCCTGATCAGACGGCATGGAATTGAGCTGGATTAACACTGGTTGCACATGCTTAATATGCAAAATATTTGGAGGAAAGGGTTGAATGATGCCACAGAAGTCAACCACGTGTTCACTGTTCATGGATGGAGAAGTAAAACACCATAGAAGTATTTTTAGAACCACCTATAGTTCAACCAGGTTAACCCTTTCCTTCTTATAAAGGCTTTTATAGCATGAGCAAAAAGTGTAGATCCAGATCAGCCTATCCAGATTAGAATATATGTGCTGTCTGATCAGGATCGAAACTGTTTTGCTTTTTAATTTATTAGGTTATTTCTGATCAGAGTGAACAGTACAGATCCTGATCAGACAGCTCACCCATGCCATAAAGGCATTTATATGGAGGAAAAGGTTAAAACGGATCGGACCTAGATTGATATTGGAATTGTTTTCACTCCTCCGCCTGTGAAGAGCGAACTATAGAAACCATATAACCAATAAGTTGGCCAGTCAGTGTTTATGCTTCAAGTATAGCTCTTTAAATCATGAATCAAACGAAGTTATTGACCAGTGAGCAATTGAATATGATGTAAGTCACAGTAATATATGTGTAAACCCTAATGTAAGCTCAATGATCTGTTTTTCAACAGTTGAATGTGTTTTGATAATTGCCCAATAAAGCATTCATGAAAAAACAGGCCAACCATTGCTTTTACTTATTCCACTTCTGAAAAATTTCTTCATAAAATGCCAGGAAGGAGAAGTAACTTCTCCCTAAAATTTTCTTTGAAAAAATTCATCTAGCTTTGGTGCCATCTGATCAGGATCTACACTGTTCGCTTTTTGATTCATTAGGGTATTTCTTTTCAATGGGTAGATAAGAGGCAAGCAGAGCAGATCCGGGTCAGTCAGCACAGATGAGCTGGCTGATTTGGATCTACACTGGTCGCACATAGGTGAAAATGTGTATATATGGAGTAAAGGGTTTAACATTTATCTTTGCCCTTTATGTACATGTAGTAATAGCATATTGCAATTCCAGTTTAAAGATGTTTGTGTGTGTTAATATGTAAATTTGTTGTAGATAAATGCATATGTTTACATATCATTTTTTTCATCACAAAGTAGATCAGGATCTTTGCTGTTTGCGTCCTGGTCAGAAATAACCAGATGAATCAAAAAGTGAACAGTGTAGATCCTGATCAAATGGCACGGAGCTGTCCAAAATGTAACATGACATTTGGAAACAAAAATAATTTTCAGAAACATATTGATGCTATACCTGAAGAGAGGAGACATTGATGTCATTGCGGAAAAAGTTTTTCCTATGCTTCATCATTGTTATACATGTATCATGATAAAAAAGGATGCATGATCAGTGATGAATTATTGCAAACCTGAGGCTCAATGTTTACAAAATTATATGATGCTGATTTTAATCGTCTGTTGAAATTGAAATTTAATGTCAATGCTTACATGGATTTTGATATTCAAATTTTAACATTGATTTTTTGATATTAAATTTAATGATGATTGTCAGATAAATTTAATTTCCAACATAGATTTTCTTACATACAAAATGTCAGTTGTGAGATAATCACAGTTGTGAGATTAATTTTAATATTCAATTTCCTAAATAGATTTTCTTTCTACGATTGAATTTTAAGATGATATAAAGTTTGTGTCAAAATCAGGTAGAAAATGAAAG